>JACCIC010000040.1:3030000-3573425 GCA_018907035.1 Sycobia sp. Sy_11
ACGAGTTTCGCACCTCTCGCGTGCCGATATCGCGCGTGTGGTTTTCGACACACGCGATGCATTATCGCGACGCGCGCGCGTACTTATGCGCCTGTATATGCGCGTGTGCCAAGAACGACAGTCGCTGCTGCAGCATGCATGCATGAGCGGGGCGAAGAAATGTGCCTAAGCGAAATTCGCTGTTCTGAGATAAATCATTGAATACGTTAAGGTTCATAATGACTAAAGCGGTCGTTGAATAGCCAGCCACTTGGATAGTGCAATGCCAATCGCTGAGAATCGGCGAACAATAACAGTTGATAATTGATTCGATGGTTTTGGGATCACATTCCGATTAGTTAATAAATTATTAACGATTAAGTATAGTGCATTACGTCTCAAGAAAGTCGATTTCAGTATTATGCAATTTGAGGAATATTTGTATATGCACGCGCATGTATTCAAATTAAAGCTTTAGAAAAAATACTAAAAATGATTCATTATAGATCATAATACATCTATGCAATTTATAGGGAGAAAACAGTGAAAAAATACTTTTTTAATCGGCAATCTTATATTAATGGATCAGCGAGTTGCCAAAGTAACTAATTTAATCAATAATTGTTCACTGATCATTAGCAAAAGACTTGGCACTATTTCAATTAGTGACTATTCACCGATCATTAGTACATATTCACCTATTTATTTTGAGAGATTATGTACGTGTACATGAAAATTAAATTATTAGCCTCACGATTCACTTACATTGTTGTTAGTTATGCAAATGTTTCCGAGTTTGTTATATAGAAATCGACATTAAATTTTGGGCTTTTCGAAAGACTCGAACAATTGAACTTGCATTATCTACTGGCTTAGTAATGATAATCAAAAACTACTGATTGTCAGTTCGAGATATCTGCCTTACAGTGAATTTCGAGATCACTGTGTAAATCAGTGAAATTTTCACTGATTTGGTTATAAAGAGCAAACTTATATACATATACATTACATACATTATATATATATATATATATATATATATATATATATATATACATTATATATATACATACACGTATACATGCGTGTTTTGTCTTTCCATTCTTCTATTATACTCATTAGTTTCACATTAGATTATTTCAGCCAGACTTGTATTTGATAATTTTCGGTTATGATAATGAATAAAGTTATTCCTTTTTTTTATCGATTCTATCGAATTTCGTCACTGTGTTCCTGAAATAGAAATTCAAAGCGTCTGGCGCGTTATAGACACCGATAGCATATCCGTGGAACTGGCTGGTGGCTATATTGCCGATTTCATATTTGGTATATATGGTATCCCACTCGAACGAAAACTTGGGCTCTTTATTTAAAGTGCTCGAGTCAATTATAACAATTAGTTTGACAGATCAGTAGCGTGTATATATATATATATATAGTTGTAGCGTCTGGGAAAAGAATGTACCTGGGAACGTTGATAGTTTCATCATTAAATTACAAAACATAAAATTTATACGAAATCTTGTCAAATTAACGTTAGTCTTTAAATTTTGTTCTATTGTCAAGTCTATAATACCGATGCACTCTTTACGATGGCTAAGAAAGGAAATAAATAATTGAATACGAATGAAATAAATTATTTTTAAGATCTTTTTATATTTATAATTAGAACACAAGATCATATTTTAAAATAAAATTTAGAAATAATATGGAAAGTGAATAAATTCAATATACATTTAAAAAAATCAACATTGCGATTTTAGCTGCCTAGTCGTATTAAAAGTAAAATAAAAATCGATACATAGATATACACAGATTTAGTATATAAAACTTTTAAATTTCATAGGAAGAAGATATAAGAAAACGGGCAAAAAAATTGTTTGAAATGCAAAGTCAATTTGAATTTCTTATTGCCTGGTCTATAACCGACTTATTTACGAGAATTTAAAATAATTTATTTGCATTAATTGTTTCTAATTCACAAATTCAATCAAACACGTGACTCTATTATCATTAAAAACACAAAAAAAAGTTTCCAATGGTTTTGATAAAAATTTCGATACACCACAGAAACTCGTAGACACTTTCAAAATTTCCGTTAATATAAGAGAATCACGTGAGTTGTTAGAATATTTTTTCCCTATTTTAATTTTAACATATCTACAGCGACCGATAGAATCGTTACAAGATTCTATTTTAAAATCTTAAACATGAATTCGCAGACTGAATATTTATGCACGCATATATATTGTGGACCATAGTAACCAGTTGTCCATTTTTTGACGACCTTGACTTTTTAACCAATAAATCATGCAAAGGCTTGGCTCAGAAAAAAAACTAATATACAGACCGAAACTTTCATTTAAAACTTTTACACCTGAAAAAATCGCAATCAGCACTAAGGTTATACGAGCCATTTAAAATCATGTCACACGCTTTGCATGGAAACACATGCGCATACACCCACACACATATACACACACGTACGTCTCGCGTTATGATTTCGGTAAGGGGCTCTTTTTTGTGATTTTCAATTATATGTGTCACTATCTTGAATTGCTGACAAGTTTAGGAATAATCAACATTTCACATCTAACAACTCCTCGATGAAAGCTTATATACACGCATATAATATATTATTTCTCCTTGTCACTGTGCCCGTGTATATGTATTTGTGAGTAGTTTAACAGCAATTCGCGTAATTTAGTGGTTCTATTCTAATAGGCGAAACCGCATATGAGGTTATATATATACGTACATATATGTATATATATATATGTATATATATATATATATATATATATATATATATATATAGATTTATTTATAGTTCTTAGGATTTTCCCCAAAGCCTTTTAAAAATTTCCGCTTGCCTACCGGTTATGCGCCCTCGTTATAATTATTGCCGTTCAGGCATTCCTGTCAGACTCACTTTTGTGCCGCATATCCGATCGCTCTTTATTTTTGTTTTATATATAACCTCAGAGAAAATCGTCGATTTCGTACAAGATGGCACGTAATATCATAGCATTTGTAAATACATATTATTATAATGGTTTTTTTTGCTTAGTCGTTTTCAATAACAATAGTATAGAACAATTGCATTTGAAAAATTCAACTTTAAGTGACAAAATCCAAAGGCAGCGTAAATATATGCAGATATTAGGTGATTTCAGCGTTACAAAATATTCTTGCAGCATATAAAAATAGCATGCGTGAATAAGTATATTTAAAAAATATAATAATAAGATTAATAATATGAAAAAGTGTTAAAGCGAAGCTTATCGAAAGTATTTCGTGTCAGTATACAATAACAACTGATAATTGCAAAAAAAAACTCCTCTAACATAATTTTTTTACACGCTCGACCATGCAGTAGAAATGAAAAGATATAGGTTAGATTATTCGACGACCAGACAATGGGACATGGATCTTAGTCAGCTAAAAATGATTTAACGTTCTTTTCCAATGGCTTAGATAACAAATATTATTATATCACGCGAAAAAAAGGTTTTAATTAATTTTTGAAATAATCGTGAATTTGAATTTCTGTTACGCGTTATGATGACGTCAGTGGACCAAAGATTATCTCGGTGTATTTCCTTATAATTATTATGATCATGTTGACAATACGAAACCATTGCGTGACAACACACATGTTATAAGTTAATCGACCTCTATTTATTAATATTGGGCACTGAGCAGAAAGTACGTGCAACTAATATACAAGTCGAGGTTCGAGATGTACGAGCTTTAACCCGTGTTGTGTCTAACGATACGGTAGGAAATATAAGCATGTCTCCTACTGACCATAGCCGAATCTGGATAATTTTGCGTAACTAGAAAAGTAAAGCTCGCTTTTGGACAAACCGCGGGAACCTATAGCGTACGTATTTTACGTGGGAGGCGTCAAAATAAAGTACGAGACAATATGAGTGAGTGAGAGAGAGAGAGAGAGAGAGAGAGAGATGTGGCACAATCTTGTACTGTATTAATCGAACTTTACGCAGTAGGTACGCCCTTTAACCAGTTCACTTCCTCGGTACCTCATCTATAAGGCCAAACGAAGTCAATATTCTTATTAATTATTAGTCTGGTCTCTGGATTATTCAAAGAACGACACCAGGGCAACACTTACATTTAATCAATAAAAATTCTAAAGCGCATTATATTAAGAGATTGTTAAGCACCATAGGTTAAGCCCACTAGATAAATAATCTGATCGCGAGAGTCAAAAATAGGACGCCATCTACCAAGTAAGACGAAGCTAGGCGAAATGAAAGAGCACAAAATACTGAGATCTACTGAGATGAAAGTAGTCGCGTTAATAAACCTTCGATATATTTTATACCCTGCGCAAGTGTCCTGAAATTGTACACCTTATCATTTCAAATGCCATTTTCTTTAAAAGATTCAATGGTGTAATTTTGAAGTGCCATCGGGCATTTTTGACCAAATTTCCGCTTTTTCTCTATTCAAGTTAAAATATCACAAAATAATGACGATCTCAAAATTATGACCATTTGAAAAAGGTCAATTTTACAAAGAAAAGCAGGTGAATTTAGAAATCTATTTAGAAGATAAATAAAAGTAAATTTATAGGTTAATTCTCGTAACGGAATTTGGACTACCAGGGTATTTGATCATTATAACGTTACATATATAATGCATAAATCAGCTAAACAAAAATATTCGTGATTATAACATTGGTAAAAGATTGCATATAAATAGTTTCAAGTAATTATCAAAGATTCTTAATAAATTAATAAATTAATAAGTTAATAAAGTGGATACTTTATTAAGTATAGAAGTTCAAAATCTCATTAATAGATCAGAAAGTGTCAGACCCAACGCTGCGCAAAATAATTAAAATAAACACGAGTTGTAACGATATTGCAGCAATTTTGCACCGCTGACGCGTCATCGTTCGAATTTCTCAATGCGGAAACTGTTTCCGTAATGTCCTTTCGCTCACAACTTTATACATTATAATATATAACCGCGCCGCATCTTTCGCTGATATAACCGCGGGGACGCGGATCCGTCGCGCGTCCTTTCCGCGCACGCGCCGTTCCTCCCTGCTTTTCGCGGAGGCGTTCTTCTCGCATATTCGCGGATTTGTCAGACACACATACACAAATACAGGTTCATACAGACACACGCGCGCGCACTGATACACAAAGCTTATTCGCCTCGAATCTTATATATTGCGCGCAATGCACAAAGTGTATCTATGTGTGCGCCGGTGCACTTTCGAAAGTTACAAAATTATGCCAATGACGTAGGTTGGAGCTGCGCGCGCTCGCGCGCGCGTGGTTCTTGAGAGGCCGGGAGGGACGATTTTTATTTTGAAGGAGTTGTTCTAATACCACGGCTCCGGCCGGTCGGTAAATAAAATCGTTGGCCAACTTTGTCCGAGCGCACATAAGCGCATATAGCGCATTCGGTTGGCCAATTCGTATATATTGAGACGTTTCATGGTTAACCTTTCTAATGTTCTCTTATTATAATCCGAGGTGATTTTCTTCAGTACGCTTGCGTAGAATCTGCGGGAGTTAAGCTGGCCCGGTCGTACGATAAGACTTCAAAAAGTTTCTGCAGTATGTCTATATCGATCGAAACTTAAATATCGCGAAACTAATGTCAATATGCATATATCACATACACTTTAGTTATGTTATTAATAAGTTGAACAATTGTATGATTGTAACTTATCAGATTTTAGCATTTAATTTTGGGAATTTAGAACCTTAGAAATAATGCGGCAAATTGAGTTTATTTTTTAAAGGAACCTAAATACTTCCTTTTTTTAACATAAAAATCTTTATTCAAAAGAAATTTCATTCGTTGTTTTAGCTTTCTCAGTATACGAAATTTATGTTTTTAAACGCTTTTATAAGTAGCTTAATAAGATCTTATCACTATCGGTAAGATTATTCAAAGCATTTATCACAATATTTTCAATATTCCCTTTCTTCCTGCACTCCCACTATTTCTTTATTTAAGATCGTCTTATAAACTGGCGTAAAATCATAAAATGTTCAATCAGCATCTTTTGGAAACTTTCGCTCAGCAGCGGTGTGTGGGAGTAGACACGGAAAGTGGAATACGAAGCGAGGTGTGAAATAGTCGAAAGTATAACGCACGTGTCTTCTATATATACCTGCATAAATACGGACTTAAATTATTTAAATTCAAGTTAGAGTTTCAATACGATCGTTCGCCTTACATAATTTCCAATAAAATGTCTAAAGTGATTGAAACGTAAGCTATGAAACAAGATTATTGGCATTTTTACCCGCTCGACAATTTCCATTTAACTTCTAATCGAATGAGGCTGTCACCACTGATAACACCTCTTGGACGTTCCATTTTTCTGTATACCTTTTGCGATATTAGAGATTCTCGTGAATCATCTGCCAATGATCGATGATAAATCGTCATAAACGAAGAGAAGCAATTTATTTTGTAAGTGTTTTACAAGCATATACTCAGTTGGAAAGACGTTTTTCTAAGTGACGCACAAATAGTACAATAAAACAAACACCGAGCAGCACCGGAGGTGACACGTGCGCCTAGATCAGCTTACTTTCCATTGCGCGCGCACGCGTGCGCTGAAATTATTGGGGAAGCAAAAAAGAAACAAGAAAGAGGAAAAAGGAAAGGCTTTTTAGAAAGGGGAGTTATATTCTTTATTTTTTTTTTTTGTCTCGATGCCCAACGGTCATCAACGGCAAAATAGGTCGATATATGAACAAGCGAGACTCGTGAAAAACTACTTCGTACGTTGTACGAATCGCATTTACATATATATATATATATATATATATATATATATATATATATATATACGTATATGCATTAGATCATCTGTACGCGTTGTGTTCCGCGGGCGCGTGTTATAGGCCTCGTTTGGTACATCGGAGGTGCGGAGAGGAGATCAGCGGTACGATGCGGCATCGCGTACCGCAGAGTCCACGCTTTACTGTTATTTTCATCAAGCGTCCGCATTCTCCTGCAATCGTCCCCATCGATCTGGATTAACGGTATATCGCGGGGCTCTCTGTCTGTCTCCGTCTTTCTCTCTCTCGGTCTCTCTCTCTCTCTCTCTCTCTCTCTCTCTCTCTCTCTCTCTCTCTCTCTCTCTCATTCTCTTTCTCTCTCCCACTCGCAAATTTCGCACTTGCCTGAGTCTCATATAGTGAATCACGCGGTGAGTCTCTCTCTCTCTCTCTCTCTCTCTCTCTCTCTCTCTCATGTGGACGCGCGTGTGATGCCCTCAACACGAGCCGCGATGTATTATATGGCCGATGGAAATCTCGGTCCGATGATCGATGGATCGTTGCTAACGCGCTCGCTGAGAAGATTGGTATACGCCATGCAAGTCTTACGAATGGCTTCGTAGCAGGTATAATCTCATATTCGTTTCTCAAAATTAAAACTATAAAGTACGCGTGTACGAGGGTGGGTTGAAAAGTTCCCGATCTAGAGATAACGCAAGTGACTAAAAATTTTTGTTGTATTCTCTAGTACTACGTCTTCTGAGCTTGTATGTGTGTATACTATAGCTCTGTTATTATACATTTCATAGTTTAATGATTAATACACCTTCACTGTTTACGTGAAAATAAAAACATCGCGAGATCATGTAATCGTCAAATAATTCTACATGTAAAATGCTTAACACCGATTTCTATGAAAAAAAAAAATTAGATTCAACACGGGATAACTTCGTCAATCATTTTTAATTGTTCAAAATGTTTAATGTGCTTCATTGAATTAACTTCTGTCGAAAGGCCTGACAAAGTTAATAACATCGCGGTGAAGGAGTATATAATAAATGCATAGGATGGCAACTAAATGCACATAAATTATTATATATGAAAATGTGAATATGGTGAAAATCTGTGCTACGTAGGTACTCTACGTGAAAATTATGTGCGATAAATAATTGATTTTAAAGAATATTCCCATAAAACATTTGGCACGGTATAAGCAAAACTGCAGTAAAATTTCCTGTTTTATATGTGTTCTGATATAGAAGTATGAATTTAACTTGGATTCTCATCTATATTTCTGTAAGTAAACGACAGTCAAAACAATTGGATGGATCAGGCAAACCAACCAAAAATAAATCAAAGTATATTATCGATGAATAAAATCATTGTGATTATTTCTTAGGATACGAAAGTAGTTACCTTTATTGATTGTGTGGAAAAGAGTAAGACGATTGCTGGTCAATGCTATATTGCGATGTTGTAAGGTCGAGAATAAAGATAGACGACTCCACATGGTGAAGAGAGAATATCTTGTTTTACCAAGACAATAATTTTTTCTGCATAGTTGCAGGTCATTGAGATGTTTAAAAGCAATGAATTTAAGAACAAATTGGATGAAAATTATATTCACTATAGTGAGCTTTAATGATTATCACCTGTTTCCGTTCATTAAAGAGTGCATTGGAAATCACAAATTTGAGAATAACGTTTGGTCACTGATCAAATTCTATCTTTATCTGTAAAAGGTACAAAAATTATTCTTATTCGTAAAAATCGATAAGCTAGTTGAACGGCTATATATTAATCCCAGTACTCATCTAAATTTTCAATATCTTTTCCATAAAAAGATTTGTCTTTAATTTATAAAGAAGTATCAACTTCACATTTTTTAAGATTCTTTTTTAAGATTCTTCTTTTAGGATATTTGGAGAATTCAATAGGTATCAAAAGTGATTGAAACCAGAACTCATAGGCTTGGGCCATTGCTTTTATGAATTTGTGACACCAAGTACGATCCTGGCAAAAAAAATTTGTGCTTTTGGATTGGAATCCGTTTTCTCCTTGAGTTCTCCATTCAGTCAATCAAATCATACCTTGCAATGTTCACAGTTGATGATGTTACTTTTCTCAAGCTAATAAAGACGATAAACTTGCCAACTCATTTCTCCTCGCTTTGGAGGGCCTATGCCGCTTGATGCCTACTCATTTGACGATTCTGCATTGTAGTGACGGATCTGTATTGCGTCAATGGTTGCATAACAAATTGTTCATGTGCAATAATGAAGACAATTTTTATATCTTTAAAGTATCAATTCCTATACTAACTGATGTAAATTTAATTTACGATCGCACAATACGAGTTTATACAAATATTTATGTTCTCTGCAATTGCAGTGGATTGCGATCAACGTAAGCGTTTAGCATCACTTATGTCTGTGCGATCGCATTCAAAGTAAGCACGCCATGTTATAAAATGAACAAGCAATCATGTTCAACACATGCAATTAGATTACCCATGTATATTAAATAAGAAAAAGTTTCTTAACTAAAACTGCTGTATATTGAGCACACATAGTTTATGATTATTACATATTCAATATTTGAATTTTTCATTAGTTGCCTTATCTATATAATAATTTTGAACTTAAGAAGTAATATATTTTTGCACCCTTATTTTCTAATAATAAGAATATTTGATATGAGACATTATTGGCGCAAAATCAGTGATCGACCTTCGCCAAAGACAATTTTATATTTTTTATTATGACCGTTTGTATATGGATAAATATAGTTCAAAGATTGTATGTTCTCTTAAGATTTTCTGACAATCATTTCTTCTTTGATAGTCAACGAAGTATATTCTAGAAAAAATAATGTACAGTTAAATGTATTGTCAAGCCATAATCATTTTCTTATTGATTCTGTTCAAATTAATACACTCTTTCGGTGAATAATTTTAATAAAGAATTTCTGGAACCTATATCAAGCAATATGTCATTTAATTGGCATATTTGACTATAAATTAAATAATCAATATACATAAAGGTTCTTTTTCCTTAAAATCCAAAAATAACATTGTCAATAAATAACTCAAAGTTCTTTTTTGTAAAGAAAATCGTTAACAGAATTTAATTTACAATCTCCTTTAAAATTAATAAAACGATACTTAAAACTGGTTTAATTATTCTATATACACATACTCACAGGCAATCTGGCTATATACGTATTTTCAATCGCCCAACTAAGTTTACAAGCTATAAATTTCTCTTGTAAAAAGGGGCGGTTCAATAAAATATTTAGTGTTCTTTTCGTCAACGCGGTTGATGGCATGGGGATGCATTTCTTTCTTTTTTCGAATGCTCTCCATCTAAAAAGAAATTGGTATATACATATTTTTTCTCATATTTCTCATCGTACATATATTCTAATATATTTCAATGATTAATGCGTGAAAATAAGTGAAAATTGCGGTGTAATCAGGTACAAGTTCAATATATACGAGACCTGCGAGCGTCGAGATGCTATTGAAAATTGTTATCGGACCGGTTACTTTTAATTTCTGTAGGGAGCCGCAGGTGGAGTTTGGCGTCCGTCGTAGGCGGTTTATGCCGACACAGTGTGTGTGAGAGAGAGAGAGAGAGAGAGAGAGAGAGAGAGAGAGAGAGAGAGGAGAGAGGGAGAGAGAGAGGAGCAAAAAACAATCAGGAGCACACACACACACACACACACGCACACTATATATATACGAGTATTCCGCGTGAAGTATAGCTGCTATTGACGACTGGGGCGTGATGGTTAAGTCCTCTCGTATATATCATGAGGAACAGGAAGTCGGACCAGCCTGTAAACTTCATTTTTATGACGGATTCATAAAGCCAGGGGGTGAGAGAGAGAGAGAGAGAGAGAGAGAGAGAGAGAGAGAGAGAGAGAGTGAGAGAGAGTATCGGGTTTTATTGAATGTATAACTTCTGCTTTCATATAGGAAAATTTTATGCTTAAACTTGCGCCTGTACTATGCTATGTCGATGTTGGACGTTATACTCTTTGTTAATCACAAAATGTAGTCTATCAAGGGCAAAATCTTTTATAGCAGTATTAATCAACTGAAAATTATTTTTCCGGTCGTATTTCATTCGTTACTTTATGCTCAAAACTGTTTTGAAATCAATCAGTAACATTAATTTATTGTCTACTTATTTTTATTGTATTCTAATTAATGGACATGCTCACTGAAGTATAAAGTGCTAAAAATTTATTTGTAATTAGAGACTCTAAATGCATATTTGTGTTTTCACATATGTATAAATTCAGTGCTACATTTAAATCAGGATATTCGCAGGGTTAGAGTCCCCGCTGGGACTCGCATGGAAAAAAGTTGGTTATATTGATAAAAATTTTAATGGATGTATTAAAATCGAAAAGTTCTGATGATGAATTTTTAGATGGTTCGAAAAAAATTTTATATAATTTTTATACCACATATTTTTTGTGGTCAGATCAATAGTTAATTCATCAAATCTTTGATGATATATTTGATTCAATATTCTTCAAAAATAAATAAATTATTCTTATTCGAGACATTGTGCGAGAATATTTATTTAATTTCATTTAATTAATTTTAATTTTTCATTAGCAATTCTCAAATAAATTTGTACCTTAGCAAAATTATATAATAAACATTCGTCTTTATTTGAATGAAAGATAAATATAGATATCATTTTTTTTACTTTCGTTAATATTAGCTCTGAAACAAAAATATTCTAATTTCTTTTTATATTTTATTTTATCTTTATGCAGTCCGTAGCGCTTTTCAAAAAATATACAAGGAAAAAAATAAACGAAGCTATAATATAGCGTATTATATGTTATAATCATTATTGATTAAACGTAAAGGGATATATTTATATAACAAAATTTTGAGAAAAGTTAAAAATTTGTTCTTTTTATATAGAAATTTTATTTCTTTTATCATTACCAAACATTATTACCTATAATTTAAGGTAGTACACTATACTATCACTTGAAGCTATTACTAGTTGAATAAACATTTCCAAATCTACTTCTCTATATTTAAATTAAATCAACTTTATCCATACTATACCACATGTATTCAAAAATAATATTCTTAAATTGGAATTTATTTGGTTCACTTATTCTTATACACTACAACTTCCATTGGATTTAAAGATTTGATAGACATAAATTGTAAATAACTGATGTTTCATTAGACTAAGAAAAATAAATATTACTTATGATGTGCATTAAGCATATTTTAAATGTTTTTTTATTTTGTAATTGAAAGGTAGTTTGCTTCCCTCAAAGTTAAGAATTTAAAAAATGTACTTATGTAGACTGTTTTGAATGAAATTAATAAATAATTTTATCGGTTTTACAGTCTTTATATTGTAATTATGTATTATAGTAATTGCCTTATAGTTCAGATAGATAAATATAAGCAGCATCAATAATTTACTCGGTATACAAAAAGTTAGATTTTATTTTTTGTAAAGAAGTATGTTCTACTAAATTATCTGAAGAATCTTCGTTTTTTTGTAGTCACAAAAAAGTCTGCGATCACACAGATAAATTTGTCAAAACATCTGACATGATAAAGATACTATACAAGCATAAAAAATTTGGATGAAATTTCAATTAAAAAAGGGGAGGGAACACGAATCAAGTATTTAAATTAAGATTCTTTAGTTTTTAAAACATATTAATAATAATAAAATTTTAAAAGTATACAGAACCCCCTAGATCTCATCAGCATTACATCACTCTTGCTATTTAGTTTCAGTAAATCAAAATACCCATCTTACACTTACAAATTTAAATTACCTGTATATGATAACCAAGAATTTTTATGGCGTTTTGTTTTATATATATACTTTAATTTCTACAGACTATTAATGCTAATTTTCTTATGTGACTAGTTCCTATAAAATACAGTCCACCGTACGTATACATATGCTTAATTAATGTTTGAATTATGTCAGAACACGACGCGATGATATTAATTTCGATAATCAGAAACGTTCGTCCTGTCAAAACAATTATTTAATTAGATCGAAAGCTATACACGAGCAATTTGTCTATTTGCAAAATGCCCAAATGAAGGTACTTACTTAGGGGAGCCTGAGTATCTTTTTATATTTATACGCATCTTCTTTGCTTACTCGGCATCCTTAGAATGCGGAACGGCTTTTACGATATGATATTCTTTCAGGTCAAGTTCAAACCACCGCTAATCTTAGAATTCAATCTCTTACGTGCACGTATATTAACATAATTTTAAACGATCGCATCGGTGTCATTATCTTTTTAAAGATTTGAATGAAAGCAGTCGGTTTTTAGAATACTTTTTAAATAGATCCTAATTACTGATTTTTTTAAAAGAATTAAAATCGAATATTAAAAGCAATATACGAAGATCTGATTTTCCACACAAGATCTATAGTCCAAGCATAAAAAATTTTTGCAATTGTATCCCTATTGTAACTATTAATCTATGTAAAAAAAATATGTATTAAATCTCTTTTACAATAATTATATTAAGAGTGGTTAATTAATTTCTAAAAAGTATTTTTAAAACATCGAACATGAAGATAAGATGAACAATTCAATCCATTCAAATTGTCACTTCAAATTTCAAATTTTACTTTTAAATCAAACCCAGTTCTTCAACTCTATCATTGCATTCTACCAAGGATAGTTTTTCTAAATAATGTGTTTGAAGTGCAATTTCGTGCTTCAAGAGATTCTAAGCAAACAATCATATAATAATTTAGCAGTTTCGAGTCATTACAGTTTCAGTTTATAAACAAATTTAATAAATGATGTCTCGGGAAAAAATTTAATAAATTAAGAAAATAGTTTAAACGAAACGTATTCCTAACCCAGATATTTATTAACACTATCCTATGGTACACAATAATTGATTACAAGGTAGTATATTACTTTTAGATTCAAAAAATTAATTTACTAAGTTTTCCTGCAAACTAATATTAACAAATATCGTAATACACTTTCATTAACGTAAAAAATTTTCTTATGATTGCAGCTTTGGCCCTATGTGACTGGTCTGATCTTCAGCGAAAAAGACGCTCGATTGCTCGCAGCTTTTGTTCGCCTCGCGGCGGTAGCTTTCAACAAGAAGAGCTGTCTCGAGTGGCGCTTCACGAAATATCTCAGCTGCTCGATGTCTTGAATGATCCCGCTAACAAGCCGATTGTTGCAGGCGAGCGTCCTCTCAAACCACTAATCCTCGGAGCAATTGCCAACATGTTCACCCAGTATATGTGCTCAACCCGATTCGGCTATGTAGACGAGAAATTTAATCGCGTGGTTCGTATTTTTGACGAGATCTTCTGGGATATCAATCAGGGTTATGCCGTTGACTTTCTACCGTGGCTTAAAATTTTCTATACGGGCCATATGCAGCGTCTCAATTGTTGGGCTACTGACATTCGAAGCTTTATTCTAAAGAATATAATTGAACCACGTCGTAACAGTCTTGACTTGGAGAATAGAGTCTCCCGTGATTTTACGGATGCCTTGCTTTATCATCTCGAAAGCTCAGAATCAGAACTATCATGGGAACACGTCATCTTTGAATTGGAAGACTTTTTGGGTGGTCATTCTGCGATTGGTAATTTGGTAATGTTGATTTTTGCAAACGTTGTTTCCCATCCCGAAGTTCAAGTGAAAATTCAAGAAGAATGTGACGCCATCCTTGCAGAGAAAGCAAAAGCTGGAGAAGTAGGATCGTTGATTTCACTCAAAGAGAGAACAGAGATGCCGTATACGGAAGCCGTGATATGGGAGACTCTTAGAATTTCTAGTTCACCGATAGTACCGCATGTAGCTACATGTGAAACCGATATAGGTGGTTTTCCCATTGCCAAAGATACGGTTGTCTTTCTCAATAACTATGATCTGAACTTGGGTGAATCTTACTGGGGGAAAAATTCTAGAGAATTCCAACCCGAAAGATTTATCAAACAAATAGAACAGGACAATTATATAGTTACTAGAGTCGTGAGACCAGAATATTTTGTTCCTTTCTCTACCGGTAAGAGGACGTGCATTGGCCAAAAACTGGTTCAAGGTTTTGCGTTCGTTGTAGTAACAGCACTGCTATCGAAATACGATATTAAAGCACCGTTCCAAGTAGACGTTAAAAGCCAATTGCAACCCAGTTGCGTTGCTGTTCATCCAGACTGTTTCAACCTTGTGCTGATACCCAGGACATGGGCAAACGGTAAAACAGTAGAGGGTGGAGTCTGATAAGCTTTCGTGGCAGATACCTCAGTTATTTTTAACGAGAGTTTTCAGTGAAGCCGAATAAAAGCTCATCACAAAGATCATTAATGGAACACGTGTTTTCCAATGCGATTGTGCTCGCCCATTGTTCTCGTATGACAATTACATCACTGTATCAATGCAAAGATACTTAAGAAGTGAAAGGTCACATACGTATTATACGTAAATTGTCTGACTGTTTAGTTTTCTTTTATTATTTTTTGGAGATGAATTTCAACTATTTAATAATGAATTATTATTGATAGAAAATTTTTAAATATAAATTTCGAAATGCTATTTCCTTATTATTTTATTATTATATTACATGATAGAAACTGGTTACATGATTTACAATCCCGTAAAATATGAAGCTAAACAGAAAAATATTGTAAAAAATGACATATAATTATTATACTTCAATTAACTGCAATATTCTTACTAGGTAATCGATTTCAAATAAAATAGATAATTATTAGTATTAGCTCTAAACGATATATGAAAAATGTAACAGTAATAGTAAAGATAATAGTAAAAGTGGACGGTAGTACGTCTTTAGTATTATATAAAATAAGGGTATATAGCATATCGTATAATTTAGAAAATTGTACAAATACAAAACGAATCTCATCAAATCATTAGTTTTATATAATTTTGAACAATCATACTATGATATTACATGTACTATCAATGGTAAAAGGCTTACAGTTTATAATTGATGTTATTGATTCTAACCGGATCGTTAAATCCTAGGAAGTTATATATTTATCATTTCCAAAAATGTCTTTCGACAATTAATAGAAAAACGGAAAAATTCTATATAAGAAATATTAAATGTTTATAAAAATTTATATTTGTATTCTCATTGTAGATGGTTCACTCGACAAGACTGATTGTCATTTTTAGAATATAGATGCGCTTTAATCATTGTTACGTTATAATTATAAAGAATGTGAGGTTTATATGCGTATTGAAAATATTGCGCATTTATATGTGTATTGAAAATTCTATATTTGATGATTAATTATATAAATTATTTTGAATTTTATTAATCTTTTGACAAGATGTGTTGTTTTGAGAAACTGTTGTTAGGAGATTTATATATTATTATAAATATTAAATTCCTAAATATAGTAGCAAGGGAAACCTCAAATTTTTATTTCATTAGCAGTTGTAGAAATATACATATATATATATATATATATATATATATATATATATATATGTATATATAGATGTGTCTGTCTGTCTCTCTCTCTCTCTCTGTGTGTGTGTGTGTGTGTGTGTGTGTGTGTGTGTGTGTGTGTGTGTGTGTGTGTGTGTGTGTCACATGAGAAAAATGTTCTTGTATGTATAGCACTATTATATCATCGTTTTATTATTTCGTAATCTGTCGGAAGTCACACATTGTAGTTTTAGTCAAAACTTGTGTAGGTTTTGTTTTTGTTTTTATTTAAATAATTAATTCTATGTCATTGCAGAGATGCTTATATCGACGTAAAAGATTATATATCATTGTAACGAGAAACTGATAAATTCATAAATGCATGTTTTCTGTAAATAAAATCATTTTATTTCCTAGGTTACGTAGACATATTTTTATGAATAAAAAGTGCTATTTAAATGCAAAATAATTTTGTATTATTATTATCATTACCTTTATACTTTCACTATTAGTTTTTTTATACTTGCTTCGATTTTTAATGTTATACCAGAAAATCTACTTTCAAGTGTTTTATACGCGATGCTGAAATAAAAAAGCAAGTCGTTATATTTAAACAGAAATATAATCCAACGTAGGCTATGAAAGTACGATGAAGTCCATTTAGATCCATTCATAAGATCATTTAAAATCGTTCAAATAATAAAAAAAAATCAGATTAATTTTATAAAATCAATCGAAATTCATTTCAAATCAACCGAATTAATTTGAAAAACGTTTAAAATCACTCTAATATAGCAGACCTCATTTGAACATAGCTAGAATTATCATACTTTTCGGTAAGTTTCGACAAAATTTTCAGGATTGATTTAGTGTTTTAAACTAATACTCTATCATTAGTATCAATCATTATACATATATATATATATATATATATATATATATATATATATATATATATATACTTTAAGGTATTGGAAATTAATTTAAAGTAAATTGGAAATGGTATGAAATCTTAAAATTATTTAAATTCTTACTATGCTAGCGAATGATTGCTCTCATAAAAATATAAGCATTAATAGAGGACTTTGACTCTTAAAACCGCGTCTTTAAAAATATTCCTTAAAAAGTCTCGATAAATTTTGATAAATTTAGCTACAATATTTTTAAATAATTATGGTATATGATAAAAGTCGTGAAAATTAAGTCTGAAATTTTGACGCTTTACAGGGGCTTTTCAGAAAACATATGGTTGCGTCTAGATTTACTTTTCTCGACTATAGCTGATAAATTACGTCTGATCCTGAAAAATACAAAGATACCCGTATTATAGCTAAACAGACATTTTTTAATGAGAGTCAGATAGAAGAATCTATTTGCAGGATGCTCAGCAGAATGCATGTTGAGTTACAATAGACAAGAATATCGAATAATAGATGACAGTCCTTTATATATTTTTATGATTAATCTGGATAATCGTGTATGTATTTGAATGTAATAGTACATTATGTAACATAATGATCTAGCACTTGACGGAATTCCACGATGGATGTTACAAACACTGATGTTTGTGCATCCAGATCTCCTTTTGTTTATTTACAATTCCTATTTGATGGTTGATATATTTTATTATAGCTGGAAGGTCACAAAACTGCTGTTCATGAACGATTTATACTGTTAGTACAGTGCTTACTAGATATTGATAGAAAACTCATAAAAAACAACGAAAACCATGTCTGCAAAACCAAGCCTTGATAGCTGTCCGGGATTTAGCTGACAGGTAGTCTGGATTCTGAAGGAAATAGGCGACGGTAGACGCAATCCTTGAGATTGTAGACAAAGCAAGAGGAATAACGAGTGGTAACCACTACTCTCGTATGTCCACCTGTTGGCAAACCTCGATGTTCGGAATGACTTCCATTGATTTCGATATCTGGTTTGTGAGATATCTGGTGGCGGAAGGAGAACAAAGCTTAGTATTGGGATGGTTCAGTGTTTTATGTTAGTAGACACAACATTAAATATTTAATATGACGAAATCATGAAAATGCAGATAAATGAAAATAACTGTTTCTAGTTGGATATGTAGATGACATAGTAGACGTTCTTATCGGTAGGGATGATTACGCTGCATAAATGTGATTTAATCGAGTCATGTGCCATGTGATGGAGGACAAAGCATGAAAATTGCCGGCAGCGAAGTTCTTGACAAAGAAGCGTATTCTATTAATACGTTTTATGCAGATTGTAGATGCGATGATTTGTTCTGAAACGGCCGTTATGTTTTTAAGGATAGCTCTTGGTTTCAAGCTATTCTCTTGGAAACAAATAAAAAAATGGCACATATATTTTCGCAAGTGACAGCGCAATTTTGGAACTTTGGAGACCCCGCAGATTGTAATATTATTTGTTTATAATTACAGTTGAATCTATCATGCCAAATCGTGAAGCACATAAAAATTAGTGATAGTGCAACGAAGACGGATTAAAACTCCTATTCTACGTTGTCTATGTTGGCGGTGTTTGCTATCGCAAGTGTTATCCACAAGTATTTGAAATGTGTAAAACAGATAAACAGAAGTAAAGATGGATACCTAATAGAAGAAGTTGCTACGATAACTGAATGGCAGAAGTGATGAGAGGAGGATCCATGTAGTCAATTGACGGCTTGTTTGATAAGTCAGATAAATCAATAAGCCTAGAGGTCACCACGAGAAAATAAATATCATCTTACGTACTTTATGTCAGGGCAGAGTCGATTCTGACCCAATCTCCACAAAAGCCTTTTGCCATTAAGATGAGCTTCTTAGATGACCCCTTTAAACCGAATGGTAATATCTAGATGATGTTGGACCCTCAAAGGATCTGCTCCAGACTATCTTATTATAGCAATACTATTCTAATAACATGTGAAATTAGTCTAGATATAGTGCTCTCAAGAATAGTTTCTTACCTGTATTTAAGTCATCGAATAATCGCAGCCGTTTTAGTAAATCGAATCCCGAATATTCTGAATTAGAGTTCGGAGATAGTTATTGGCGGTGAAAGCTGTAGATTGTGAATCTGTGTAATATGGGAGACAAAGGAGTTTTTCACCGACTAATTCACCGACTAACTCCAGATTTCAAACTTCACACATAAAGCTTCATATTTTAATTCACACAGGTTTTTTCGTTTTGGAAATGTGACGGATTTTAAGCATCTATGCTAATTTAACACAATAATTATTCTATTTCAAAAGGAAGCAGATTAAGCGAATTCTAGAGTTCTTTGTGCGAAATAGTGGCATCCAGTTCATATCAGTTAACCCGAACTGTTGTGGGTAAATATAATAACACAACTCAGAAGTGATATTTACATTGACAGTGACTTATTTATATCTACGGCATCAGATATTCAATTGAGCAGAGTTATTGCGTATGTATTCCGCATGTACTTCAGCAGGCGCTAGCAGTGGTTCTGGTTGGCGAAAATGCAATATAGGTTGTCAATACTTTCCAGAATAAGTTTAGATGAACTAGTTAGTGAAGAAAAAGACAAATATTGATTTTTTAATCGCTTTAAGTTACAGTAAGTTCTAATCGACCACTGGGTTCTAGATATATAAGATTATAGATATTGCATAAACTTTATTTTATGTTAATCAGTATTAGTTAGCAGTTCAAAATTCATCAAATTCTTTAATATATAGTAAATAGTTTGTATGATAGAAATATAATCCATCATACTTTATATATATATATATATATATATATATATATATATATATATATATATATAATATTTTGTATAATTAACGACTTATTTTCTCTTTTCCTCTATACCTCTCTGATAGTAGAAAAGCTGTGTGAAATTCGTTGCCATATATTCTTCGCGGAAAACTACTTGATCAAATCGAGGAATCGCTAGTTGCCGATAAAACCTCGCTTTTTCTCGTCCCCTAGTCTAACTCACTGGTTGATATTTGCCGGCTTGCGTGGCGGAATGTACGTCTTTTACGGAGACGATATATATATATATATATATATATATATATATATACAACAGCAAAAAGACGGCGCGCACCTGCGGACTTAAAAGAGTTAAATCCCCAAGTGAGCACAGGGGAACTAGTATGGAGAGACGAGAAGGCGGGAGGGGGGGAGTCCTCTTTTTGGAACCACCTCGAAACCCGACATCTTCGCGGTGACTTTTTTACTCTCCTTATAAGCGCGCTAGCAGGGAAGGAGGGAGTCAGAGGAGGAGGAGGAGGAGAAGGCGACCCTTTGTCGCACGCTCGCGGAGAACAGCGTGTATATATACACCGGACATCCTTCGGGCTCATCCTCGCTGCCCTTGAATTGCGCCAGAGCCGCGCGGCCGTGTTACAGTCGACGACGCTCCTGCTTCTGCTGCTGCTACTACTACTACTATATTGCTATACACACGCGCGCGCGCGCACGCACGCACATACACACACACGCGCGCGCGCGCGCATACACACACACACACACACACAGACACACACACACATCTATATCTATATATATATATATACTGCTCGCGCTCTCAATTTCCTCTCTGTTTACTCTCTTGGCACGCGAGTGCCAGCCGCGCGCATCAGTCAGCGTGTCTGCGCAGCTCGCGGCGGTATATAATAATGACTGGGCAGGGCAGGCGCGTCGCGGCCGCCCGTACATACGCTCTCGTTTCTCCTATATATATACACGCGCTCTGGCGCGCGGATGCCTCTGAATAAGTCGATCTCGCGCGCGGCGCGAAAACAAGCGGCGCAAGTGGAGCGGTGAGAGGAGGGATGAGACGCGAAACGACGACGTAGATGATGATGATGATGATGAACATGGGAGGACGGAGCAAAGGGGGATGGGATAGGGTGGGCGACGAAGCAAAAAGGGGGAGAGAGAGAGAGAGAGAGAGAGAGAGAGAGAGAGAGAGAGCGAAGTTGTGCGCATCCGCTCTGGAATTTCATTCTTCTGCTCTTTCCACCTGGGTGCATTCTATCTCTGTCTCTCACTCTGCCTCCCTCTCTTTTTACTGGGATGGTGTGCTCGAGGAGCTGTGTTTGTTTGTCTGGACGCCCTGGAAATTCTCCCCCTGGCCCACTTTTGGATATAAGCTTTGTTTTTATCGGGCCCTCCGATGATGGACGCGTCGAGTGCTCAGCCCCGCTCTCGGAAAAAGCGTCTTTATTCCGAGGTTTTTTTATAATTTTTTTTAATTTTCTTTTTGTTTATTTTCTACCACTGCGCCGTGCGCTCACGCGATGCAATTAGTTCGGCTACGCTTTTTCTGCGCCCTCTCTCCGGCGGATCTCCGCAGGACTCTTCGTTCTCCTCTTTCACGCCCTTTCCTATATACCCTCGCTCACTCTCCCCCTCGTCCAGAATTATGTAATTAAGGTGGGACAGCAAAAGGGGAGGAAGAGACGGCGAGAGAGTGAAAAGAGCGAGGCAGGCAGGAAATCAGGCTGCGCAGCGAGCGCGATTTTGCAGATTACGTGTTTGCGCAGCGGATTTCTGCTCTTTTTTTCTTTACATTTGGATTATGCTTGTCCCGGAATCGTGTTTACATCAGCCAATGAC
This sequence comes from Sycobia sp. Sy_11, assembly GCA_018907035.1. Lineage (NCBI taxonomy): Eukaryota > Metazoa > Arthropoda > Insecta > Hymenoptera > Epichrysomallidae > Sycobia > Sycobia sp. Sy_11. The sequence goes on from JACCIC010000040.1 coordinate 3,051,801, forward strand.
CGATGCGTCGCATCGCTCGAAAAGCCTGCATGTGGAAATCTGCATAATCGAATCGATTAACATTTTGCTCGTACATATATATATATATATATAAGAACCGAAAGGTGTAAAAAGACGCCGTTTTGCCTGCTTTCCTTACTTTAAATAGTGCGATAAATACTTTTTATTTATATAGTTCTAAGTTTTTTCAGCATATAATTATTAAATGTGGTAGAAATAAATACGTACCTTGATTTTATTATTTTAAAAAATATAGGATCGTTCGTTCAAACCCATACTCGAATATACTTTTTAAAAATGTGAAAAATGGAGACAGACAAGTTTGCGAAGTAAAATGGTTCGTTTCGGAGGAAGCCATAAGTAAGTGGTCCTGAGATTTGGCCTCGAGCTTCTTTTTCATGGTCCTTCGTATCACTTTGTGTTCTTACTTCACATTTTTAAAGAGTGGGGAATTTTTAAAGTTCAGATATTTATGCATCTCTGATTTTATAGGTTTTGGTCTGTGTATAAATATAGATCATAATCCTCGTTCATAAATTCGATCTCTAATACAAATATCAAAGTTAACGCAACATTATAGAATTATTGATTCTATAAATGAAGATTAAAACAAACTTTAAAAAAATGTCTGATATTAGTGAATTTAAAATAAAAAATAGGGATTTCCATATTGAACCTTCAAATGATCATGATAACGATACTGTAGGTCAAATTCCAGACCAGTGGCTTATGTTTCCCTTCGAATCGGTGAATCGTAATCCAAAGTATTTTTGTTAATTTCACTTATTCGAAGGGAGGTTTGAGTCTTATGACATAACTTATGGATAAACAATTTCGATTATAAGAAAATATGCTAAAAAGCATTTAATCGGTGATAGATTTTTAACGAATTTAAATATTTTTTCAATAAACAGAAATAAAACAGAATTTTGAAAGAATAACTAGATTTTACAGGAACAATTTCCATTCTTCCGAAATTTTTTTCTATCGCAAACACATATATCTACATATATATATAAATCAAATAAAATAAAAAGAAAAAGAATAGTTGTACGATTTGCTATACGCACAAAGTAACGTAATACTAAATTTATATGTGTTATACTATGATATGATTATTTAAAGGAGATTCGTTACGCAACCGCGTCTGGCTTTTATTCATAACCCGTTAGAGCCAGAGCCTTCGTATCTCCCTTGAAATTTAGAGCTTAACTTTTTTCTTTCTTTCTTTTTTTTTCTTCCTTTCTTTCTTTCTTGCTTCCTTTCTTTTTTTCTTCTTCCTTTTTTATTGTCACGCGAGTATAATTTATGCCCTCTTATACACATTGAGGCCCGCGGGTTGCGTAAAGTTTTCCAGTCTCTGTTATAAGCGCGGATCGTTATACAGCGCGACCCTGGCAGGGGCCAATGTTAAAAATTTAAAACATTTTTATAGCGCGTGTCCCCGATGACTTCGTTCTCTTACATAGTCGATTATATGAGTCTGGGGATCGGATTGCCGAAATTCGTCTAGTACGGGCGGCCGACGGATCTGCCTTATAACTTTAAAATATATAGCCGTGGCCCGAAATTAGAATCTGAAGTTTTCTATTTATTTTTGCAGCACACACAAAAGTGTGTGTGTGTATATAGGCTGAATCTGCTTTATTAGCATTATTACGAATTGATTAATTTATCGTTGTAATTTTATTTTAATTGTACTTTCATTGTCGACTACTTGATTATTCGTACAAATATTTTATAAACTAGTGAATCGAATAAAAATACTTTTAATCATAATTCATATAGCAATATTATTAATAAATATAAATAAAGCCCAATGAGAAATCATTTTTAATATATTTGGAAAAATGTCAGATAAGATATAGATAACGAATATCGCATTTAATAGATAATTTAAACTATAATTAAAAATATTGTATTCGATATACCTGTAACTAGTTTAAAGTGAGTTTGGAAAATATTTGCATTCGTAAATTGAAACCGAACATTTTGAATTATAGGACTATTATCATAACTATAAACGAAGCCGGCAACTTCCAAAGCAAATTAAATACAGATAATGTTTTTTTATAAAAATAACAGATTCATTAAATCATTTTTTAAATCAATATCTTCTTGAGAAAGGTATTTTTTTATATTTTTGGCATATTTGAGACATATTTTGGATTTTAATTCTTTCAATTATGAAATTAATTACATTATACTAAAAGAACAAATATTTTTATCAGTCTTAAAGTAATTACAAAATAATATAATAATAATATCGGTCAAAAAGTGCTTGTTTAAGATCATTCCTGTAGAATCTGAAATATAAATAATACTAAACATTAATAAAAATTGTTAATAAAAATGATTTCGCCCACCACTAACTTTACCGTTTACTACCATCCGATCAAAAACTGAACAATAAGATAATTAAATATATATATACTCTCACCGCAATCCACTTAACTTGAAATGTAAAGCACAAATTTATATTAAGGACTGATAAGTCTTATCTAATTTACACGACTCTAAAATTAAACTCATAAATTGTGATTTCTTAAAATATGAATAATGATTATATATTTTCTAAACTTCTTTCTCTCTTATATATACATGTGCATTTTTAATACACTGTTCCAAATCATTTGCATTTGCAAAATTGAAATAATGCAACAAATGTAGGCGACACCCTGTTAGACCGGATACACCATTCGTATTTCGCAAACTATACCGAAATTCCTAGATTCTCTGTGAACTATCATTTTCTTTGCCATTCTCTCACCAAATTCTCAGATATCTACCAATTTGTTCAATATAATGTTTGTCACAATTCTAACAATTACTGTTATAAACGACTCCAGCTTTAAATCATTTATCATCTTTATTTGTACAATTGTTAAATAAGCCTCTTATATTATTATTATTTTTGAAGTCAATTTGAATATTATCTTTTTTAAAAGTATTTTTAATTCTCTTGGACAAGCCTTTATGCATGGTAGAGCAATAACTGTATTATTTCCAACTTGATCTTTCATACTTTTTGCTTTACTATACTGTTATGAATTTCGTTAACTATCTCGGCCTGTTTGCTTCGACAATTTGCTGTTGCAATGTTAATGTAAAAAGTGCTCTGTATAATGAAATGAAGACAATAAGCGATGAAACATAATTGAAAAAAAAGAAAACACGCAATGAACTTTTATTTTACCAAGACAGAGATTGCTTTCGAAAAAAGCAGTTGACAATATCAGCGCCGTATTTAAAGAGTTGGGGGCTCGCGGGGCTCTCCTAAGGAATTTGTAGGATATATAAATACTTGGCGATAGGACCGCGGACTTTACCGACGATGGCATGCAGAGCCCAAGCTATGGCTCGTACTCGACAAGCACGGACCTGTACGCCCATAAGTAACCGCCTCACGGACTGGATGGTACAGGCGTCGTTAGATGTTATTAGTAGTGGAGGGGGGCATGGGGGGGTTCCTGCTGAGGTGTCTTTGCTGACAGAGATGCACGAGTGTCGAGAGTTCGGTTCCGTGTTGGAAAACGAACGTGTCGTAAAGTATACGTCCTCTGCGCGGCGAGCTCTATTGCGTATAAAATAATGAAAAAAAAACAAGGATCCTTGTTTTTTGAGGATTGACGTGTATAAAAATTGACCACGATAGTTTGATGTTGCAATTCTTCAAGTACGAAGATTCGCTAGATTCTCCAGGCTCTGTTAAAAAAAAAAACTGTATTGAAAAATTAATACGGTTGTCACAGACAAGGCAGAACATATCAGGGACACTTGCAATTCGTGGTGTCGATAATAAATTCGGCTCTTTACGTAATGGAAATTATTGACATATTTTGGAACTGCTTGTAATAGTGAATACGATCACTTTTTGAAACAGCATATCAGTCCCTATTCAAACAAACGTCAATGTGTATTGCGTTGTATTTATCGCTGATTATACGCCAGGAATCGACAGATTGTATGGTTAAAAAAGTTATATTGAATATAATTCAAAAATTCCAAAAAAAAAAAAATTAAATACTTCTCGATATATATGTTCATTCTACTCCAGACATTGAGCATGTCGCGACCTTCTAGCATTCGTAGTTCGTTACGTTGCAAACTCAGGCCTAGTGGAATGTTTTCTTGCAGTTATCCCCATCGAGAGACTCTATCCTGGCTATTTATTTGGAAGTGTGCAGGAAACAGTCTAAAGAAGTTAATCAATATGTTGATTATAATCCTTGTCCCTCGCATTTGTCAAATTTAGTGTTTACAAAACCTGTGTCTTATACAGCTTAAGCAGTGTCGTTCTTTTCTTTTTTTTCGTGCTCAAAAACCACATACTTCTTTTCTGTATGAAATTAGAAATGGAAAATATTACAAACAGTTTGAAATTCTGAAAAAAATATAACAGAATTATCAAGGACTCGATGAAATTTTTGCTCTTTATAGTAAATTTACAGTCAAATTAGACGAGTGGACATTTTTCCGGGATCGGTTTTTTTCCACGAACCTAAAAACGATTTTTCCAAAAATATAATAACATATTATAACACAAATTAGAAATATTAGTACAGATAAAATAATGAATAGACAAAGAATTATAAAGATTAAATAACTTTATTGTAATATAGATATAAAGCATGATACATAAAAATATAAAAATAACATCTTTCATTTTAAAAGTTAATAACGTACTTTTTTATCTACACTTTATTACTTACATAAATATTATTAATTAAACAATTGAAATTTCACATTGTATCCCAGATTTATTTAACTTGAATTGAAGAATATGCAAAAGTAGGTATGTAAGATATGAAAAGGTTGTGCATGTACTACGATGTACTATGCAAGCTTATAATCGCTTGATGGCTATAAAAGCCCATGTTAGGAAAAAAACCGGAATTATAGTAGAAAGATACATCGATGATGCGTCAGGATTTGGGTAAAATGTCCAATCTAAAATTACTATAGCCCTTAATAATATATCAATCGATGAATAGCAACTTAGTGTCCGAAATCACCAAACTAAATCAATAATTAAGGAGTTGCTAAAGTTTATGAATATTTTTTCAACTGCAGTTTGAAATATATTTACAGGTATAAATGCGACAAGTAGACATTTACAAAAAGAAAGCGTGATTTTCATATTGTCGTTCGTCTATGAAAATCTTTATAAATGTTTATAAAGAAAAATTTTATGATTGTTAAAAATCGAAAAATTAATACATTCGTATTATACTTGATTACGAAGTAAATTTGAATTCGGAAGAAAAATCAAAAATCAAAATGTTGCGTCCGATATTTAATTCGATTTGTGTAAATCTCAATACAACAACAATCAATTATGAAAAAATTCAGTAATCGTTTTCAATTTTTTACTAAGATTTTTATTTATTTTTCAAGATCTATGTGATTGACTTGAAAAATTACAGTTCGAAGATGCAACAAACGATTTCAATTTGAACGATATAATGTTATAATCAGTGACACATTAAATGATGGGTTTTTCAATTGTTTGGGACCCTGGATAATATATATATATATATATATATATATATATATAATACATTGCACTTATCAAGATATTTTATACCGAATTATTGGATTAAACCTCTTTTTATTTGAAGAATAAATTCATAAGGATCAAAAAATTGAATAATTTTTCAAAACTATATTCAGGTTTCTTATGTTAATCTACAGTTCCAAAGTTTATTCAAAATGTCAAAAGAATATCGCATTTCTTAAAAATCTAGTTTAAGCCATTTTCAAATGAAAAAAGGAGCAAATTCCTATATTTTATTAATTAATTTTAAACCTCTTTTAATATACAAATGTTGAAAGTAACAGATGTTAATTTAAAGTGACTCAAACACACCCACACATTTATATACATATGTTTTTCAGATTATGTTTATATTTTTAAGTAACTGTTTCAAAGAATGCGTGAAAAATCTTTAAATTTTACATTTTTAATATATAGTAACCATTATGTTGATGCCACAACTTCTTTATAATGTATTACACAATGAATATTTTTTATCATAAGAAGTTAATAATATGTGTATATACATAAATATAATCATCAATTGTCGAAGCTGTAGAAAAAAGTCGAGCATTGATAACAATCAATAAACAAATATCTACATTTATCGAATAATTGTTAACTAGTAAGTTTATTTTAATATTGTTATGTTTAGCACGTTATTTATACTGCTTTCTGCGAATCTGAAGTGGTGAATAGTGAATCTAAAATTAAGAAAACATTGACAATTATAATTGCATTTCTTATATTATTATGTTTGTTGTTTTATCCTTGTACAATCCTCTATTAATGTATTTTATTATAGCGAGACTAGCAATATATATATATACATTTAATACTTACGTTTTAATTGTTATTTATTAAATTCTTGAAACTCTTATATTATCGGCCTATAAATTACATAAAACATCAATCAAAATCAAATCAAAAATGTTTTGATTTGATTTTCAAATTCGAAAATTTGTGCTTTGAAAAACAACGGCCATCCGAGATTAGAGTTTCTTATCATTTTCCACCCTCTAGGGCACATAAAAGAGTCAAACTGATTTAGGAAGATTTCAAAAATGATCCCGCTCATGACTCGGTATTTGACGACCTAGACGTCGAGGTCGCAAAATAAGGATAAAATATTGCATTGTCTGCCGAGTACGCTTCAATCGACAACATACTGCACAGACTATATGAGGAATTGAGCGTTCCAATTATTTTTCAAGATTTGAAAAAAGGTAGAAACGCCGCAGCAAGTTGAAGAAAAGCACGCGAAACGAAAACAAGCGTCGCTGCAGGATTTTCTACAATAAATGAGCCATGAATCGGTGATCCCGATAGGTTGATAAATAAATTCTATAATTAAACTCGCGGGCTTGAATTGCGCCTGTCCCACCGCGATCTATGTATAAATACATATACTTGACGCACCGAGATGTAAGTTCCCGGCGATGCGCTACAGGGATGTATATCACCCTTAATGTACCGAGGCGACGTGGAAGGGGGAAGAAACCGCCGCGACGCAAGTACATATACACATACCAGACAGACACTTATCGATAAGAGAACTGGATCGTCGTCAAAACCAGTCTTAGATTCTAATCGAATCGCAAAAATCCTCCTCCTCCTCCTTCCGCCCGACTTCCCCCTTTCCCCGCACGCGTACGTGCGACCGTATATAGAGGAAACTCGTCTTCGTCGACGAGAAAAAGAGGACGCACATACGCGCGGCGAGGAAACGGAAAATAAAGCAGGGAAAAAGTGAAAAGCCGCGGGTGAAAGGGGGAGGCTGGGCGGGGGGGGGGTGGAGTGCCGCGACGAGTGTCTTAGAATCCGAGAGAATATATATATATATATATATGTATATGTGTGTGTGTGTATGTATGTATATATGCGAAGCCCGCGACTTGGCCGCGGTGCTCGCGAGTTCTCTCCTTCCAGGAATGCCTTAGGAGAGAGAGAACTAGTTTTCCCCTACTGGTGCCTTGTACAAGAGCGCGCAGGGAGATTATAGTTGCGTGTCTAGGATCGCGCGCGCATTTACATACCGATCCTACATATATATATATATATATATATATATATATATATATATATATATATATATATATATGTCCCGTCACTCACCGTCATTATATATATATACTTGCCCGCGCGCGACCAGTCTCGTTTTGTTTCTTCTTCTTGTTCTTCTTCTTTTTACTCTTTATACTTATTTCTGTCTGTCTCTCTCTCGCTCTCTCTCTCTGTATATCTTTCTCTATTACTGTGCGCGGATTTAACGATTCCTTGCTCGAAAGCCGATTGCCGAGGCCGTCGAGGTATGAGAAAAATTCGAGGGATGATGAGAGAAAGAAAAAGTGAAAAGGAGGGCGAGAACAGGATTAGAACGCTCAAGGCATCCGCTTTTCTCGCATTTCGTACGGCGCGCGCTCGTTCGTGTTACTTCGAGATTCAGTTGAAAGTCCCTCAGGCGGCGCCACCGGTTGGATTATCGACGATGTTCTGTAAAATTTTTTATCGAACATTGTTTTTTATATAAAATTATCTTTTTACGCATGGCCATGGTAACGAAGTATGATATATTTTTAGCGAAGACGCGAATTAATATCCATAGATTTTTGAACATTCGAAGGTACTGATTCGGTAGGTGTCTGCCTTATCTTCGGTAAGAATCGTGGGTACCTGTAAGTGCAACCGGTAACTGTTAGACGTGTAATAGATTGCCTAGCAACTGGCGCTTCGACGCTGCACTGCAAATGTACACAAAACGAGACGATAAGAAATTTACGTGTTTTTTTTTTATTCGGTATATATGCAAGAAGTTTCTTAAAATATATATTTATGTTCTTAATACATTAAAAAAATAATAAAACAGCGTTTATAACAATTTTCGTTGATAAAAAGAATGTTATTCGTATAACTATAAATCTTAAATTTTTACAATATACAATACATTAAAGAAAAACAGAAGAAAAAAAACATCAGTATAGAAAATTTTTATTGCATGTTTGAACAAGATTATTATATTGCGCATTAATTATAATTATTATTTACTTTCATTAGACTCGTAGGTATTACAAATTCTGTTATAAATCATGTCCCAATTGAGGGATAGTTTTCAAATATATCCATCATACCTTCTCTTTTTTCTCATTTTGTCCTTTGGATGGATGTCTTACAGAAATAATTATCTACTTACATTATTTTTTGTTAGATCAATAAGATAGAAATTTGGATTTTCGTGAAAATATTTGAATATAATAAATTTGAATTCTATAAAACAGATTCGTCTTTTAATTTAAATTTTATACTAATTTACTGGCTTTAAAAAGATTCATCGAAAATATAACATATTAATTTACAAACAAAATACACTTAATAAAAAAACGATACAAAAAATTTGAATCTAGTAATTAAATATTAATAATCGTATCTTCAATTCCTTTTATAATTATACGTATAATATTTATATTTCTTGTCACATCTATTTTCTTTGTCTATTATAGTCGCAGGTTGTTCTTCAAAATAAGTTTTATAATTGATGTGTTTATATTACGATGGTGCACGTTTACTGGATATCATTGAACGTGTACTATTTGCACTTTAATGTAGTACTATGATATAACCTTCTCAAGATTAACAAGCCTATCATTCAGTTGATAATGTATTTACTATTATTATTGTAATTAACAGTCTTTAATTCGTTATAATTTTATTATATATATTTATTCAGATATTATAAAAAATGTATGATACTTTCGAAATAATTTATTATATTTAGGAAGATAAAGCGTAAAAATGGCTTGCATCGAATAAATCAAATGTGAATTTGTAGAAAGTTTTAAATTGAGTTCTTAAAGTCACAATCGTACTCAACAAATTGACAGATGTATAATTATTATATTATTACAAATGGAAAATGTTTCACAGCTATATTTTGTTATAGAATAAAGAATTTACGTTGTTTTTTTAGAAATGAAGAAAATGACAACATAGTCATCAAAACATTGTTTAAATTAAAATAATTCAATTCAATTTAATCCATTACCAACCGTTTTGTATTTAATTTCAGTATTATTTATTTAGTGAAAGAGCTTTAATGCTTAATGTATATATTTGTGATAAGATTTCTGTTAATCATTAATTAATGAAACAGTCTTTACAGCCGATTTCAGGAAGTCAAAAGACTGAAGCGATAGGTTTTCTATCGGATATTATAATATGATCGGGGCAGTGGGACTGTCAACGATTTCGAATCTATCGTCCAAATATAGAAATTTAATACATTAGATTTACTTAGATAAGAATTATAATTAAAAACACGTTAATGATTACTAAATCCTCACTTATGACGTTTTACAGTCTCCTCTTGAGCTAATAAATATTGAAATATGACTGAATTGATCAATAACCATCGGACAGAATAAATTTTGAAAATTTTGACAAAGAAATACGGAAACGACAAAATTCTTATAATATTTTAGAAATGCTGATGTTGAAATACGTTGCTTATTCAAACATTGTTGAGAGTAAAATATATTCGAAATGTAAATTTTATAATGTAGTATGCATGATCATAGATCTAAGGAATGAATAGCACTGAACATAAGAAATGAATGAAAAGATTGTCAAACAAATCTACCATATATGCAAATCTAAAGAAAGCAAAGAGATGATAATCAAATTTGATAATCGAATCAAACCTAATCGTTGATCTAAAATTAATTTTTTCTTCAAATTGCTTAGCAAAGATTAATTTTCTTGAATTCACACGAACGAAATTAAAGTTAATATTTTTAGATTTACTCTGTTGAATAGGATATTAGAAAATACAAATTCACACTTATTGTGCATAAGTGGAAGTAAATGTCGGTACGACGATTGTCATCGACTTTCCAGGTTTTAAGGTAATCAAAGTTAATTTTATTAAGAGTACACAAGTGAAAACTCATAGTTGTTGATGGTAATCATAATACTTTTCTAAAAAAACAGACAAACGTCACCACTGGCTCAGACTCTTTTCACGAGTATGTTGGCTTGTTGGAGTGCTTGAGGAACAACAAGTCCTCATCTATCAATAGAATACACACGTTCATACATGCTCAATTCACCATGGCCAAAATCTATTAATTTAAATACAAATTGCTTTAGCATTCGCCGTATTCTCGACGTTTCTTCCCCAGGTGACTACTTTTTATTTCGAAACCTGAAAAAATGACTAAATAGAGACCTATTTTGATTATACTTTTAAAAATTTTAGATATATTATAAAAATTCTCCTCTTACTGTCATTTATTAAATTAACAAATATATATTTTATTTTTAACTGGAATTGTTCACTTGTCAATTTATATTGGTAGACAATTATATTCTTAATTCATCCAGTTGAAAGTGTCATTAGAATAACTTCTAGCTCTAATTCGTATTCGCTTTATGAGTGAAAGTGCCTGTAATATTAAAAGTTCATTGCTTATTATATTTAATTGATTAAAATATTATTTAAAACTTTCTTTCAATAACTTTAGTTTTTTCTCTTATATTTGATATTATAGCAGGATAAGGTTACGAAAATAAATAATGTTTAGCTATATTAATTGACTGACAAAATAAGTCATATTTTTACTTCAGTAAATTATGAAACTATTGAATTATCCTCTCAAAAAAAATTATTAAAAATCCAAGTAAAAATCCAAATCTAATATATATTTAAATCACGTCGAGTGCGCTTCTGTGGTAACCCGGGCTTCTACAGTTAAATCTGATATACGAAGAGTCTCTGTGCACAAGCAAATGCGAAAGTCAAAGTCGGGCCGCGTGTTCGCGTTCATTCGACTACTCTGCGCGGTTGAAGCGAGCGTCTAATCGGCTAGCGGAAATGTGCCTTGGATTTTGCCGACGTTCCCCTCTTGCGACGGCCACTTCCTGCATATTCGATTATCTGCACGCGGCAAGTCTCACTGTCGACAAAGCCACGATTTTCCGAGGATCATGCTCGCTGCGTGCTCTGCGGATTATGTTTAATTATATACTATACGTAAAGTATAGAATAAAGTTTGAGTCAGCATTGACTAGTTGCATTTGCACTGCGGGAATATTGATTTCATCTGTTAAAATATATTATTATACGGACCATTTATTTTTCATTTGTATTTAAAATAGATTTAGAATGCAGCTTTACGCTTTTGAATTATAAACTATTCAATTAAACTTTATAACTAAATTAAATAATTTAAGTTTGCTTAAATATCCTGCTTGTCTGTAAAAAAAGTTTTTCAACACTACTGAATTAATATTGCTTGAAAATTGGGATGAAAACTCTTCTTCTTTTGATAGGAATGATCTATAGACGTTTATAAGTTTAACATTTGATTTTAGTCAAAAGCCTGTGAAGCTGACTTTTTGAGAGACTCAGAGATTATTTAAGCTTATTAGGATAATACTAAATACACTATCTGTACATCTCGCCCAGAATATCCCTAGTATATTCATGCATATACATACCACACTTGGATTGATAAGCATACAAACTGTAATTAGTTGACTTACTAGTGATTCAATGGTTTTGTAAAAAAGCAGTATTAATGAACTGATACCAAGATTTGAATCCAGGTCAAATTAATAATTTTACTTTCTAGCGATTTAGTCGCCATAAGTATCGCATTCGGAGGCTAACATTACATTTGTTCAGATTTTTAGACATTGAATAGCTTTGTGCCGCCGCTATATTAGATCAAGTAATTCGTCGTTATTTGATGAATTTGTCATATTATCACAAACATATGCTTTATATTATTTGAATCAAATTAGTTCGGAATGAGTTCTCTGACGAACACATCAGAGTTCTGTGAATTCTTGATGAACTCAAAATCATTTTCAGTTCAATTAGATATGTGCACATTTTTCCTGATATTATATTTTTGGGGTTAATTTTCAATGGGTTAGAGAGACGCTTGTTTAATAACTTAGTTTAGCAAAATCTTGACTAAGTTTGTGTGATTATACTCGGATTTAAATTGTTTAACACGTTAGATTCATTTTTTTACATAATTAATCTAGGAATACTACATGTCTTATCTACTCCAATGTAACTAGTTATCTATAGTCAACATATGTGACAGTCTTTCTTCTGCCATACTTCCATGTCAAATTCTTGGTATTCAAGTGCCAAGCTATTTGCTGAATTCTATCAATTTAATTGAACTCATTCATTGTCATTCTTTTCTTTTCATCGGGTTTTATCATTGATCAACCTTAAGGCGTATAGGCCTAGGACTCATCGTTACTCTTTTATTGTCGTCTTTTCGATTAAATAACAATTTATTTCATGCTCTAGCATCCAGAAATTTCCACTCGAAGATATTCATCGCACATACCGATTCTCTGTGTATATCTTACAAATCTGTTATGCGAATGGAGTGGTGACATTCTGCGGGAAAATAATATGCCCAGCCTTTCTTCATTGACACGAGCGTGGCAGTAGCCTATTGATATCAGTCATGAGTAGAAGGGCTCGATAGAAGTTCAACTGCTTTGGATGCAGCTAACAGCACAGTGTTTGTTGTTTTTAAAGATTTTAGCAATGCTGATGGGGACGATGTAGAGTATTTGATGACTAGTCAAGCGGTTCCTTCAGATCGCGTTCAGGGTGGTGTTGTGTGTACAGTGGTCAAATCCCCTTCTAAAGTATCATTATTATTCATTAAGACAGACAGTCGTTCCAATTCTCAATGACAGAACGTTATGGAAGAGGCAAAGTAATACTAAATAGATGGATACTGGTATTTTTTTCAGCGACCATAAGTCTCAGTGTATGTTAGCACTATCCCGCTCCTTCTATCATGTTTGTTGACGATTTAAATGCAGTATGTCACAGAGATGCAGGGAGAGACTCTAGAGAACTGTTTCTATGTCGTTGTCGTTTTGGCATATATTGATAATGATTTAAAGCCTTCCAGCCTGGTACTCTTTTGTCAGAAGAGCGCGGAGGCTGCTTATAACAATCGGCTTTTGTATGCTCTCTTCTAGTCCGAAACAATCAGCACGCGACTTGGAAGGGGGTGGGGGAAACGTCTGGCGTAAGTAGCCTAAATAATGTTCTGAGGTCAGCGAGAACTGCGCCGAGGTCTTCACTACCAGTTTTTTAGGGAAGAACTTGAGCAAGGATTGATTAATCAATTATCTAAGCTTCTTAGGTAAATATTAATCAAACTATCTATACATCTCGCTCAGAATAACCCTAGTATATTCATGCATATATACGCCACTTGGATTGAAAAGTATACAAACTGTAATTAGTTGACTTACTAGTGATTCAATGATTTTGTAAACAAACCAATATTAATGAACTGATATCCAGATTTGAACCCAGGTCAAAATTGTTTTAAAAATTTTTTTTAAATAATTGTAATTAATTTTTTGAACAAATTAATTATACTCATAGGATTTTGCTTGAGTTGGGACGTGCGACACCGACTTCATAAAGTCAAATGGAGTCTTTGGGATAGTTGTTTTGAATATTGCTACTCTGCTATGGGAGTATGACAATATCCATAGTACATATTATATGTGATAACATTCTTTTTGTCCTTTTAGCGCAACTACACTATGATAAGGATAATATATAGTTTCTTCAGAATCTTGTTTTTTTTAGTCTCAATTTTTTTTCAACCGATGTTTTACAAAGTATTTGACAAAATACGAAACTGTCAACAATTTAATTATCCCTATCGTCTGCATAGTTTCATGGTAGCCATATGACTACTATTGATTTAAATGTTCCAAAAGCAAGTAAATATGTATCTTATTAAGAACAAAAATCGTCTTGAATAAGTATTCATCTGGGTATTCAAGAATACTAACAGTGATGCTATTATTCGTCTATATTTATATAAATGGTTTGCATAACGCAGTGAAAGGCTTAAACGATGATCATATATTATACACTGATGTTCTCAAATTCATACTTAGATACAATACAAAGAACTGTAGGAAAAGGTGTAGTGCTTGAGCTGAAAGCGCTAAAAGTATGAAGATATCTATTACTATCTCTATAAGACTCCATTCATACAGAACAATACTGTAATATTTAGCTGTCGCAAAATTATAGCGAAAATGGAAAATGTAAAGCAGCTTATAAATGATTGATTGATAATAGTATCCCAGTTGACTTTTCTGCTACTGTGATACTTGTTTCATATAATTTTATAGAGATTCCAGGAAGATCCAAAGTAATTAAAAAATATACAATAGAGATGTATAACATGTATGTTTTTTCTTGAAAATATATTAACAAGAGCTTATGCAAATTACTTAATGAAGCGCTTATATTTCCTAACGTAGATTATCGTTTAGTTGTAATTGTGATTGTAATGCTGAATACTTCGCCGAAATTGAGAAACACAATACAGAATCTTTTATTTTTTATCTCGTTATAGTCTATTCTAGTATATATTCAACTATATTCAAACATCATGTAAATTGCTGTAGATTTAAGTTAACAATAGATACATATAATATCTCATCAATTTATTATTATGATTTTTTATAACAAAAAAATTTAGTAAATTTATTTAGTTTAAAATACCAGGAATATTAAGATATATTGAAGATGTTAATTCTTTTTGATTTTGTCGCTTTTTAAAATTTTAACAACGTAAATAAAATAAAAATAAAACAGTATGAAAGAAGTGTAAAATCATGATAATTTTAATTATATATAATTACTAAAAAACAGTATGAAAAAAGTTAAGTAATAGATCATAATTTATTACCAATTCAATATTTCAAAAAATAAAGATTATAATGTGCTAAAAAAGGAAAAATATTATTGTAAGTAGTATGCAGCGGTTGCAATACGTTAAGAGCTAAAAATAAGTCGTGGTTTGATAAGGATTGAAGGAAATGAACCATAGGGCATCCTGACGTACAATCATGAGTCCAATTAGTTACGATAAGTTATAATCAGTAAAATACAGTACTATTGAAAAGAACTTTCTTAAGTCATTTGTATTCAAAGAACGGAAGAAGGACTAAAAATATTATAAACGTATTAACTACAATTTCTTCTTTGCTGATATGTAGATATTATGTGAAGTGTTATTAAGAGTAATTAGGAAAGATGTATAAATATCATATAGATGAAATAAAATATGAACGAAATATGAATCGAAATGAGGCATCCTTGGCTTATTGAGCTGCAAAGATATGCTGCTGTTAAAGGATCTGTTACCGTCATTTGAAAATTTTCGGAGATATATTGTGAACAATCTCTTCTCGACTTCTTTATGTCAGGAATCTTTTAAATATAAGGTAAATAGATCTAATTGCATGGGAAAGAAATGAAATTATATAATAAAGAATTAGTAAAAAATAAGAACAACTTATACGTAGAAAAATAATAAGCGCTGCTCATAAGTTGCCCTGTAAAACAAACACAAAAAAAATTTTGAACAATGTTGTTTTGATTATATTTTAGAAAATATTCTTTAAATTCTTTAATTATAAAAATAGGCGAATTTAACTAATTGAATATTTTTGTTTGACTATATATTTTTAATATATTTTTTGAAATAGATATGTTTAGTTAAAAGTGTCAGTAAGCTTATTTATAAAGAGTAAGCAAAAAATTATCGCATGTTCGGACAAATCAACAAAATGATTTTAGAAACAATCTTTAATTGTACATATTATAGTGCGTTAATATTGTAAAGATGCTGAAAAATGGAAGTGTAGCTGATCAAATTGTAACCTAGCAATTTTTATATGTAATACAGTTATTAAATGTTACGAAACTGATGTTGTGAAATATTTTCTGATCATTTTATTTTTATTTATTCTTATTTATTATCATCCTCAGTATTTATTCTACCTCCTCTATCCTTATAATAACAGATGCAAATATTTCTTTCCGCAGCGAAATAATTTTTTTTGTTGAAAATATTTATATATATTTATATATGTATATATATATATATATATATATATATATATATATATATATATATACCGATAGATATAAATTTTTATTTGAAATTCAGAAGTCATCAGTCCAATTTAAACACGATGATTGATATGGATACGATTTAATTGAATAATCGGAGATGCTAGATTTTTATAACGAATAAATAATTATTAGACGGTATAATGAAGATAAAATTACGAATACATTCATATGAAATCCAAAGACTCGACTGAAGTATGCCATAAAGATATCAAATACGTAAACCAATGAGATTTTATGAGAAAGGGAACGTACTAAGAGGTAACTTTTTCAACGATTCTAACATCTTCGACTGTCAATTGTTGTATTTTTAAGATCATTGATACGCCCGAACTGAGCTAATGATGGCACGAGAGTCGGATTTGTATATGAATCGTATTCTTAGTTTGTTCAGATGATATTGATAGATAATATCGAGATTGCTGTTCTTCAGTCAAATGAAAAAATAATTTATTTTTTCAATTGATGATTCAAAAAATAGTTGTTTCCTATTTGTTAATTGACGCACGCTTAACTAAGATCACAATATTTTATCAACGTATTTTTGTTTTTATGCGACGTCGCGAACGACATTCTGTGTTTTTTCTTTGATATCATATATATGACTTTACCTCCGACTCATCTAGAATCTCATTGATCTTCGAAGATTTATAATATTATATTATAATGTTAATAATATTTATAATATATTGAAGTATTTTAACATTAAATGATCTCGTAACGAACTTTATGGAAAATCTCACTTAATAAACTTTACCAAAACTTCAAAGTGACTTCTTCTGAGCACGCTGATACACGTTGATATATATATATATATATATATATATATATATATATATGTTTTTATTATAGATAATTGTGAAAGTTACCATTTGCTATTTTATAATCTCGCTGTACAAACGAACAACAGACTCTAAAGAATTTATTTTCAAAGTGCCGGCAAAATTGACGGAGAGCCGTTTTCCATAATATCAATTGCGGAATCTTTTATGAAATTTGACAAAACCAACATTTGCGAGCAATTGATGAATGTATTCTGACAATGGAAATATGGAGACTCATTGTTATAATTACATGGTTACTTTATTTTTCACTTTACCAATATAATTAAATTATCTACGATATTACCGATCATCCCAATAAGTGACTTACAGGAATATGTATACAGGAAAACTAGAAATTATTTAGCTTCATTTTTAATTGGATACATTAAAATTCTATTTAGTCGTATTTTAGATATATCTCGAATATTAATCAATATCATATATTAGTATAGTTTTTGTACAGTGTATTAGAAAATAAATTTTTTTAGATAGACATTTAGTAACGTAATGAAAGAGAAAGAGAGAGAGAAAGAGAGAGAGAGAGAGAGAGAGAGAGAGAGAGAGAGAGAGAGAGAGAAGCGAGAGATAGTAGATTATATAGGGATTCATGCAATGATGAAATAAATGGACTGTGTAACAGCTAATATTATTAGAGTGATTAAATCACGCAGGTAGATGAAGACGTTCTCGGGGTTTGCGACCGGAGTGAGAAGCAATAGAAGCGCTCGTAAAACTTCCATGGAAAGAACCGTGACGTTAGCAAGGCACGTAACCGAAGGCATAGGGATAGAGACAATATCAGAATAAATCTGAACGGAAAAGAGAGAGAAATAGAGTTTTATATAGATAATTAAGAGGATGTTTTTTCAATTTTTCGAATCAAATGAACTGATTTCTTTCTCTTTAATAAATGGTATCGAAAACTGAACAAAAGAAATATGGTATATCATGTAGAATCCAGTAGATATTCAAAATTCGCCGGTTGCAGTTACTACGTTTTCCAGTTATCCCCTGATCTGAAATATGAACGTTTTATTATTTCAATGTCTATATACCTGAATCTAGCGCGTTCTAAAACAGGCGCCGATAGATTGAGTCCTCTATGAAGAGCGGAAAGGTTGGACGAAGCAGATAGGTAGATTCGTTTGATTTAATAGTGGGATCAGTCAGATTATCCTTAGTTAACATTAGGATTTTTATTATTTATTTATTGTTTATTATAATTTTTTTAGTATTACTTTGTACATGTTAATTCAGACAGCCTAACTCTTATTACAATTATACTTATAATATTTTCTAAAGATTGTAAAACCGATAAAAAAATTTGGTTGTTCTCTGGTAGAAAATACTAAACATTTTTTAGCCATAAACAAGGTATTTTTTAATGCAGAAACCTAGAAATAAAGTATTCGGTAGTAACTAAAAATACATGTAACGTTTTTTCTGGTCATTCTGACTGATTTATAGATACATTTTTTCTAACCCTATTTTTTAGAGATTTATCCATAATAAAGTAATAACTTAGTTTTAAGATAGATTTTAAACATAACTCAAATGCATGTATATGCAAAACTATGTATAAAATATATAGCCTTGCTATAACATTAATATGGTGATTATATGGATTCTTATTTAAATTCGTTGATTTTAATAATTATTTCAATTAATAAATTTTATATTTTTATTCCGTTCATAATTTTGAAGTAAATTATACATACGCTATATACCGTATATATATATATAATCCATATTAAATGCATTGACCATCGTTTACATATTCGTATACAATGGTACGATTGTGAAATCTTAATCTCGTTTATATACTAACCAAGGTAATTTTTTGTCACTTGCGGGAGTGGCTGATCACTAGACAAGCAGTTTGTGCATAAATTAAAGTTATGAATTAAATTCAATATGAATTTTTAAAAAAATTTTAAAATATCAAATGATATTATTTATTTTATGAATAAATAGAAACAAATTTTTTTTAACAACCTATAGTTGAAGCCGGTATAAGACAAGAGAGAATAGTATTTTTTAATTAATTGCTTCATATGAAACTTTAGACATTCAATATTAGGAGGCGAACTTAGTTTCCGACCTTTTTTAACGGAAAAAGGACATTTATACTGGAAAATGGATACACGTTAGCTTAATCAAAATATTTTTCGTCATTTTCTTCTACTTTTTCCCAACTTTCTGGCAATATGGCGATACCGAGGCGAAAGAACGATGTGCGGTTTCGAGGCGATCCAATCATCCACAAATTCTCGAACTTCTTGAACATGTCGAAAGTGCGTATCAACAAAATCGTGCTAGATCGATCTGAATAAGTGGTAATCAGAAGGCGCTATGTCTAGTGAGTACTACACTACGTCTGGCTGGATGCGGCAACACTTCCCATTTCAACAGGGTGTTTTTGACGGCTTTCGCAACATGTGGCCGAGCGTTGTCATACAAGAGAATGACTTTGCGCCTATTGCTCGCGATTGCTGATCTATGTTCGATCAATTTTTGTTGTAAATCATTCAGTTGGAGTTTGTATACCTCGGAAGTGACGGTTTCATTCGGTTTTAGCAGCTCGTAGTACAGCACACCCTGTTGGTCCCACTAAATGCACATAATACCTTTTGGCCTTGGATATTCCATTTTGGTGTCGATGTGAACGGTTCGCCTGGGTTCACCCATGACTTTTTGTGCTTAGGATTGTCATAGTAGATCCACAAAAAACTTTTTTTTTTTGCCTGGCAAGCAAAGACAGTGCGATGTTGTATCGATTCATAATGGCAGTTTCGGTCCAATCGTGTGGCATTCATTTTCCTACTTTATGAATCTTTCCCATCGCATGTAAACGTTTGCCAATTGCTCTGTCATTGACTCCTAACTTATTAGCGAGTTCTTTCTGCGTTTGAGCTGAGTTTTCGTCCGATAATGCTTGCAATTCACTATCTTGAAACTTTTTCGGTTGTCTAGAACGTTCTTTATCATTAACATCAGTATCTTCATTTCTAAACCGCTGAAACCATTCTTTACATGATGTAAGCGATGAAGCTTGTTCGCCATAACATTCTTGAAACAATCGATAAGTTTCTGCTACATTTTTTTCAAATTAAAATAGTGCAAAAGGACACAACAAGAAAAAATAATTTATAATGATTCATTTTTCACTGAGCAAAAAATTATGTTTACACAAATGATGGCACCTGTTAACTGAATTTTATTGATAAATGCCAAAACTAAAAAATAAGTACTAGATCCGACACATCTGACTTTTCATACTACTTATATCGCCAACTAAACGGGAAGGTCGGAAACTAAATTCGCCTCCTAATAAGAAAAAGAAAACATTTCCACAATTAATTTATTAC
This sequence comes from Sycobia sp. Sy_11, assembly GCA_018907035.1. NCBI lineage: Eukaryota > Metazoa > Arthropoda > Insecta > Hymenoptera > Epichrysomallidae > Sycobia > Sycobia sp. Sy_11. The sequence goes on from JACCIC010000040.1 coordinate 3,072,519, forward strand.
CTATAATTTTTAAGATGACAAATTCGAATGAAAAACAGACATTATTATTCCTGGGTAATTCTTTCAAATTGTTAGTTTTCGTATCTTACGATTTTTCTTTTATTAAATAAATAATATAATATGATATTGTAAAAATATTAATTGTGAAATGTACGGTTCATTTACTAACTAGAAACAAGGTTACGAAAACTACAGTTTCGACCTAGTATTTAACTAATGTTTAGAGCTAGTTTCAACCTTTTCTTAATTTTATTGACAACTTTCAAATTTTGCATTCTAATATTTGCCTAGTTTCTACGATAATTGATTCTATTTCTACTATCTTGTAATTACTTCTCAACCCATTAAAAATTGTTAGATTTTTATCAGGGTTTGATTTACAACATTCGACATGAGTACAATTTTAATTTTGAATCCTTCCATTCTTTTTAATATGACGTATAGACACAGAGTTGTCATCCCTTTGTTTATGTAAGTAGAACACTGTGTTGTCAATAACATAGAATATTGACATTATTTCATGAATAACTCCATGAAAGAATAATTATTTAATTATTTCATATTTTAAATGATATTTCAATAGTATCACTGCATTTCAACCTCATTAATCTTTATAATTATTTGTTTCTTATAGACTCTAGATATAACAAAATTTTCTGAAAACCAAATGATCAATTTTATATTTGTCGTACGGTTAATTTTCTTATTTTATCCGATAATGTGTATTATACAATAATGGCAAACAAAAAATCTTACTATCTTAATGATTATACATCTCTTTAGACTGTGCATGATAAAAACAAAATATATCCGTAAATGCGTCGAATAATCATGGGAGAATAAAAATCGTTTCGTACCATCGAATCTGGCATACAAAGCAGTTTTCAGAAGAATATTATTTTTCGATGAATACGGATGGCAAATATTTATCGGTGTGATTTGCTCAATGTGTGTGTGTGTGTGTGTGTGTGTGTGTGTGTGTATCTTCGCATGTTTGTCAACGTAACCTGGTGTCTATGCAATAATCTACTATATATGAAAGAAGTTATAGAGTATAACATTATTACTAACATTGTATTCCATTGTTACTTATTCTACAAAGCCTTTGCAATTCGATACTTTATTGAAGATTTCCTTTTTAGGACTCTTTTTGGATTATAATTCGGAAAACATGTTCTATCCAAATTTTTTAAATGACTAAACAACCGAGCTTCTTGAAAAATAATTTTTTTCTAATTTTTTCTAATCTATAAATCTCAAAATTGAGATTTACTTCTTTATCTTGTTATTAATATTAATCAAATGGTCATTTTAGGGATGAACGCATTCTCTATTTATAATATAATACATGAGTGCTATCGAGAAAATTCATTAAATATAGATGTTTTCATTAATAGACACGTTCGCTGACAATTTGGCCACTATTAACCACTAGCGGCTAAAACCTTTCTTTGTTTGAAAACGTTGACCTTGACCTTGATATACATTCTTCAGCGTCAAAAAAATTTAATCAATGCTTGGCTTAATTTAATTCCAAACTAGATGTTTGCATGGCTTCAAATAAATGAATAAAAGGAATAAGAAAAGTAACTGATAATCTTTGATTTCGCAGTATCTGGTTGTTCATGTTTGAGAATTCATACCCTGACAGATGAGCGTATGTAAAAGCAAACCGCTATTATTATTAATAAAAAAAGTGAATTTGAAAAAAAGAAAATCATAGCTGTAGAAAAGTAGTATTTGAATAATAATAAAAACTACACTTAAGATATACAGCCAATTATTTTATAATGTGAATCTAATTGTACGTGTATAAGCATAGAATTTAGTGAAATAGGAAAATAAAATACAAATATTCCCTTCGAAATTCTGTGAAAATAATGTTTCAAATTTTATTCATTACTGTTTACTATTGTACCGAAAATACGTAAAGTTTTCTGTAAAAATTTATCGTAATAGTTGTGCACTGTTTGGCAGAAATAAATCAGATCGCTTCTAAATGTAACGACGCGAATATTCTAACTGGAGATTGTGTGGGTCGAAGCACCTCGCGCCATTCGTATACGCAAGGCCGCCCAGAAGGCGCACGAATATAGAAAAGCATTGGGTGTCCTTGTCAACAAACCGGTGAACGAAGCACGTGAACGTACGTATTCCCGGAGGATCGAGTGAACGTGCGCGCAGATTTTTCTGCAGAAAACTCAGGGACCGTGGGCTACGGGCAGTTAAAAAGAAAATGCATTTCCTATACGTTTGCGAACACGTGACAAAATATTAAGATTGGATATTTAAGGACATTACGAACAACTGTAGGTGAGGCAAGGAAATGGTAGGGAGAAAAATCTAAATTGTGACCTCAGTTGTGTGCAACTAAGAAAAAGAATATTACGTCCCGCTTGGAAATTTGGAAAACAAAATGAATATTATAATGAAAGGGGTCCTCGCTACTCAGGTCTAGCCAGTCAATCATCGTTCGCGACTCTGGTGAGTGACTTCAATTTTTTTGCATGTACATCTCTGTACGAAGATGTGGACAGAGTGAAAACGAATACATTTCTTTTGTGGAAAATGTCGGTTCAAGTGTATTATTATCATTCTGGCTTTTCATTAACGGGGTCATATCTAGTTGCAGGGTTAAAACAATATATTTTTTCCCAGAAATTACCTTTAAAACTTATATAGAATTTGCGGATAGAACGATTTTTCATAAGTCAATTTGGTTTTATTGTCACAGACCCAGTTATAGACGAGGAATAGAATATTTCTTATCGTATCAGTAATCGTTAAAATTACCTTTTTACTCTCAGTACTGGAAAAAATATTTCATTACCTATTACTTTCAATTACTAATAGAAGAAATTTTCAATACCCATCATAGGTTTTCATTTGTTCTGGAAAGACCTTTCATTACCCATAACGTATTTCGTGTAAAAAAAATCGATAGAGCAGAATGGAAAACTGACACCGCGCATGCTCGCTGAAGCATAAGCGTATTTTTTTTTGCAAATACATTAATTTGAGGGCGAAACATAGTCTTCGATGTAAACTATCTCGCATAGCATACCAACAATGAGAGCCTGTATCGCTGCTGAAGATTAACCTTCGATCTCCTTTGAAGAATTTTCAGGACCAATAGGAGAATTTTTCGTAGTCATCCTGGCACGGATGAATAATCCAACAAGCGAGTCAAATTTTATTTGTTTAAAACAAGCTTTTTTGGAAAAGTCTACCGCGATATTTCGAACAGTTTTCAATCGCATCGATCGGACTTTACTTTTACACATATTTTTGCGAATGCTTAATTTTCAATAGAACTAAAAATATTAAGATACTGTATAGCTTTTTCGTTTAAAAATACGCCATGCAATTCGATGACATCCTTACTTTATGAACTTCACGTGTGAATATTTGAGAAAATTGAGTTTGGACATTGCGACAAGGAAACGAAAGAAAAACTACTGATGAAAATTGTCTGTTCGCCGTCTTCATCTATATCACCATGAATCTTCTCAATTTTTTTTAATTGTATGCTAAATCGCAGAAAATTTTTATGTGTTCATTAAGAGTAGATTAAAAAATTATAATTATGTCGAATGATTGATAGGTAGAAAAACGGGAAGTCATATCTTATTGATATAGTCAGAAGGGTGCACGTACATATTATGAATTTTCAAAATTTTTTACTATATTATTTTTTAATAAAATTAATAATTTAAAAATTGATAGCGAATAATCCCTCAATACAATTTATTTAATGAACAAACATATTTATCTTATACGCACTGCAGAAAGATTTGTAACGTTTACATTTGCTTAATGAGCGCTTATTGATTGTTTGAGAAAAGGTTAAATGAATATTTGTTTAGTATAGCCAATTAATGAATTAAAATATATCAATTCTTCAATTTTTAATTCGAAAATTTAACATAAATTTTATTATTTCATAAATTTTGACAACAACAGTAGTGGGACAATTTTCATTAAATAGTTTATTTTTTTATATTAACTAACCAACAGAATTGTAAAAATGATAATTTTGTGCAAACTATTGCTCAATATTCAAATTTCCATATTTACATTAGATCCTAGTTGATACTCTTAGCCATATATCTGTAAATGAAAATAGATAAATTTAATAAATGCTTGTAATCCAAATAAACATAATACAAAATAAAAATACAATGATCGTCACAAGCAAATGAAATTATATTATTTCTTGCCAACGTTTCGACCTTCGATGAAAGTCCTTGTCTGGACTAAAAATGACATTATACACCATTTAGTCGATGCCCTATATGGCTAAACGTAAAAAAAATGCTTACCACCACTTAAAAAAATTATTGTATGTGAACTGCTTAATATATGTAGATGACTAATAAAACGTACAGATATGAAAAAGAAACAGTCCAAACATTATTAGTTTATAATATTAAAAACTAAATTAACAAAAATATATAAACATTAGGAATAACAATTTACCAAATTTTATAATAATTGAATAATCATTGTATATAAGTACAAAATTGTAGGCAAGTGTATGTGTCAAATTAAGTTAATTGTATAAAAGTAAAGTTAATTGTCAAAACTATATTCGCAACATTTTAATCTTATAATATAATAATATTTAAAGTTTCCCCTTTTTGGCATCTCTATGTTTTATTAACCATATAAATGTATTAACAAGTTTATGCACAAGAATTTTTTTAAATAGTGGTAAAATCTTTACTTGATTTTATTCATCTAGAGGATCGATGATATTGTACATATGATGTCATTTTTATTCTTGATAAGGACCTTCTTCAAAGGTCGAAGCGCTGGTAATAAATGGAATAATTCCATTTGCTTTGGAGAATCATTGGATTTTCATATTTAAATATAAATTTAATTTTTCTTGTTTGAGAAGAACAGAAGATTTGATATTATAAGTATCGGTAAACAACCAAGTTTAAAACGTGGAACATTACAACTCTCAACAGCAAGTTATTCTTAGTATTTTGCGATTAAATTAAATTGAAATAAATATTGTGAGCCTTATGTTATTAGACCTTAGAAAGGAAGTCGCGAAGAACGAAGAAAAAAATAGTTATCAGATAACGACCTTAGCAATTTTAATAAAACGCTCAGCTGAAGTAAATAGTATTTTGTTATTTTTGCAAAATTCATTTTTTTTAATTAACTTCCTTGATTTAATAGATATGCAAATCTATATAGTGAAGCCATGCGTGTAAAAGCAACAAGAAAAAAGGTAAAAAAATAAACTATCCGTTACAATTTTGTGATGGAGCATTAGTTGCGAAGATGTACTGCTTATATATATATATATATACAGTAAATATACACGGTATGATTAAAAGTAAACATGTTCATGTACGATAACTCTACCATATAGACGAACTTAATTACTTTACAAGTGGTTCAAAATTCGAGTGTTTCAGACTTTGACAGCAGTGAGCAATTTTATCTTCGGCCTTATCTTTCGAATTCCTATAAAAATTAATGCAATATTACGATTTGTGGCATTACTTTAACATTTCTTATCTTTAGGGAGAGATAAAAAAATAATTAATAACAAAAATAGTACTATTTTTATTTTTGCCATTACGATATCAAATATGTAATACTAAATGTTTTCATATTTCTGTGTTGTCCCGATAACGATGTAATAATCAACATTCTTTTAATCTTCTCGATGACGCATTGTACTATCTTCAGTTTACTCGAGATCGTATAACCAAGTGTATAATAATACAATTTATGAAATTAATTTTTTTTTTCAACTGTATCAGAAGTATTCATCGGTATTCATTCAATTTTAATTTTACACATTTAAGCCATCCGCAGCAGTTGCAACTATTTGTAAGCTCTAAACATATATAGAATAATTAGAACGTGGTTCCAATGAAATGGTACATTCTGATAAATTGAAGTGCCGATCAACGTGGCATAAAATAAGTCAAGTTATTGTACCATTGAATTACCATTATTAGTTTTGAGTTGGATCACGCACGAAATTTAGATAAAAATTTATGGAATGAAGATTGACGATAAGCCCGCTCGCAGAGGCTGAAAAGAATTTTGAATTTATTCTCCTTTTTCATAATTGCATTTTTACCGAGTTCTGAATTCACATTCAAAAATTACTTAACTCCACTTTTTGAATTTTTAAATTATGGTGCAAATATACTTGGCTTTTTATATTATATCGTGAGAAGTTGATCGAATTTTAAAGTTAATAATTTACATATTGATGTCATAATATATATATATATATATATATATATATATATATATATATATATATATATATATATACGTATTGCATATGAAGTTCAATATATATTTTTTCTAATAAATTGGATAATTATCCAAATTATATAGGATCATGCCATTTTAAAAGATTAAAAAATGTGAATATAGAAATAATTTTTGTACTTAGGAATTTTATTTTATAATAATCTAAGAAAAGTGGGAAATATAAACGACGCATTGTGCATAGGAATTGATCCCTAATTCGAGCTAGTGGAACATATTATCCAGTATTAATGAGAACCCGCATAGTCCATTATTGTTAGATAAATTATTTAATATATAATGATTTTACGAAAATACTAAGTTTATAAGTAGACAAACTAAAATTATATTTAATAAAAAAAAACAAAACTCATATAACTAAAATTCTAATTCTACAATAATATAGTTTTGCATTTTTTATTTATTTAATTTTATTATTTAAATATTGAAATTCATTATTATTATTCAATATTTTAAGCGTTCTTCAATTAAATGTTTGAATCAGAATCTTGGTTTTAAAATCAAATTATAATTATTAACTTACGCAAAGTGGATTATTTCGACATCTCGGTAGATCAGGCTATGTTAAACTTAGATTTTTAATGTAATAAGCCCTATCGCGCCGAGTTTGAAACGAAATAGGCTTCAACTGAAAAATAGAATGAGGACTATCCTAAATGCCAATTTCTAACGAATTAGATTACACCTCAGATCTTTATTGAAGACGATTCTAAGCCGATTCCATTCATTTTATCACGCTGTATATAAATTTTTTACTTTAAGTTTGTGTTATATTTATTAAAAACTAGAACGTCTACATTGTAAATTTTATAGCATACAACCCTCAGTTTTCCATTTCCATAAATCCATATAATAGTATAAACAGCATTTAATTTTCATTGGGTATAGACGAACTTATTTTAGTACCATGCAGTATAGTACATATTAAATTTTGAACAATAATTAATGCGCATCTATTACTGAAAAATATTCTTAATTAAAAAAAAACCTTATTCATATCGAAGAACAAGTGAACGAAATTGAGGATTTTAGTATAAACATTTAAGAGGCTACGAGAAGCAGCAACAGACAAATTGTTACGAAGCTAAAACATTTCTGGAAATGTAATGGAATTGCCCTTAGAGTTATATACTTACATTTTCTTTATACTTAAAATAAGAGAGTATATTATATATATATATATAAGATCAAACTAAAGGAAAAGAAAAAGATGTGGCGAATATACGCAAATAAAAATGGATCTACGTGTATATAGCTATAGCTAGCAGGGTTAAAGAAACTCTACATGAAACTATTATCGTCGCTTTCTGTCTTTCTTCATCCTCCTGCATATACACTCTCTCTTTCTCTCTCTCTCTCTCTCTCTTTCTCTCTTTCTCTCTGTTTCTTCGTCTCGCTTTCTTATCAATCGGTTATGCAATAGCGCCTGGTCTATATCGGTCGCTGGGTCGCCGTGCGCGTTGCTACTGCCGCTGCGTATCTACTGCAGCAATACGTGTATATATACGTATATATACAAGACGAAGGCAACAATATATATATGCGAAACGCAATACTCCGTGTTATATGTCGTAGCCGGCCCGGACACCTTGGGGACTGAATTTCTGATGAATTTCTGAGCAACTGCTCATGAGAAATGGGAATAGGAAATGCAGAATGGGAAGCGCGTTCAATTAGACATGTGGTCGGATTAATTATCGATTATATATCTATATTAGATGTTCCTTTTGAATTCTGAATTTTCACGCTATTTACGATATATTAAAGAGTTTTTTCCCAACCTAATGCTAGATTTTCTTATCCTATTTTTTCATGGCAATAGGCGACAGTAGATTGCAGTTTGCATTTTTCTTCGCTACCCTGTATAGTATAAATATAAAGTACTGGAATTTGAGTTCCATCGGCTCACCTCATATATGTCTTACAGTCGATCAAAAAAGTGAGGAACTGACACCGAGATACTCTCTCTCTCTCTCTCTCTCTCTCTCTTTTTTTTTGTGTGTGTGTGTGTGTGTGTGTGTGTGTGTGTGTGTGTGTGTGTGTGCGTGCGTATTAGATGTTGCTGAATACATTTTGAATTGAAAGTCGACCTGCGATAATGATAGTAAATTGAACAATCTCTAAAATAATCCAAAATGCCATAATAAAAATATGGTTTATTGATACTAATATGATTATATCTCATAATTGTATTAATAATATATATTAATTATTATTATTTGTATATTAAATAACGTATATATATATATATATATATATATATATATATATATATATATATCTATATATATATGCATGTACATATACAGGTAGGAAATTCTCCATTCCTTTTACCTTTATGATGGCAAATATATGCGGTTGTTGTAAGAGATATTTTAGTAGAGACATACTTGTATATACACTTATCATTTCCAGAGATAAGAATAAATCGTGATAAAGTAAACTTTTTACTTCTTTCGACGTAAAAAGGCACCAAGTGATAATTTGGAACCGGCGCTATACATTCACATTTTGCCCTGATAATATATGTATATTTAACCGGTAATATACACTCACATGCTGTCTTGATATGTGTGGGTGTGTGGGTGTGTGTGCGTGTTATGGAACACGGTGAAACAAAAATTCCAAAATTTGGTCGTTCGTGCGAGAAAAAATTGACGTTTCTTTCTACGGATCAGATGTCTCATTGAGCTTAAATTAAAAATCTGATCAATATAATTTGTTCCTTTTTTGGTGTATGACCTTATACTGAGTGGTCGATTCCACTCCGAGTATATATAGACGTTGAAAAAGACAGGGACACGAATTCAGGATGAGACTCGATCATCCCTATCTATTTTTCTCTCAAATCATACATCCGTAAGTGTATCAAAAAAATTTTTTTGTTGTAAAAATTCATTTTTTCAATCTTCTATTATGAATCTATTTATGATTGAAAAACCATAGCTTCTTAATATATAATTATTAAAAGAAACTTAATTTCAACTTTATTAGACTTATCGATCAAAAATGAATATCAACTCATTTTTTATTTAGTGTTACATTTGAGTGTAAAAAATGGAAAAATACACTGCAAACATTACGCGAGTTTTTACTTTTTTTCTGTATCACCAATTTTAGCACTCTCAGTCAGTTCAAGCATTGATCAGTAGGTGGCTAACTGCATTATTTTAAATTTATCTTAATGTAATTATCTTCGATTATCAATATCAGACGCTTATTTGAAATGACATATTCAAGATTCAGGTTAATCAATATCCTCGAATGTGTATTTTCAGTCGATAGATGCCTTTTCGTTCTATGTGTGATAACGACATTCCTTCCAGAATCGGAGATTTCTTTTTTAATAATTTTATATAACAACAATTTTAGACTTTGTAACTTATACGAACTTCTTGAATTCGTTAATTTATCTAGTTTATTCAACTTACAAATCTTTACTTATTATTTTGATATTTTCACATATTATACTAAACATTTGCGCAAAACTTGAATTTACGCATGCCTCGACGAATTGAAGCATTTTCCGAACTCATAGGCGTGCGAAAACTCGAATTTTGTGCACTACTGTTACACCAATGTGGAAGTTGATGATTTTTGTCGCGCCAAAAATCGTGTTAATGTTAGGTCCTTACTTCGTGTTAATGTTACCTCCTTGTGTTAAAGTTAGGCTGGTTTAAAAATTTTTTTTTTTTATAATCCTGAACAATCGATTCAGTTCAACTCGCGTAGAAAACACAATAGATCTCACTCATATGCTTAAGATCATAAAGCCACGCACAATTCTCTCGTGCAGGAAAATCTCAAATGTTCCTTCCCCCAAAAATCCATCGATCCCCCGCCCTCCTACGTGGACGAAAGTTGCGTCATTCGCGTCATCGTTCTCACCGCAGATATATATATATATACATAACAGCCCCTGGCGAAGCCCAGTGGCAGCTACGTAGCCCATCCCCCCTACAACACCTTATCTGGGGTGAGAGCAGTAGCAGAAACGACGTCATCGTCATCCTCCAAGTCCTCTCTCACCATCGTATCCCCGCGGCCCGCGGCTACGCCTGCGCTCTCGCATCAACTTACTGTTTACGTATACACACGCGTCTCTTGTCCCCCCTCTCCCTCCCGCACTCTCGCGCTCGCTCACTCGTGCTATCGACGGCCGCGCGCCGGCGCGACCTGCACACCTATATGTACGTAATACGTATTATATACCTCTATACCTCGGCAATCGTGGCCCGCACACCTAAATATATATATATATATATATATATATATATATATATATATATACATCATACCGTACCTCTCGGCGCAGCTTTACCGCGCCGGCTGCCTCCACCACCGCCACTACTACTTACAAAGCTCACACTCCCTCCCTCTCCCTCTCCGTCTCGCTGCCTCTCCCTCCCTCTCGTAGGCCGCATCCGCGTCGACGACGACGACGACGGCGACGGCGACGGCGAGCTCGGCTCGGGCGCCGCGTACACAGACGAGCCCCCCCACGGCACAGCCCTGCGCGCGCTCGCGCTTCCCCTCCCCCCCTCCCCCACCCTCCGACGGCGCGCGCGCGCGTAGACATCAGCCTCGGTCGCGGAGAGGAGTGTCAGTGTTCCAAAAGTCGGCACCACGGCACGAGCCCGAAAGCTGCCGTCGTTGTCTTCGCTGTCGTGTCGCAACGTTTCGCGCGCCGTTAAAAGTGCATAGGCGCGCACGGCTCGCCCTGTGCCAAAAGGAAGGAAAGAAAGAAAGAAAGAAAGAAAACACACGCCGGGTCGAGGAAAGGCTGTATCTCTCTCTCTCTCTCTCTCTCTTTCTCTGGCTCTGTCCGTCGGCGAAAGATACATAGAGCAAGAGAGGAGGGAGAGGAGGTGGCGGTGGTGACGATGATATAAGGGACAGGGTAGTGGGGACGGAGTGGGGAGCGAGGAGGAAGCGCGGAGGGAGAGAGTCTTAGGATACGCGCGGCTCGTGAGAGGAGGGTATAGAGCACACCCTGGGGGAGGAGGGGAGGTACGCGTACCAGTGTATTATTAAGTGCGTGTATACGTCGGAGTGGAAGGGGAGTAGAAAGTGCTGCTTTATTAGCAACCGATCGTCTCTATCTCTCTGTCCTCCCTTCGAGCCTCCCGTGAAGTTTCGCCAGCCGCTCGTGTGTGCATACATATAGATAAATACATAGCGGACGCCCGGAAGTCGTCGTCTGCTGCTACCACGCCGCAAGCTCTCCCCTTTTCTCTCCCCATCCGCCTCTCTCTCTCTCTCTCGCACTCTCTCTCACTCTCTGTCGTATCGCGGCAGCCGCGATAATACATCGGGCGTATCAAGTGCGTATACACGACGCGCTCGTGTGCAATTGTTTATAGCGCGCGGCGAGCGATGGGGCCGGCGGTACACGCGCTCAGCGAGGAAACGAGCAGTGCGCGAGTCGAGCTGTGAGAGCGGCGCGCCACCACCAGCAGCACCGGCAACGCCACGACTTGTACCTGGCGCTGCAGGAGCCAGGAACATCCATCAAAGATAGATACCGGACGTAAGCGCTGACGGGCGAGCGCGTCGCTCGCGGGACGGCCCGCATCCCAGGATGACGAAACGATCGCGGCCGAACGCCAGTTAAGGATCGGGAAGAATCGTGAAACACGAGCCCGGGGCTTTCATAAGTCGCGCTGCGTCGGTCACGTGATATTTCTACGCATCGATAGTGCAGAGCAGAAGACAGAGCGGAGCGACTCCGAGCGAACTCTCGGTGCGGTGACGGTGTTGTGGAAAATGTTACGCGACAGGCGGCAGCATCAGCCGAGGAAAAGCAACAACGAGGTGGAGAGCCGTCCGGTTGTTCGATTGACCGAGGAACTCGAGCACTCATAAATATAGACATACGAGTTTTTACACGACGGTGTATATATAGATATATACCCAAGGGTTGAAACATCACCCTATATAAGCTCCACGCAGAAGGGAGAGCGAACGCAAAAGAAACATACACACGCATATATATATACGCGGAAAAGCCGCGAGGGTGAGCAAAGGAATCGAAACAACCCCGTGACTGCCCTCTTCCCCCTCTTCACCCCTCGGCCATCCACCGTCCAACAGCGACAGTGTGTCAGTGCTTTCTCTCGATATCTCTTTTTCTTTCTCTCTTTCTCCTTCTACATATAAATTCGATATCTTACGGTGATTGTGTGTCCAGTGAAGTACTCGTGTCTCTGTGCGTGTGTAAACATATATATACATATATATATACATATATATATATATATATATATATATATATATATATATATAATACAACGAGGTGTGTTTGTGTGTGTGGGGGGTGTGCGGCAGGGTACTATAACGTGTGCTCCGGGGGGCCAGAAGCGAGAGAGTTTTCCGGGGCTTCCCCGTCTCGCTTACTCGCTCGTATACGCCCGCCAGCAGTTCTATATACCGATGAGCGTGCTGCGCCTGGATCGATAGTTCCGCAAGCTCGGCTTGCGCGCGCCCGCTCTGCCCCTCTCTCTATCACTCTCTCTCTCTCTCTCTCTCTTTCTCTCTACCGTTCCCGTTATAACGACGACGGCCGTCCTTCTCGCCGTCTCTTTCTCTCCCTCACGCGCACCTCCCAGCGCCTTCTTCAAAACAAACCGAAAATCAGCCCGCCGAGCGGCTGTTACACACGAGCGGATTCTTGGGCGCCCCCGAGAATCGCGGGGAGCGAAGCGGAGCCGCAGGAGAGGACAGGGGGAAAAAATTGCCATAAATGAGCGGACGAATTTAGACGGATCTAGCGCGCGCGTGCTGCACGTAACGCATTCGGGCCGAGCGGACGATCGAGCCGTGCGCTCTTTTCCCATAGCCGGCAGCGGCACCGCGACTTGGCGCACAGCAGTGGGCCAACGGCATTATATATGGGCGATTACGCGGGCGCGACCAGCCTCTTCTCGCCGGCGGCGAGCTGCTCCGCGGCCCTGCCCAACTCCGTGGCCTCGATCCTGAATCAGGGCATCGGCATGCAGGACGAGCTGCTCATCGAGAAGCAGCAGCAGAGCAGCGCCTCCAAGTCCGCGCCGCTCTCGCCGGGGGGCAATGCCCTCGTCGCCGAGCTGACCGGCGACAAGGGCCTGAAGGAGGCGAGCGAGGCCGAGGCGATAGCGATCAGCGCGGCGGCGAGCGTGGCCAGCCTGACCTCCTCGTCCTCGGCCTCCTCCTCGGCGATCGTCGACAAGGACCCGCTGATCGGCTTCGGCAGCGACGCCGGCGTCAGGGTGCCCAGCCTCTGGGCCGACGACGCCGGCACGGGCCTGCACGGGAGCCTGCCCCCCGTCAACGGCTCGATCGCCGCCTTCCAGAACTTCCCGGCGAGCAGCCCGGTCGGCCTGTTCGCCAGCTCGAGCGCGGCAGCGGCGGCCGCGGCGGCCGCGGGCGCGCGAAGGGCCATCACCGGCGGCCACAACTTCCCCCAGCAGGGCAATCACGCCGTGGTCGGGCAGGCCGCGGCGCCCGGCAGCAGGCACGGCCTGCAGCAGAGCCAGCAGCAGCAGCAGCAGCAGCAGCAACAGCAGCAACAGCAGCAGCAGCAGCAGAACTCGCACCCGGGCGTCTACCTGCAGGGCAAGGGCTACGCGGCGTGGTCGGGCGGTCCCCAGGCGCCCCAGCAGTGGGGCCAGAACTCGGGCCACTCCAACGCCACCAGTCCCGCCCTGTCGCCCTGGAACAGGGGGCGATCGGTGCCGAATCTGCCGCCCCTGCACTCGAACCTGCACGCGGCGGCCGCGGCCGCGGCCGCCGTCGCCGGTCTCCAGGGCAGGAAGCCCAGCCCCACGTTCCCGGGCCATCCGGGCCAGCAGGCGGGCCACCAGTCGAGCATCAGCCCGGTCAAGTTCCGCAGGAGCACCTCCTACCCGGGCAAGGGCAGCCTCTATCCCATACAACCTGCGCCCACGTTCGAGGTCACGGCCGCCGACGAGAGGGATCTGCTGCAGATGCCGCCTTATCAGCAGGTACACTTATTTACGTGTCGCGTTACGCCATGAATACGGGCGTCGCTGTCGCAATTTGACTAGTAATCATTTATTTACGCCCGTCTCTGTCTCCCAAGTGAGGGACAGATTTTCGATGGATATTTTCATGAATATTCGGGATGAGGTAGGAAGTAGTAACGGACTGCAGATCCGAGTGGCATGGGGAAATTTCTATGAGGAACGTACGTTCTTTTAAGGTAATGCCGACTGCTCTTCATGCCGTTCGAGTAAACAGTTCTGTTTGGAAGAATGTAATATACGAATATTACTTTGTTATTATTCATGCTCTTCATTTGCGTCCATTTCGAATAAACGCATCGAGTCTTAGATAAAGGAAAACGTTTTTCAATTTTCATCACAAAAATTAATAAATAAAATATCAAAAACTTTTCAAGAATAAACCTTTATATAAATTCACTAAAACTTTCAATAATTTTATGCTTAGATATAACATTATTTAAAACAGCCTTTTTGCTCGATCGATAAAAACTGACTTTGGCATCCCCTTGACCGAGAAATGAATATATATATATATATATATATATATATATATATATATATATATATATGAAGGGATGATTTTCTTCATTCAAGTATATCTATACAAATTTCTAAAACATTAAGAACGAATCAAGTTTAATAAAATGGATATTGCTTTATACACCTTCTCTATTTTTATTTATTATGAATAGTTCAAATGAAATTGCAATAAATAATAATTATTTCAATTGAATATATGACTTATATGATAAAGTGTCTTATTATAGAACAGCGGAAGTCTGAAATATAGATTATTTGATATTTTAGTCAGTTCATAAGTAATGAAATATCTTTTAATCATTGCTAAGTTTCTTAAAATATATACGGGAAAGAATTTGAAACAATTTGAAAGAATTTCCAAGTGTAATAAAGGTATACAATCCTGTCAGTTTAACAACATCACGTAAATATTTTAAATTTAACGAGAATTTTCTGCACAATTTTATGAAAGAAAATTCAAAGTCTGATATCTAGTATGAGAATTGAATCGATCCCAAGTAAAACGTTCGAAGACATTTTCTGTACTCTTATGGTATTAACAGAGAAAAACCTGTCCTACTTTTACACCAGTCATATAATCGCAGTTTTATTAAAATGAAGCTATTCTTTCAAATAATATTCCATGATTATTATATCATAACCAATTCGTATGCATTATCATCAATAAAATACAACCAATATATCGAACAGTCTTTGGCTTGGATGGTAAGTGCATCGGTGTTTTCACGATCGTTAAACGCCGGACTTGCTAAACCGAAACTGCTTGATGCCCGATGCTTGATTCCCGTCGACCGAATTTTTCAAAGGTATTTTGCAGAACCTTATTTATGAGATTTCCAGATAATAAAATAAACAAATAAAATAATTTAGTTGAAATTTATCGATCAATAATAATATTAAAATACAGACATTGTTTATGTCAGATGTTTTGTTCCATTCATTTGGTTCACAGATTTCATCGAGACTAAAGCAAGCACCTCTAATTCTATCCAAAATGACCCTCCAACGCCTCGCGTATCTGACCTCAAATCCATATATAACTGCAAATTATTTCCAAGATATGGTAATTTCTTACATACAATTAATCATTTCCAATAATTGTTATGTGAGTAGATGGCCATAGTAAGAGCTTTTATTTTTTTTTTAAAGAAAATGCATGCTTTGCAGACGTTTACAAAAAAAGAAAAAGTGGAACGTTCCCTTGAAAACTGCTCTCATAGATCTGTATGATCGAATGTACACTTTCTTATTGTCAACTGATGATTCATCTAAATAAGGAATACAAAGATGAAGATCACCTTAAGCATTACTAATATAATTTTAAATGGCAATATATTATATCATTTATCGTTCTTCGACAACAATTTAAAAGGAAAAATTCTTGAAAAAACTTATTATTTATGCTAAAACTTTCTTATTCTAAAAAATCACTTCGATAATTTTTAAAAAGTTATATATTTGTAAACGTACCTTCAGTAAAACCTTTTTTTCCTCAAATGTTATTGGTCTTTTTTTGGCTGCAAAGCCAAAAGCTCTTAAAAAGAATTCATCTCACTGTATAATATTCAATTTCAGTAGACGAAGTAAGAATTTGTAAGTGAAAAACTATCAAAGCTTGCGAATAAGAGAGAGAGAGAGAGAGAGAGAGAGAGAGAGAGGAGGGGTAGGGATGAGAGAAAGCTCGAGGTTCTAAAACTTTACCGAGCTCATTTTGAAGGTAATCAGAGTTACCTCCCCCGATCTGGATCAAAGCCGTGACCCAAATGTCGTGGCCTTTCCTTAGAAGATATAAATTAGTCTTTTAGCCTGTATAATAGGAGCGCAAATCTAAACGAAACCTCTGCTACGTGCATTCATGATTTTTCTCTAAAATTTGAAAGTTTTTGACTCAATGCAGACTACTATAAGTTTACAACTTAAATCTATAATCACATATCTAAATCTATAAAGTCACTTCGTAATTGTAATATATCAATGGTAAATGACAAGGTATGCAAGCGAGGTTACTTTTCATTTATTAGAATAAACGCATTAAGCTATAAAATTGCAAAGGAAATAGCAATTACAGTCCAGATTTTTTTTTCATTTAATGTACGATTACGCGTCATAGAAAAATTTTTTCCACTAGGCTATTTATTAATTCTGAGGAATCCTTAGCTGTTTTCTACAGAATTGTTGCAAAATCAATCGAAATCGTACGATACGTGTGAGACCATAATATTAAAATCCTTGGATTTTATATTAAAGAGAATTACGATATGGTATGAATCAGGTATAAATGATTTAACTTTATCCTCTAACAGCTTATGTGAAAATATTAGCGAATCTTCCGAAAAACAATATGTCAAATTAATTTCTGAAGTAATGATTACAGATTGAAATTGATTGTAAGTAACAAAGAGCTTACGTGATTTTTACGCGGCACGGATGACGTTGCTGCACGACAAAATATTCCTCTGTTCCAATGTATAAATCTAATGATGATTGTGACGGTAAACTTCCATTGCTGAAAAAATGGAACGTGCTATAAGTACAATACACCTTGATTGAGTATGTGGAGGACTGGAACAGGAAGTGCGCGCAGCTATACATCGAGGTGCATTGGCATGTAGCACGTGTTTTTCCAACCAATGGTATTTTAATGAACATCATTACGCCTATATATTGAAATAGCCCAATTTCTTGTGGAACAGTGACGCGATCGTCAGACGTAATCAACCGTTCAAATATCTAATTAAAAAAAAGATTCGCTCGTCCATAAAAATACATGAAGAATTTTGACTTCACTAGCGATCAGCGAATATTCGCTGTTTTAAATAGCGCAAAGTCAACCACTGATAATCTGTGTATAATTACCGATTGACGAATGGCGTGCAAAGCTCGACGATGCGTTACGGTTAATGATTATGGCGATTAGCACAGGTCGTTTTCGCGTGTTCGAAACGCACTGCCTCAACAGCGTAAAATAACATAATAGTCCTTCTTCACGTACGATTCCTTTACGCCGGGGGAAGCTGTGACATCTTCGCCTCTCCATAACCTCAAAATCGCACGGCTTACGCGCGGCTCTACGACTCTCCCGTCGAAAAATCGTTATTGCCCAATCACCATACCTATCCCGCGACAAATAAAATTATCTTCGCACACTCGCTCAATCAACCTCGCGCATAATCCAATCCGTCGGGGCTCCGATGCCTTCGCGGAAGCCTCCGCCGTTTTTCGCCCATCCTCTATATTGATGTATTATAATACGTACGCGAGCGCGAGACTTCCAAATCCGCGCGAGGGCCGTTATATGGACGCGTTATGCAACGCGAGCGCTTAGGCATTATATATATATATATATATATATATATATATATATATATATATATATAGATGTATACGTACGTACATACCGCATACTTAAACGCTCGTTTAAATTTAGACGCTAGCTACTATAGCCCGCCGGCCCGCCGGAGCCTATGTAAGCGCTTCGTATTTCGTCGCCGTAGTCGCGCGATGTCGTTGCACCAAGTCCGGGCTCCGATGCTACCGACACGCGCTCGGATAGCCCAAGCTGCGACATTTTTTTTTTTGTTTCATATATATATATATATATATATATATATATATATATATATATATGTATATACTATTGTCGCCCTTCGGCGATGCACTGCGCTGCTCCCGGGCGGATCGTTGCAATGCATGCGAATTGCATAATAACTCGAAGGCGAAGGGAACTTTTTATATTTTGTATGGGGAGGGGGAGGGATTGCTCGAAGAAATTTCATGATGGGCTATATATTTACGTTGCTATATACGATTTATTATTATTATTTTATTTTTGTAAACTAATCAAGAACCGAAACGGAAGATTCGAGATTGTTCTTGTAGCTGAACTTGAAAACTCAATAACGGTAATGCTGAAAACGAGCCTTAGCAAAATTCCAGCAAAAATTGCACTATGCCAATTAATTGTCAAAGATTAGTGAGAGCACGTAATTTTTCCCATAAAAAATTTAATTTTACACGATCAATACTAATCAGAAACTAAGTATTATTTAAGTTTAAGTGGATTAAAACCCGCTAGTTGAAACGTCATTGATGCAATTTTAAATGCGTTACATAACTTTATATTGCTATTATAAGCTCGAACTCAACGTGATTTTTTGATGTGCAGAGCAACGCGTGAAAATGCGTAAAATTGCTAATTTCACACATATTAAAATCCGTGCTTAAATACGCACGTAACATGCGCGTTATGCAACATATTATAATGTACATTATTGACATTAATGTACATCAATGTATCGAAGCAATAAATGTTACGTCAATTGTATAAACACAAGCGATAAATTTTAATTCAATATCTACGGATACAATTAGTACATAATATGCTTTACATTTACTTGGGATTATCTTTTATTAATACTTTTTTTTCTTTTTAATGCAATAAATGTCGCATGGATATCCGATCAATTGCCGTTTGCCGATTCAAGATATTCACAAATTTACGATACGAAGCTGATGACCATTACACACACACACACACACACACACACACACACACACGCGCGCGCGCGCGCGCGCGCACAGACACACATGAAATTTCTACAATGCGTTCCACCGCATGTGCAACGAAAGCTCGACATTTATTATGTGTGTATATATATAAGACTGCGTTCTTGCATTCTGCTGACGGGGCACTCGTCTTGATATATACGCACGACGTTTTGACGCCTTTTGGGAATGATATATATATATATATATATATATATATATATATATATATATATATATGTCTCTGTAATTTGATCAAAGGACAAAGATGTAGTTTGCAAAATTATCCAAAATTGAACGTCAGTTCGTCATTCAATTTATCCTTTCTTACATGGATTTATAAAATTGATTTAGTTCTAACTACTAAACTAGTACTGTATTGTGTTTTGTAATAATACCATTGAGACGATACCGATTGCACTTTCAGCCCATGTATAAACTACATACTCGAATAAAATGTTTGAGCCACAAAAATTTTCGTGACGCTCTCGACGAAATTAATGTTTCTATATATAAAAGAGGAATTTCATGAAATGTTTTGACAAAAAACGATTAATAAATAAGCGAATAACGAAAGAGCGAAATTTGAAAATGTTTTTAATATTTATAAAATGAGTATATATATATATATATATATATATATATATATATATATATATATATGTATATGTATAGAATTGCGCAAATTTCTAAAAGGTGTGGATAATTTTGGCCTAAACACGATAATCTGAAAATGAATCGCATCACGTATGCATTTTTATCGCCAAACGAGAAATTTCGTCAAGCATGCAAAGTCTTTCGACAATTTCTCATCCGAGCAGTAATATAATTTGTCGATCCCGTTCCCGAATATATTAATCATTCGGCGATTATTTTGTTATTTCTGATTTTTTTTTATGTATTTTTTTGAAACATATTAAGTCTCTCTTTCAATGCTCCATTTTGTTGTATTTGTTTTTTATACAACCATACTTTTCAGTTGGGCATAATTGCATTACGCAAAATCTGCTAACAATGCAATAGTTCATATATATGCAAATTTAAGCTTAGAAAAAATTTAGTTATTTTACAGTTAATACTGTCAAAGTTAAGTTGCAATCACATCCCTATCTGATTAATGACTAGCCATGACGACAATCTTCCTTTATTAATTATAGACTGGTCATTTTTAGAATTATTTTTTCTATAAAATTCATCAATTTCAAAACGTCATTTTCACCATTTCCATTATTCCGAAAGAAGAAAAACGAAGATAAAAAAATTACTGAAAATCGAAAATGATCGATTATCGGAGACGAAGAATTTCCGCGCCGTAAATATATATATATATATAAATATATTTACGCGCATGGGCGAATTGAAATTTCATGTCTCATCCTTCGCTCTAGTCATGGGACGTAAATTAGTTGATCATTTCTAAATTTCCAGAGTAATCGTGCGGGGTGCCCGAGAAATATATTCGATATTAATGAGCCTGTATTCAAATCTTTGGTGCCCCCCTCCTTCCCCTCGCCATCGATCAATCGTCGTTCTTCAGCCGCACCAATAACACTCGAAATACATAGAGAGTGCCACGCGTTACGCACTCTTACCGATCCCTTCTCCCTCATCCTTGACTATACAGTTCATACAAGCCAGAACGTCCCCGTTCTCCGGCTCCTTCGAACGCAGCGGCTGCTTCGCCGCTATATGTCCACCAGCCCCTTATTTATCCATATTCCACATTGTATACATACATATATATATATATATATATATATATATATATATATATATATATGTATATATATACACGTACGCGTATATACACCTTTGAAACTCTGACCCACTTCTCCCGCGACCCGTTGGCCGCGCCGCGCGCCGCGCACCTCGCTCTCCTATGTAGGTGCGCGCGATATCTCTCTATAGAGAGAGGCGGAGAGGATGGGCGGACTGCCGAGGGGGGAGGGTTGGGAGCTTTAAGCTAAGCTCTCTCGCCGGCTATTTTAGCCCGTGGTCAAAAATAGATAGCGAGCGGGCGCGGGTGTGGTGAGGCGAGGCAGGGTCTCTTCGTGTGCGCGAATATACGTATATATATATATATATATATATATATATATATATATATATATATATATATAGAAACATCTAGCTAGAGCCCCGAGTAGATAGTACTCTATATAAGCGCGTACGCGATGAGCAAGCACACCAATGAATATGTGTGAGTTATGCGGACAGAGAATAGTAGGGAGGCGTTATTACACACGTGCGCACAGACAGACTGTTACGAAGCGCAACATTGTGTGCGTATGTCTCTCTCGCTCTATCTCGCTTGCGAGCTCCCTCGACCCTCGTTTGTGTCGATGGTCTGATGAGCCTCTCTCGGATGCGCGCGTTCCTGGTCAGCTACAGGGTGACTCTTTTATCTTTGTTTTTTTCACGATAGAAGTTTTATATACATATAGTGTGTGCTTATTTATCATCCCTTAAGGGAGGAACTAACTCGAATAAGCAAGTCCTTGTCGCTTATTTATTTTAATTATCAATTCATTACCCGCACCTGATAACGCGCAGGCTTTGTTATAGTTACATAAGTAATTCATAGTAACGACAGTGGGCGTATAGTGTAAAAATATCAGGCATCGGCTATATAAGCACACACGGTAATGGCGAGATAGACGGAGATAGATAGAGAAAGAGAGAGAGAGAGAGAGAGAGAGACAGGGAGAGAGAACGAGTAAAACTGAGCCATCGGTGTGCAGTTGAATAATTTGGCTCGGTTCTATTTAGGACTGCATGGGCTTCTGTTATAATGTATATGTGTATTATATATAGATATATAAAACGCGACCAATTACGCCCCTTTGAAGCTTAAGGACATTTTGAGGAGTAGACGTGTATAAATAAGAAGCTGTTTATTGTTTCAAACATGACCGAGGTTTTTGTGGGCTTTTTTTGTTATTTTAACCATTAAATTAAGCTCGTTGAAATTAAAAAGTCTGAAATAATTATTATTATATTTATTTTTACGTTTATATTTAGTCTGTTTAGTATAAGATCTTTTTATAGCAAATGACAAATAATCGCAAAGCTATACCAATTCGGACTAAAGAATATATGCCTTCCAAGTTCAAACCTATCGTCTATATTCGTTAATGTTTTGCAATATTGAAGAAATTGAAAGATATTTTTTATAAGCCATTACTGAAATTCAAATATAAGGACAAAATAAATTATCTACTTATAGTTTACGAGTGTATAAAAAAATTCAACTTTTTTTTATCGAAACACTGATAATAAATATAGAAGTTTCATAAAACTGATTGTATAACGTTGGAAATTTTGACTTAACACAAAAAAGCATAATTATTTCAAATTTAAATATAATCGAAATTTGCATAGCACTTGCAAAGTAGTAACAAACTTAAGTTAATCGTTGAATTGATTTTTAAATAGATAACCACTGATTTCTGCGTATTTTTATGCATATTTTTCTAATGTCATGCATTAAAAAAAAAGCAAGCTCTGATTAGAAAGTCATTACCCAAGAATTGAGGATTGAAATAGAATAAACTTTAGGGGCTGCAATTTATAAAGAATAAGAGATTGAAAAAATATGCTTTTGTTTCTAATTCGAATACAAAAGAGCGCCGTTGCTTAAAGTACGTTGAATACTGTTTTTTTTCGAGGGAGAAGCTTCTATACATGATTGCCTTCTCTGCAAACCAATGTAAAAGAAAAATTTTTTTTATTCTAAATTAGTATTTCTATTACAGAAGCAACAATACGATTATCATTTAAATTCGATTTAGAAAGAATAGATTTTAAATATTTTACTGCACACTCGGAATTAGTTATTTGTCGAGCTATTCCGCGTTCAGAGAAAAATCGTACAATTCGGTAGATTAAATTGCGAGTCAAGTTATATGCTCAGTATGTGTTAGAAATGGCTCAAAACCAGGGCCGTGAGTAACGACGGCGTCGCATTGCAATATCAACGACGGATGCGCCACTGATGGATATTGCTTTTGTGGCGACTGGCCAAGCGACGGCATTTAAACTCCCGTTCGCATTTTGAACAGAAATCACCCCCTGCCCTCCCGCAAAAGGCACCGGGACAGAAGATCTTTGCGCTCGATAGATCTTCGTGTATAGTTCTTGAACTGCATCGAAAATATCTCGCCTGCGCGCGTATGCATTTCTAGAGCAGGCGAGGACTGTGCCTTTTGCTAAACGAGCATGAAAAAATTGAAAGCAGCAATAGCGGTACACTGCATGTTATTCAATCATCATTCTTGAATTTGAGTTTATTTATCGTTTAAGATAATAAATATCGTTTAATAAATAAATAAATAAATCAATAAATCAAGGACAAAGTTCAAAGATATTCCGTTACTATGGTAATTCTGTACTGAACTATTCAATACATAATTTTACTCGAATTTGGCTTACATAGACTGTATTCTGCTATAATTATATAGTAAGCAACAAATATTTATACAGGTGCCAGCTAAAATCAGCGTAGAGCCGCCTAGTGGCAGACGTGCCCAACTCTCATAAGCATACGTTACTTTAACACGCGACAGGCTACAATCCCGTCCCGATCTGAAATTATATAAGAATCAATTTTGAGAATTAGGACATCGAAAGGTTAGATAAAGAAATTTTATTCAAATCTAAAATTCCAATTTGGATTGTATCTAATAAATGATACAAGAAATGAACTTATCGTGAGCGACAGAAATTGGAGTTTTTCAAACTATTTCCTGACAAATTGACCAAGTAAATCAGCATTTAATGTTTCGATTACAATATTTTTATTTTTACAGAGATATATGTAGTGCATATTTACATCATTTAAGTAAAAAAAGTCATGTATCAAGGAGATTTTACGAATATTTCTGTGTATTCGCAATTGAGGGCTTACTCACTTTAACAGTTGAGTTCAAAATATTTCAAGGATTTTGAATGATCTTAAACGTTTTCAAGTTATATTTTTTCAAACGCTTTATAAAGTATCTGAATTTCTAGTATATGATAAAAATTGCTTCCGAAAATTTTGAAGTGATTTCCACTAATTTCAACAGGATTTCGAATGACTTCAACGATATTGACATTGACTCCAAATGACATCAAATATCGAGTGTAATGTTTTTGACAATTATTTTACTACTTCATAATGCTTTTTTATGAGAAGAGGCTAATAATTTTACGTACACTTTACCAATAAGGCCACTTGTCGTTTTTTTAACAAAATCTTTGCAGCCAATCCAAAAAATAATATATACAATTATCTCCATTCTCGAAAAATTAAATATTCTGATTTCTATTCCAAGTCTCTATTAATCAAATTCTTTTCTACAATTTCATGATGATCTCCAGGCAGTCCGCCGCTTCTACTAATGCTTCTGCATTGTTTTCTTTCTCTTTTTTCCCTCGGGCAATAATTGAACTGTCTTCGTCCGACTATATCTATATATTAATGAGGATCGCGACGGGGGCAACGCTATCGAAAGTAATATTTGCCCTGCACATGTACGCGATCATGTTATTGCGTATTAAAATGATCAATTTATTTTGGAAAATTAGTCATTATTTAATAATCGGGTTTCTGATATTTTGTCCCGATAATTAACTTAGAAACTTTATTTTATTGTGGAAACACCTCGAGTTCAGCATCATAAAATCATATCTTAGCCCTTCTCATTTAGTGGATGTACAATTTGAAAAAGAAAACCCTGTCTTACTTCGCACCTATTCTTTGTTCGGATCATACATCAAGATTTCAAGCTGTCTGGTCCAGTACGGTTTTGAATTGACGTCGATGAATCTAGCAGTCAAACCATTTTTTTTATACCTAACGTTATTTCTAAACGATTTACAGGTTTAAAAAGCAAGATTCGAAATGTCGGTATAAAAAAAATGAAAAGTATTTTAAATTATTCTCTTTCGAAATATTACTCGAAATTCTCCGTAACAGTGAACTACTCCGTAACAGTAGGTTGTCATAACCATATAATAGGCCGGAGTTACGCGCCAAATTGATGCGCAACATATATACATTTTTAAACGCTGAACAAAAAAAAACATATAATGAAGCTCTTGATAACAGTCCACAAAGTAAATAGAATTTAGTTGTAATGCTTTTGAAACAACCAATAAAGTTACCGTGATCTAGAATGCGCTTCAACGCTCTTTGTAATAAGACCAGATGTATGAAATTATTTAAGAAAATTAAATTTTTTTATATAAGCTTATTCAAAGCATAATGTTTTTAAAAGAATAGAATAATGCAGTGATTTCAAAAAATTGTCTGTCACATTGACATTTATATTTGTTTAGCAAACGCTTGATAATTCCGTAAACAAGAAATATAAATTCAAATTTACACGTAAACGACCTATACACTGCTATAGGGTTACTCATACCAACATGTTACGCGATATTGAAAAATTTGCTGATTCTCTAAAGTGGCAGCTCGTTTTTTTCTGTCTTCATATGGAAAATGAAGCGTTTTCTATCCAAAATGTGCTCCGTCGTAAATTTTTTTTTGTTTTATTTTGAATTTCTTCTTCCACAGTAGAAGATACGGAACAAAACTCGGCATTTCTTTATTATAAACAGCAGTAGTAAAGCGAATATATTAAATAAAATATAATAATTTTAAAAATCATATAGAATATTTTTTGTCGATTAAAAAATTATTCTATTTAGGTGATTAATAATTTAAACATATTCTTTGCTTTTTACAAAAACAAAATTGTACATTGATTGTTTTTTAATAACACAATATTCTTCGTGTATATTTTCACAAATTACGTTGCATATAAATAATTTTGTGTTTCTATAGTTTAGCGGATTTGATTTAATTATTTTTGTACTAAACTAAATTATTAAAGTATCGATTGCTTCAATGTTCTTCATTTATGTATACCTATACGTAAATTTGCAAAGGTTAGCAAATTACCGTTTACAATTCATATTATACATTATTGCGTTAATCCCGTAAATGCGATGCTCGTTATTCTTCATGAATAAAAAAAAAAAAGAATCTGAAAGGTGATCCTCTGATGTGCCCATCAAGAGAATGAGTCAGTGCGAGAATATTAAAGTGGTCGAAACACTTTTGCGAACGCGCGAATAAACTTTGAAACGTTATAGCAGTGTGCTCGTGACATTCGCATTAAAAAGATTTATATAGTGTAAGCTTAGGTATTCTTTATTCTTTATGCCAAAATCCGCGCAAAAAGAATTACGAAGGAATTTTAATAATCAAAATGCACACTTTTACAAAAATGAAATATATTATTTACCTATAAGTCCAGGTAATTTCAGTAATTATGTTAAAAGTAAAAAGATTGAATTCACAACATATTCAACTCGTATTTAAAATAGAGTTCTTCATAACTATAATTTTTAATAAAATGCAATTCCGATTTTGAACAGAGATAATTCCTATTGAAAATTTTAAGTATCATAATGCATGTAAAGATTTTGAGTTGTAATGGTCATATATTCGTGAAACTATCCAAGTCTTTTTTATTTTAAATACTCCTTGTACTATTTTAATTATTATTATGATCATCATGATTGAAAATATGAGCTGGAATCTTTTTCATCGAAACCTGGAGTTGTCATAGTTCCCATGGCAAATCTGAGTTAAATAACTGTTACAACCGCGGATGTGTTGGTGTTCATAAATTCCTGCTGTGTATAATATTTACTTCCATTGATTTAAAATTGTTCTCGTCCAACACTTGGAACACAATTTCAACTTAATCCAATTCTTTAATTAGGAATTTCGTAGAGAAATTTCGTTATTCTTTATACGTCTATTGATAGTCGTTGCGCATTAACGCTGACATCCACATATTGTACAATTCCCATCGGGCAGTTATAAAGTTCCCGTCGACGATCCAGCATATAATAACCGAATGCACATTGAGCTTACCTGCCTTTACGAGTTTTAATTACCGCTTTTTAATAACTCTTGCGACAGGCAAGGCGAGTGATTCTTATATGTTTTCGCCTCGCCTGAAAGAGGATCTCCTATATATAAGATTGATTTGCAGAGCGCAGCGTTTCTTTAACATCTATGTTCCGTCTTCGTTTATACCACATATCCTGTAGAATTCGATTCAATGCACTTCATGTAGCCTTTCAATCTACTCTGTTTCTCGAAGAGTGCATATATATATAGATATATATGCACGAATCGGAATCCTGGCGGAGTCGAACAATTTGGCGCAGCCGGTACGAGAGTATATTTGCGTGAGGCGGGGAGGTCGTGGCTAGTCTTTCGGAAGCCAAGTCGGTCAGGAAAGAAGAGAGGGAGGGAAAGGATGGAATATAAAAGGCACGCGGGTTCGATTTCTCCACCTCATCTCGTTACTTCCGAGCGGATGCTCGCGGATCTGACTCGCTTTATTTCGTCGAGATTGCGGATCTGGACCGACGCGGATATTATAGTTTTGATGTTCGACATGTGGAACGATGGAAAAAACAATCGGATTTTTCTAAATCTCTTGTTCGTCTGAGTTATAATATAAATGAGAGTTGATGGTATCTTTTGTATGAAATAGGTTTGCTTAGAAAAAAAGAAAAATGAGATAAATATCGATATACGTTTTTCCTTTTTGTCTTTTCTTGTATTCCGTTAATTGTAAATATTAAGAGTTTATCAAAAGATGCTGAAGTTAATCAATATTTTTCTAGAAAGGAATGGTTTTAAATAAAATAGAATTTTGAGATATATATATATATATATATATATATATATATATTTTTTTTTTTTTCTCAACCCTTGAATAGTTCTATAATTGCAATGGAAATCATCGACATATATCAGGCGATTAATCCAACTTTAAGATTTACTTTATAAGAAGTATGCAAGAAAAAACTTGGAGAAAATTAAGTTAAAATTATAAAGACTTATATTTTTTTATTGAGATCAATTCGTAGCCTAGAGTTTTGTGCAGGTATTCTCGTTTGTTTCAATGAATTTGTAATTATGGAAACATTTAATAAACCTGAACAAATGAAGTCTTAGTAGAGAATTATTAATAAATATCCAAAATAAATTACGAACGGTAAATATATATCTGAAAAGTACGATATCTAAAAAGAGTTAATGATAATTACAACCGTGCTATGTTTTCAAAAATAATCCGGAATGAGCAAAATACTAGAGTACGTTTCATCCTAGGTCATGTACTATTCTAGTCAATTGCCCGACATTAGATCATCCATCCATTCTGAGGCGTACAAGGAAGGATCAAAATATCGAAATACTTATAGATGAAATGTAAATTACTTCTTTCAATAAACCATTAAAACTTTACTACTTTCTACACGTAGGATAGATCAGTTGTGCCAATAGGACCTCAGGCATCTTTGTATATCTGGAAATAAATCAACTCTTGTTTCACTGAGAAACCCAGTAGGCCGCCTACGATAAATTAGTCGACTTTTTGACTTCTCTAAGATTAAATATATTAGATAGTTATGACCATAAATAATTTTTATATGAATGTTTTAATATCAACCTTCATGTCATCATATTCATCATCAACCTTCATTCATCTGTTTACACTGTATTATGTTCTGTATTATGTTCTGTTTACACTGTACAAGTTCTGAATTATAGGATCTGAATCGCACGTAAATCCAAACGAAAAATATTCAATTTTCATGAATATTTAAATTCTTTGAATCAATAATGAATAAGATAATTTTTACAGGATTGAAATTTAAAACTACAGATAGTCTGAATGATTTCTGTATAATGAAAGATTCTTATCCGATTGTGGATCTGATTTCTACAAACTGGAAGTAATTCAATTAGGAATTACTTCCAAACCTAACAGCAATTGTCTAAAAAACTCAAGCATTTTTTGTTTTATCATGATGAAAATACTTTTTCATCAGTTATTATATAAATAAATTATTCATAAAATACTTTAGAATTAGAAATTACTCATCTATTTATATCATCTACTTAATGAATTTGTATTGATCTAGATTTAGGAATATGTGTAGAAAAAATTTTACTAATTACCATCAAATTAATACCTAATAAATCATCACGATGAAGAATAAGGCTAAAGTATTCGTTAAATATGTATGCACTCGATACTCTTCCTTTGCTTGCAAATAACAAGCCAGCGAGTTATTTATACGAATGAATCAACCGCCAATCATTTTCTCGACTGTCAGTTTTCGGTTGTTCACCGATATATGAGGAAACAGTCTGCGGAACTAATTACATTCGACAAGATAGCATAAAGCTTTCCAATTGGCTTTTTGCCTAAAATTTTCAATTTTGTGAAAAAGCAAACTCTTCTATAAGACGCCCGCCCTCCGTTACTTCCTTCCAGAGATTTCCGAAACGAATTTACGGAAAAATTTAATAAGACAGGAACTATGGAAAAAAATAAGTGCAACAAATTTTTTCCAATCAGAATATATCCAATTGCTGCGATCGTTTGTTCATAAAAATAATATTTTAAATTTGTTCAATTCCTTTATTTTTTACTTAATTTTCGTGTTGATTGCAATGTCAATTGATAGCTTGATGACAGTTGGATTGAAAGACTCAATAATTAATCGTTACAAAGTCAATTCAATTTTTGAAGAAGATTATAGGAAATGAATAAGGTCCTTATAAAGATTTAAACACTTTATATGTAAAATAAAATTATATATACCCTATTTTATTAATTGGAACATTATGGAAAATATCGCTATACATTATAAAAGATTTAAAATGAAAATCGGTTTGATATATAGCGCTAAATACTAAACCTGCAAAAAGTTATTACAATCATCACAATGAAATTCAATAAATAAAAACATTCGAGAAATTTTATTTGATATTTTTTGCTTCGTCTCGTCAGTAAAACGTACTTTATTAGATTGAGTTGAACAGGTAACTGAAACATGTTACATAATTAAAGTTTGGCTTTTTTAGCCAGAAGGACTTCGTAGAACTTTTATTGCTATAAATGATACTTGAATGAAAGATTTAATAACACGTAAGAGTGATCGAAAGAGTGAGTGTAATATGTCTATAGAGAAGGGGATGGGAGGTGAAATAATCGCTAAATAGATGTCGATTTATTCAATACAATACAAAGTATATATCTTTCTATATAAATAAATATTCTCCTACTCGTCGAATTTATTCAATCGCATATAAGCAGAGATTGCGCAAAAGAGAAACAGACCAATAGATGATGAAATATATACATATAGGATGGGATGAACAATAGATCGTTGTGTCCTGGCGTATAGGATTGAATAGATATGAAGAAACCGCGACAGGTGCACTATACACGCATTGTATGTAGAGTCGCTCGTAAAAGAAAAGCGATATCGTGGCGTTCTATAAATAGATCAATAATTTTATAAACTGCAGTCTTTACTACGTAATAAATTGTATCGTGCTGCGATCGACAATGTGGCTTATATAAAATCACGATTTTAAATGACTTAGTCTGCTCTGTCTATAAATATTAAGCCTCATTCCGTCTTCTTTTCAAAACACAATACTATGCCTGATTTTAATGTCATCAGTGCCGATCCAATAAGGGAACGCCGAAATTTCTACTCAAATAAATCTTATCCAATAAATTTAATTCAACATTATTTGCGATGTGCTCGTAGATGAGATAGGCCAAACAGTGCATACGTATATAATAGTTTTACTGATTAGATAGCGTATAAATTTTTTCCATAAATTTAAACGACTCCTCGTAATAAACATTAAATAAGTAACTTTATAAGTAACTATGTAATAAAAGAATTGCGTTTATGCGTGTGTATATAGACCGTATCTATTTAAATTAATATATTAAATTTTCTTCACATTCAAATGAAGAATTTCGAGTGCCTCTTTCTTCATTCCAATTAAGCTATTTTAAAGAATATATTATATATGGATATTAAATTTGTAAATTTTGTAGAAATTTACCTGAATGTGCGCAGGTTTCTAGAATAAATGTAAACAAAGCGCATAATTAATTAAAAATTATTTATGCTCAATATATTATATAAAATAGAATACTTTTTGCTCGATCGGTAAAAGCTGACTTCGATAGTCCCTTGAAAATGAATGAATAATTAGCTAAATAATAAACTATTAAAATAAAATATTCTGAATTCTAAAAAAAAGAATTCTACGTATTCTATCGGAAGCAATGTTAAACTTCCGTGGACAATGTATATTTCGTTGACCTTGCGCTTAAAATTACGAGCGTTTTCTCCGCGAGTTATGTAACGAGTAGCGCAATTTTTTTCAATTTTTTTTTTTTTGTTTTGTTTAACGCAGGTGTCGCACAGTGAAGATAATGCAAAATTTAAGCGCGAGCACGTAAGGAAAAAAAAGAGCCGCGCGCGCGTGCGCACCATTTCCTCCCAGCGCATGTTACAATAACTGTTTGGGCTTAAACGCTATAGCGTACAGGAGCAAGATTACGTGTTTTTGCAACTGATTGACGTCCGCGGCTCCGTCCAAATTTTGTTTTATGTATTTTAGTATGTTGACCGCGAATCTACTGGGTGAAGATTTGAAAAGTGGCCAGGAAATTTGTTGAACATTTAATTGCTTATTTCACTATGTCACACGACAACGGTAATAAATATTGACATGGAAAATTCGTTAAATTATATCTTTTTATAAGAAATCCTGTTAACAAGCAATCGTCAGATTTTTAAAAATTACAAAATGTTATTGGAAATTTAGTGTGAATAAATTGCGATTTCTGAAATTTATAATTACTTTTTCCAAATCTATTT
Organism: Sycobia sp. Sy_11; assembly: GCA_018907035.1. NCBI lineage: Eukaryota > Metazoa > Arthropoda > Insecta > Hymenoptera > Epichrysomallidae > Sycobia > Sycobia sp. Sy_11. The sequence continues at coordinate 3,104,693 of JACCIC010000040.1, forward strand.
ATTTCCTAATGAAGATGAAGAGGGATATAAAGTCTCGTGTCGAAGAAGAAACATTTTATCATCAATTGGAATAATAATGATGTATAAAAGATGCAGTTAAATATTTCTAGAGATTCTCTAAACAAAAACATTTTATTGAATATGTAAGATTTTAGTTGTTTATAAACTATTTTCAATTGTATTTAAGTATAACCATAATTACAGCAATATTACCTGAATGTTATTCTACATAAAAAATTATAATAATTTGATTAATTAATTACATTTTTATACATAGCTGTGACTATTTAATCAATTAAGATAGAATTTTTGTATTTTTACTTTGAAACGTTTACTCGAAATAGCAAAGAAAATAAAGTTGTGTATTACGTATGTACTTCAGTGGTCGAAATGCATGATTATAAATATATGAATTCATTATGAATTTCTAAAGAAAACGAAGCGGCAAAAAATGCTAAAATGTACTATTTTTTATTTACACTCATAACGTTCATTATTATTTTTTCGATTATAAACAATAAAAAAAATAGTTTAAAAATAAAATAAATCGTCAATTTGTAAAAAATGTTCATGTTTAAAGCTCTGCCATTACTTAAATTGCCTTTTCTTTATTACCGATTGCTGTTCTAATCAATAATGCGATATATATTTCTTTCAACTAAGACCTTACTTCCCTCTTCATCTTAAATAGATCAAAAAAATCCTAAAATTGAGCGCAAAGCCAAAAATCGAAACATTCTTGCACTAAATTGACAGTATCTCCGGTTTTAGTCATTTTTTTCCAATTCTACAAATTCAGAGGGATTTCTCGTTCAAAAAAAAAAGGAAATCATTTTATTCAACTTGTACCACAATGTCTCTTGACGCTATCTTACAGAAAGTGATTTACATCGTTCAACAAAAATTTTCCTCGTCACTTTTCGAACTTCCAATTAACAAACTTTGTCCAATGGACGATAATCAGCATTGAATTTAAAACGAAAAAAAAATTCAAACATGAAAAATGTTAGAAACTGAAAATATAAAGCCGTGGCCTTTTAATGAACTTCAACTCTCTCCTCGTAAGCTACCCAATAATTTTTGCACGCTACATACTAATCTATGTATATATAAACGACTGTATAACAACATTTGCGATTCTTGCCTTTGTCTTTCTCGTCTTTGCGCCGATTCGCAATCGTCATCGACCGGAGGCGTCGGTTCTTTTCGGTTTATGTGCAAATTCGCTTAGAGCATTGATAACGACTCTGTACAGGGAGTCATTAGAGTCTTAACCCCTCGCTTCGGATTGGCCGCGAAAATTTCGACATAATTCAGATATGACAGCGATGAACGCAGAAACAGTAAGACTTTTTCGTTAGACAGAGACAGTCAAATAATTAATGTACACAGAGTTCCCCGAATGACTCAGTAATACGACTAAGCGATATTTACTCACTCCCAGTATAGAAAGAGTCGCTATTTTAGAAAATCGTTCCTGCGACGAATGTAGCTACGCGTATAATATGAGTTTAGAATTACAATATTAGTTGTTACCCATGAGTTTACACACACATATTCGTTTGTGTGTGCGCGCGCGCGCGCGCGTGTGTGTGTGTGTGTGTGTGTGGTGTGTGTGTGTGTGGTGTGTGTGTGTATAAGCGCGCGAAATCCCAAGGAGAATCACATTATTTGCCGGCCGCCTCGGGAGCGCTGATACAGGTGGGTGTGCAGGGGCGAAGAAGCTGGAGGGGGAAGAGGAAAAGAGGGGGCAACTGGTTAAACGGCGCGCGCCGCGCTTTTATTGCTTGATAAGCGAGAACGCGCGATGTTTGCGTTCGCGGCGGGCAGGTGATCGCTTCTTTATTTTTTCTCTGCCGTTTTATTCCTCCTTCTGTTTTTTTTCTTGCTCTCGTTCCCCCTGCACTCGCACCGCGTCGCCCGTATTCTGGCCCTGCTATAATGTACACGCGAATGCGGATTGCGCGGAGGCGTAGCGCGTGGGTGGAGCTCAACAGTTTCTTTCTATATGTACGTTATATTTTCCGATGTTTCATGCATAACTTAGCTATCTAACCGGTACGCGTTTAAATACTTGCTTAAATATATATATATATATATATCGCACTCATTAAGTGCGCGGTTTCCTTAATTTTTTCACGTTCTTTTCAAGCGTTGATAACACAGTGCTTTTTCTACATTCAATGTACTATATACAGTGGGCTACTATATACTTTAAGGGCGGGTAAGGTTCATTCGGTATTAAACAGGCATGTTTTTAAGAATTTTTTCTCGCAACACAGACACAGCCGGATTACCCAGTCAATTTGCATATAATAATGTATCATCTGAAAAACATTTTCCTAAATTTTCGTTGAAAAATATTGAAAATTAAGCGAACGACAGTGGATCTGCGTAGGCTCCTCGAGAAATAGTTGTTTGGCGGTGTACACGATTACGCACCACAGAATCATCGGAATCGCAAAAACCAAAGTGCATTCTTCAAAGGAGATGTTTCTTCAGGTAACGCTGTCGAGTTTTTTTTTTAATTTTAGAATTTTTTGTAGCCCTAAAAAGCCAAAAATCCGATTTTTTTCTCTAAAAAATCGAGTTATTCGTTACTGTAAAATTAAGAATTAATAAAAATAACCAAAAAACTCGACGGCGTTACCTGATGAATTATATAAAGATGTACTGTGCAAAATTTCAAACCGATCGGTTCAGTAGATTTTGTGTGAGGATATACACCGACTTCAGTAATGGCAGTTTTCAGGAAACGGCTTAAAAGTTTTATAAACTAAAAAATTCACAATAAAACTTTATAATTCTTTCAGATTCATATAGAATCGTCAATACCAGGTCCATATGGCAAAACGGTTTCATCTGCATGGTCTAAAGCATCTATTTGTATTTGTCTACGTAAAACTCTTCCTTCTTTACTGTCGTGTAACGCTTGTTCCTCTGCTCTATTTATTCGCAACTCGTCAACTTGTCGCGCCGATTCGTGGGAACTTGACCCTGTACTGATTTGCATCTTTTTCACAATGGCTAATAGAGCAAAAGAACCTTCATTGAAAGTACATGCAGCTACATGAGCTGCAATTTCAACAATTGCAGAGGTGCCACTCACTGATTTTGGAGAGATTTTCTAGATTAGCTGATTGAGACTCTCATTATGATTTTGCGTGAAATCTGATTGTAAGAGTTCGTCTTTACTCAAGTCCTCATAAATGGGTCTAATAACTCTAAGAACTTCAGTTTTCTATAGCTATGTTTAAAAGAGTTTAGAGCATCTGAAGCTGCAACTTTCTGCCATTCGCACCAAGAGTCAAGCAGAATTACGAATATGTAAAAATCCTACTTGGAGCAACGAATGTTTAAGCACTCACAACTTTATCAATTTTGCTCCGATTAACTTGAACTTTCGGCACAATATTTTTGACATATAAAGCATTCTTTTAAAAACATAAAAAATATATTCTTCCTTACCCCCCCCTTAAGGATCTTTGAAAACCGTTTTAAGCTATTATCGTTGTCTTTTTAGAAGGACTGTAATTCAAAGGGATTATGTGGGTGTTTGTATAGAAACCTTGTAAACTCTCAAAGATTATTAATACTCATATAAGAATAACATCTTTTTTTTGTATAGAGGAGAAATTTAAAAATCTAAGAAATTTCGAACTCTCATTCGCAATTTTCTTTTTCAGTAACTTGAAGGAAAAATTGATTGCACAAAAAGTGATCTATTTACGAGACCAATCTCCGTGAATTTTATATATTTCAAAGTGCCAAATACGAATCCAAAGATTCTTTAACTCAAAAACAATGTCAAATCTTGGTTGGACAAAACAAAGTTGGATGAAATATGGTTTTTATATATTTTCATGTACCGTTCGAATTTGCAGTCGTTTAAGTCAAAAGAAAGACTTGAAAAATACGACATAATTCGTCAAAACTGATTAAAATCTCATATAAAATTGGGGACACAGGTAAAAAGTTTAAGACCGATTTAAATCCACTTGATTTGAAACTATAATAGGAAATAATACATAAAAAATTCAAATTGACTCACCGAAGATACCAAGGGAACGAAAATGAACTAAAATTTTTGGACATTGCTGTTTAATATATTTATTGTGTTATTAATTAAGGAAATTTTATTTAAACAAATAAAAAAAATTAAAAATATAAATTTGTAAAAATGAATCAATAATTGACTAAAAAATCAGTAATATATTTATGAAACTTTTTCCAAATTTTCAAATTCAAACCGTATTGCCACTGTTCATACAGTAAAAAATAAATTTGATAATAACATTCGCAAATATGAGCTTATTTCGTTCATCGCTTTCATGGAAATCTTCGGTCAGTGAATTTAGATTTTTTAGGTACTTCCCATTATAGCTTCAAATCATCTGGAATTAAATAGGTCATAAACCTCTGAAATTATAGCTCATAGGGTCTGCTTAATGTAGAAAAGATAAGTTTTTATGTAATATTTGTAATAATAATTTGTAATAATAATCTTTTTATTTTGTCTGTCTACTCTGATGTGAATTAATACAGAGCAACCATTGATTAATGATTATTCTGAAAATTTTGTTAATTAGGCTACAAGTTCAAATTATCAGTGTAGATTATATATATATATATATATATATATATATATATATATATATATATATATATATAATCTACACTGATAAACGTTTACAATTATTCTTATTTTCCGCAAATCCTAAAAAACTCGAATACGAAAATGACATCGTCTCGACGTATCGACATATATATATATATATATATATATATATATATATATATATATATATATATATATATACATATCGTCTAATCGGATATGTATAAGTTCAGTTCTTTCAGTCCGCTCGCCGGTACATTAGCATAATTCAGGGCGACGCGCGCGCAAACGTTTCGTGATCCATGACCCAAATACCATTGAAAAAAAAGCGTCGAGTTTTCGAGGCAAATGTATTATAATGTTAGCGGCATAAAAGCCCGCGCGCGCATATCAGTCCCCTGCTGAACCCTCCTTACGCTGTATTGTACACGCGTGTATGCATATGTATATAAGTTATATCGTGTGTATCGAGCAGCGGAATACCGGGGACTCCATACAAAGCCAGGGCCGTCTCTCCTGGACGCCGACTGTGGGACCCGCTGAGCCTCCCATATCGAGATTTCAAAAAAATCAGTGTAATTTATTTTACTGCGATAGAAGGAAATTTTCAATTATTATCCTAGTGCTGCTTCAAGAATATTCAAACAAAAAAAGGAAAATTTTCTTTTCAGATTCGAATACATTCGAATACATTTCAAATCTCGTTGAAACTATGATGATTTTTTTCGATTTTCTACAGTCTATCATAAAATTACTAAGCGCTATTGCAATTTTCACTCAAAATTTTTTTTACCCCGCTTAATTCAATCTTTGAAATCTACGAGCTGTATATAGTATAAGTCAGATGTTACGCTTATATATCAAAAGAATAGGTAAAATAAGTCTATAAATCGAGTTGCGGAACTACAGTGATAACTTTTTTATCGAATTCATTTTCGAAATTAATCGTTGGCGGCCTCGCACAGTTTGTTGCCATGTGAATAAGAAAAATTCTTAAGCATAATTATTTCAATGTAGCAGGTATCGTTGACTTCCACAGATCTGTTTTCAATGATATTTATAAACTTGTGAAATAGTTGCAAGACTCTACTTCATAGTCTTTGGCTGATTCGTGACAGTAACGTTTAAGTGCGTACACGTTGAGATTGGATCATTGCACGCCTTTTTTTGCACGATTTTTTAAAATTTTTATAAACAATTTTTATCAGTATCGATGTGATCAGTATTCATAGCTTTCAGCTTCGTAAACATTTATCTTTTTCGCACGATTCTGATCGAATTTTCAAATTGATTATTAAAGAATTAAATATTTTAATTTGCAATTCTTCGTTCATAATAAAAATTTAAGTAAAAAAATATTCTTTGTTATAAATATTTAGTACAAAGCAACTGAATTATGGACTTGTTTATTTTACAATACAATCTGAGACAAAATCAGTAAAATAAAAAAACATACGGTGGAAATATTTCTTGACCAAAAAAATTAAAATATTCTACTTATAAAAATTGATAATTTATACAAACGCGAATGTTGCTCTTTGAGCCTCTGTAACTAACTAATATAAGATTACTTAAATAATAATAGTATTGAATTCGGGCACGATTTATTCAAATTCAGCAATCATTTTTTCTATGATGGATTACAGTTATCATAAAATTAATTAATGAATTTTTAGCTAAGTACACGTGCAAAGTCAATATAAACATTTATGTTTTGATTATTCGTTTTTTTTTAATTGCAAGACATAAATAAAAAAATTTATAATTCGTAGGCCAGGAAAACGCTGTACACCTTTAACGAGCCCCCCTACCTCCAGTAGGCCTTATGGCCCCATATTACCGAAGCCTCATTTGGGCGTAAATACGGGCCTGTGCATAAAATGTATAGACATTCGAATCTTTTTCCTGTTTTTTTTTTCATGTTATTTAGTGTATATAATAATCTACATAACGAAACACACGACGCGGGCGGTTGCACGACGAGGAAAGAAAAAAATGGTAGGAGGAACTCTGTGTTTGTGTGTGTGTGTGTGTGTGTGTGTGTGTGCATTTTATAAGCGCATGTGTCTGTGCGAGACGCATAGTGTCACGGTAGCACCCGAGCACGACAGATAAGATAGCGCTGCTGGTTAATGTAATACATATAAATATATCTGTATGTATGTATGCATGTATGTATGGATGTATGTATGTGTATGTATGTATATATGTATAGCAGAAGAAAGATTGAAAAAACTAAACGTACTGACGCATCATTGGCGTTCGGTATATTCAGTATTTAGAAAGAACAGCGAAATTACTGAGACCTGTCTTTGACCTGTTGTGCATATACTAAATATTCTTGGAAAATGGTGTAGTTATTTATTGTACTAACTTTGAGTCACTTATTTGCGTTTATAAGGGCAGTTAGATTATATATATATATATATATATATATATATATATATATATATATATATATATATATCCAAAAAAATCCAGCAACATCTCAAAAAGATACGACTTTTCGAAAAGTCCGGTAATTTTCATCCCAATATGCCGAATTGTAAAATTTTCCCATAGACAAGTTGCTAAAATTTCTAAAATTACGCTCATATGAACGTTGCCAGACTTTGCCAAACGTTGCCAAATTTGTAAAATATGAAAGAGCGCGTTCTTAAATGCCGGTTGACTTTTCCAAAAGTTGGCGGAGTACGCTAAAAGTTGCCATAATTTAAAACCTATACGAGCGCAAATTTTCTCAAGTCTGGCAATTTTCGGAAAATTTTTGACAAATGTGTATTTACTCCGTATTTATTTTTGAATCCCCCTTCGCTCGCTCCCGGCAAAATTACGTAAATTCTACTGATTAATGGCCGTTCGATTACTCATCCAGAGGGGCGTCCCCGGGCAAGAAGCGAGCACGCGCTTTCTCATAATACATAACTATACGCGAAAATGCGACGTCTAGAATGGCATTTATTTTATTCACGCGCGTACATACACACAGACGCACACACACACATGAAATTAATATAATATTGCCTATTTTATTTCCCGATAAAGCCAAGGAAATTAACTGAAATAATAATATAGTTAGGATAGCTATAGTCTCGAACCGATGCTCGCACGAACATCTATGCAGCCGAGGAGATTGTAAAGTTTATTGCAAAGTTATAAATAAGCGTTATTCAATAATATTGCGCACAAGCCTATATATATTTTCGGAACTAAATATATATATATATATATATGCGCGGAGCTGTTCGAAAGCTATAAACGGAACGAAGGTGGAGAAGTTAAACTGCGCTATTCATACGAATTTCCAAGCATATATATATATATATATACAATAGTGCGAAATTATACTATGACACGCGCGCGCAAAGATGTTTCAAAGTTTCGCCGCGCGTGTTTGTAAGTTATATACTTTATCATCGGTGATTTTTGAAAATAATTGCCGAGCTCGTTCTCTGTACTGTTTTCGATTCTTATATACTTTATCCACGTAAGTCGTTTTCACACTTTGGAAGACTATAGTTTCAGAATTACTGGGGGCGGGGGGCGATTGTCCGCTTCGCGAAAGTACAATAATCAAGTAAATAAATTGTCATAAATATGTACAGAAACTAAAAATAACACTCTACATTCAAAGTATAGTGCGCTGGCTTTTGATATGTATTTCCGTACGGTATCGAGATTTCATTTTTTAAATGCAAAATATTTTTATGTGTACTTACAAGGGTAATTATTTATGTACATTTTTATGGATTCAAAACAAAAAAAATAGTGTGTTATAAAATATCGATTATAAACGTTAGATTATTGCAATTTATATTTATGTATATATATATATATATATATATATATATATATATATATATATATATATATATATTATAAAAATTAAATTTTTTTTGCAAATGTTCTCATTGATTTGACCGATTTGTTAAAAACTTTGTAGCATAAACCCATTAATAATTTAATTTTTCAATAATTTAATCGTGTTAATCATTGTATATATTGTTAATTAATTTATCATGCAATTTTGATTACTAATATTCCAAAGTTTAAAACTTAATGTAAATACTATCAGTTTTATTCAATTTAGAACACCAATAATCGATGAGACGTTAAAATAATAAGGTAAAGTTTTCATGACAAATTGTGAATAAGCGTATGAGAGGCTTCTTCGGAGGACGGAAATAGTTATACAGAATTGTATAAAAGGCAACGGGAAAAATTGATAATAATAATAATTATTGTATACGAGCGGTGAGGGTCGCTGCCTCATTTGTGCCCAGTTAACTTTGGGTATATATATATATATATATATATATATATATATATATATATATAAGTTTTGTTTGTACGAGAGATAGCGTATGTGTCTCGAGCAGGTTAATGCGGTGTATACATAGGGGAAAAGAGGGGCAGGTTGAATAACCTGAAAAAACAGACATAGAGAGTGTACCATGTGTATATCATACGTACATTATATATATATATATATATATGTGTTGTGTGTGTGTGTGTGTGTGTGTGTGTGTGTGTGTGTGTGTGTGTGTGTGTGTGTGTGTGTGTGTGTGTGTGTGTGTGTGTGTGTGTGTGTGTGTGTGTGTGTGTGTGTGTGTGTGTGTGTGTGTGTGTGAGATATAAGAATAGAGCGACTTAGTCGTATTATATATTACTGAGGGATGTAAGAAGTTGTAATAATTTAATTCGCTATTATGGGATGAGGCGTATATTTGCGTATAATATCGATTTATTTTTTTCCCTTTTATTCGTAATCGGACTGTTTTTACGTTTTAATTTTGCATATACAATTTCGCATGTACGATTATGAAGAAAATAGAATTTAGTGGAGGATACTTCCACGCATGAGAAATTAACTCCATACTAGTACTTGTATTTTTATGTTGAAAATTTTTTTTACAAATTTGATATAGATTGAATTTTTTTTAAAAGGAATTTACGACCCTATTATTTTCTTTACTTATTATCATATTATATGATTGGGATTTTAGAAAATTTCATTTTGATACAGTTAAGAAAGTATAAAAGTTAAATAACTGACTAAAGGCACGCCGATAGAAAGTCAAATGTTTTTTTACACTAACAGAGAATCGACCAGATTTTTTTTGCTCCAAAGTACAAAAAAGCAATCGCATAATAACGACTGTCATTTACCAAGAAACGTGGGGAGGGAACAACAAACAACAAAGTGAACATCATATAGAGCATTAAAAAACAACAACTTGCTGGCCATCGAAGCTTTCAATTCAAACCAAATGTGCAATGACTTAGTAAAAGCTACATTGTATTATAAGTTGCATTGTGTTGGCGTAAATAAATCAAACTTCCGGAATCATATTGACCAATAACACACTGCTCTAAACATATCGTTGCCCATCACATTGTTAATGAGCGAACTAGATCAGACTCTACTTGCATGCTTATTATCGATAAGTAAGACACGGCTTTCCTTATCAATTATTTAGGGGGGGGGGTGAAAACCGCAACGACGGTCTCTCAAAAAGTAATTTTTCAAATCTACTGGGAGTAACTACTCATTCGTTAGTCATCGAATGATTTTTAATTTACTGAAAATGATTTTCAACGAGTGGAAAGAGTTTTTTTTTTAAATATCTTGTAGGGCAGTTGTTGCACCGATAAAATCATTTTTGCCAGATAACAAAAAACACCTATGTCTGATTTTATGATGGTATATCAATGCATTTTTATTTCATCCATCGGAACTTGGCCGGTGTTAGTTGTGATGCAAACTTAATATTACAATAGACTATATAAACTTTCTACTCATAGCTTTTAAATTTCGTCACAGATTAATATTTTTGTGTAACATTTTTCGTTCATGAAAGACTGAATTTTGCTTCTATGCTATCTAATCAGGCGACGAAATAGAATTTGTCTTTTTAAATTAAAAATTCATGAAAACAGTATCTAGAGCTGCTTTAACAATGAATTCAAGAATTGACAGTGGACTAAATATTGAGTCGACTTATCGTGATATTTATTTATTGGTAACTTAAATACGGCTTAATTCATATTGATCAATTGGATCGATTCAGTATGTATATATTGTATAGATACGTATGTATATATATATATATATATATATATATATATTTTTTTTTTCATGCTTCTTCTTTGTGCAATTAGCTTCTAAATAAATCTGCTAAAACGTTGTCTTGGGAATACTGTTTGAATAATGCTCGATTCTGCAGAATTTGAATGCAGTTTTGGTTATGCACGAGCACGTTTGAAGACGATATGGTTGAAAATTTTTTAAACATTCGAAGTTAGTATCGAACTTTTTTTATTCCGTAAGTTAGCGTAGTCACATATTTTTCAGAAGATAAAAGAAAATATTTAGAATTAAAATTCTCTGAATTTTTAAACGAAATATGATAAATTAAATATTATTGTTAAATAAAGTTGAACTCTGCTTATGGCGCTATGTGCACCGATGCTGAATCAAGGCAAAAATCACATTTTCTTAAAGAAATTGGACAATAAACTTTATTATTCATGAACTACATTTCATTAATTGGTGCTGTATTTAATACAGATCTATGAAACGAAAATGAGATCGTCTACTGAACTAAATTCGTTTCAACAATGAGTAGGATATGTTTATTTGTCCGTTCGCGTTTAATTAATGAGCAGAATCTCATGAATACAGAGCTATACAAACTGTAATACGAACAAATGCCTCGTTATTAAACTTAGGAACAGTCTTTACAGAAACAAACATCTTTTTTTTTTGTTTTTTTTTTTATTTTTTAACGAAATAATTAACTTTATACGGTCGAATGAAAAAGACCTACAGGGATATTTATTCTTTTGCAGAATAATACGTTTCTGCACTGTAAAATGAACTCGAAGTTAAACTGTGAAATTGCTCGTGCAACTTTGTAGCAATCATTGGGGTTCCTTATAGAATGTGTGACTCAATACCAACTTTGATTTTTAATACTAATTTTTATCCATTACTTCGGTAATTTTAGCCCCATTTTCTAATATATCCATTGCAAATTTGCAAAAAAAGCTCAGAGTATATTTATACTTTATATAGCAGTGATGAAAGATAATTATACGAATTATTTTAACCGCCATTACTCTCCCATCTCATCCGTGTTGAATATAATATCTTTAAATTTCTTTTGGATCACATTTTTATAATTCACGTTGTTAAGATCGAGTTCGATCAATCGTAGATTTTTTCTATCTTTCTGAAGCGTGACAGTTCTGGTTTTTTATTTCCAAAAGAACTAACATCTCGGCTACTGATTAAATGAAATGTTTCATTTCAAATTCCTTACTTGTCACTGATAAATGTAATTAATTATTAATTATTTTACTTATCCTGGATGGTACTATGTTGTGGGACAGTAATCACTTTTATGTTTACCGAATGTTCATGCATTTGGGTTAGATGATATTATCGAGCCTATACGCAATATTGTACATATCAGCTCTCTTGTTCAGGACTGTTCTATATCCACTTAATAAGATAATTTAATAACACGAAATAACAATTGTACATGGGGCATTCAAAGTAAAAATAAATAGATCTTGTGACTCGTTCACATAAAAAATCGCTGCTGCTCTTCGACGCCTTTGTATAATAACGTCGGGCTGCCACTTTCCTCCTCCGCTCGTACCATCCGTTATCTCCAGTTTCAAGTATCGGTCGCAGGCAATAATTATTCATCCCCCTGTATGGAACCCTGCACTTGTCGCCTCTATTTCTCTATACACAGAGTGCCTGATGCGTTTACATGCGTGCACGATTACGTTCCGCACACTTCTCAACTGTATTATATATATATATATATATATATATATATATGAACTACATACGTATTGTGCGCGCAGATGCACAACACTTGGGTAATAACTATAATATACTCCTGTTGATTAAGATAGATAGAGGTGGGATGGAAGAAAGGCGAATGAATAATTACACTGTCTGGAATCGTGCAGGGCTCTGTAAATGTGTATATATATATATAACATGTCTATGTATATGCACGGAACCGTAAATTTATACGGGCATGCGCATGTGTATGTGTGCGTAAGTCAGTAAGCAAAAGGACTCGTAAGTTCACGTTTCGAAGGTGATTCGCTATATATTTCTGGAGCCGCTGGCACTTGGTCCTTGCTCGCACATGCTTATCGTAACTCGAATTTTGCCTGGCGTATATTTTCTCGGCTCTGCAACTGCAGTTCGAACAATCTATGAAATTGGAGTGCTTATAATTTTGCTTATGCATAATTTAAAACTGTTCAAATGTACCTGAGGGCATATGTAATTATCTAATTCCTTAAGGGGGGCGGGAGCGCCGCTTTCGCGGTTTGCGCAAAAAATTCACGAGACACGTTTGCTGGATGAGATAATTATCGTATAAGATTTTCTTAGATCTTAGCTCGTGTAATGCTGTCAAAGCTAATACTATCGGATTAAATTTAATCTGAAATGACTAAAAAAACAACAATATATGTTGATCTAATTTAATACGAATCTCTATAATCATTCGCAGAATATCGGCTTCTTTGAATTACTAGCAATGATCAATTAAGTTTTCTCTGTCAGTTCTCATATAGGTCTTGTCTAGGATGACCTTTAATGCCTTCCCCAAACTTCATTTTTGTGGTCTTAATCGACTAATGGTACATACTCATGTAGCAAATATTTGAGTTCCGGGAACAGGGAAAAATGGGAGGAAATTATTTCAGACAAGTATAGAAGCCCACGAATGACGTTTATTTCGTATTTGATCAAAAATACAATTAAAACCCGAATCAAACTGGAATATATCCTAGAACGAATTCGCCCTGAATCAAAATACTGTAATGAAAGCAACCATATTCATAGGGTTTTCGACGATTCTCATGTTTATCATATTTTTTCCGTTCTGGTTTCTCTATGATCTACCAATCGATAGACGTCTACTTCATTTCAACTTGATATTTATCATCGCCAATAATGCGTTTGATGAATGTGTAGGGCCAACAGCTGTTTTGTTAAGTATTTTTTATGTAATTTTGGAATAACGTTCCTATTTTAATCAATTCGGGTCTTTTCCTACAAGTCTGTCAACGACACGATTCATATTTCCTGAACATTTATCAGCACAAATATTTTCAAGCACAATTTTCTTCAGTGATTCGATGAAATCTTTGTGAGCAAAGACGGATGCATGAATTGTATGAGATAACTACTACCACCTTATGACATTCACTGACTCTTTTTAATGAGTTGTTATTCACTGCGGATTTTTTCACAAAACACCTAGAAACAAATTGTTAAAAATTATTTTGCAGTCGGGCTGAAATCAAAGGATTAGTATAATTATATATATATATATATATATATATATATATATATATATATATATATATATATCGATTCATATATTTTTAAATGTTAAATATCGTTAAAATAGTTTGATCGTATGTTCTTAATCAGAAATATGTAAAGTTTATAAAAAAATCAAACGAAAATTTAGTTGAAGTAAAAATATAAAGTTTGTAGTCAATTATCCAAACATTTACAATTATTTCATAGTTGAAATTCTAATTTGAAACTACAGCATTTTAAGCTCGTTGTTCAATTTTTGCCTATAGCAAAAGTAACTAGATGAAGATTTTGCGTCATAAACAAATAGCCGTCAAGTTGATGATCATAATAAAGGTATCCCGGCCAGCGACTATTCAAATAAAAATTTTATCAAAAAAATTTTTAGATATTCGGTGGTTTAAATGGACCAGTCTGGAATGGTTCGATCAAAATTTGATCGGACGATGGGGGAGTGAGTATGTGATTTTATACCCTGGTCCTTGTTTGCATCATCGCATGCATATTTACGCATTTCTGCAGATTGTTCCATGTATAAAATATTCCAGAGATAACTAATCAACGTATCACATAAAAAGTAAGCTTTGTGGAAACGTTCACACAGTCAATAATGTAAAGTAATAAACAATAGCGACAGGATTTAGGCACTGAATTTATTTGCACATGGAGACATAAATTTTTTGCACAACTGACCGGGTATTCGTATATTTTTTCATGAACCCTCCAAACCATACTGAGCGTAAAAATATTCAGCCGTATTTTTAATATTAAAACCGACCAAATTCTGAGCATCGTGATTTACTCATTAGCTGATTTTCATAATGCCACATAGTAAAAAGACAGTTCGGAACTAGCTAAACTATATATTGACTTTTACACGTAACTTTTCCTTTCCGATTCTAATCTGCTACAATGAGCAATTACTCAGGATACCGTTTGTGTGTGTGTGTGTGTGTGCGCGCGCGCGCGCGCGTGTGTGTATGAATCTGCTCAGTGTATCTTGTTATGTATGACATGTGAATATGTGTGCTTCCGCATGTTTCAGCTATACCTTTGATGGTATGCCACACGCACGCGCACACACGCACACGCACACGCACGCACGCACACACATACACACATATCTTTCTATTATATCGAAACTCGTCGCACTAGGCCATTGATCAATATATAGATATACAAATCTATAGCGTAAACCTATAGAAATCGCAACCCTGTCTCGGTTCTTTATCTTTCTCGTGCTATTTTTCCCCTGTCCACTTTGCCGTCGATCCATTACAACCCTAGTTATCTCCTCTCTCTCTCTCTCTCTCTCTCTCTCTTTCATTTTTCCTCTCTGCCTCTCCCTTCCTCTTAGTCCCACACTGTCTACCTCCACTTATTATTATATGCGGCGAGCTTTCGTTTCTTGGAAAAAAATGAGAGGCGTTCACCTATTTCCGAGTATAGGCGTTCGCTGAAGGGTCAAAGCTCCCTAATATAAGACTGCGCCCCAATGGGGCGCTTTTTAGCAATACACTGGGTCGTTGCCATCTGAAAATACGCGGCAAGCTTGGATACTTACATACACCCTCCTCTGTTCGAATCTTTCCGTAAATTTTCTAGACTTCTTAACTTTTCTTCGAAATCTTCGGTTTGCTGCACTCGTGATTTAACGTTTAGTTTTTAGCTTAATATTTTTAAGACAATCTCATCGGGCAGAGTTGTTTCCTTTTCTTCTCGTTCTTTTAATTATTCCAGATTATATACGTAACGTAATAAATTACTCTTAATTTTACGTCCGATCTATGTCGTAAATAAAGCGAGCATAATTTCCATGTATATGCAACAACAGGACAGCCTATACTATTAAAATATAACCATTTGATAATCAACAAATTACCTGAGTTTACTTCTCCATTTCTTTATATATATGTATACTGTATACTTCTATATATTCTTTTTTATCGAAAAACCGATAACCCGGCGTTGCTAGCGCAATACTGGCCTTGTGCTCTACATGAAAAAGCTGTATAGTGAGTGCCTCGGTGTATAGACGATTAAAAAGTAATCGAGGAAAGCAGTATGAATAAATATAGAACAGGTCTGCTATATAATTATGAATACTTTAATACGTGCGCGTAAAGTGAGAGACTTGAACATCTTCGTTACTGTTTTTTTTTTTCGTCTTCAACGCGCTCTAGATCAACGATAAGGGAAATTTATTAACATTATCTCCTTATTTCGATTAAGAATCGACAAGGATTCTGAAAAAACTATTACTCGTTTGCAGCAAAAATTTTTCGACAGAAGATAGTTTTAGGGTTTTGGGCTAAAACAGAAATAGATTTTATTTATGTCTAATTACAAATGGTAATTTTTTAAAATACTAAAATACATTAAAATACCGCAATTACCTAGAATACAGTAAACATACCGTATAATACTGCTGAAATATCGTACTATCCATATAAAAATCCAATGTCGGTCGAATCGTCTAAAATTTCGCAGGGGAGTTAGATCTTATCGTATCTGATGCTCAGCTTGAGCGCCCACGGGCTTGAGTGCTGGTAGATGAATTTCCTTCTAAGATACTGGTGATCAAAAGTAAAAAGTGAAAAAGAGCCCTTGAATAAATCCTGTACAGATTTCCAAGATCGTTAGCGATCATGAGTGTGAATGAATAGTAATCAGCGTTCATGAATCGTCACCAAGAGTGATCGATAGTTATGAGTTTAGTCGTAGCTGGTATGGTTCATCGTAATTGTTCATCATGCGTGATCGTGACCGCCCATCGGTACTCGTAATGATTCACGGCCAACGATGAATTATCGGGAAAAGCTGAGCAGAGCTTGCTGAAGGAAAACTTCTCATCTGTAATCGCTTATATTATGAAAAGTATTTTTCGAAAAAGATACGATTCGACCGGTATTTAACCCTAAAAAAACTTGCTGGATCCTTTATATCGCTCTTTATCTCGTGTGACGTAGAACCTTATACTATTATAATAACTGAACTTTCTTTTGCTATAAGTATTCATGAATTATGTGGTAAATTCTATGCGAAATTTTCTAAGACTAGTAAATCTGAAGAAACTAAAAATTCAAAAAAAAATTTATATATTATGTAGCATTACAGATGCATTGTATTCATAAAAATATATAAATTTTTGTTTTTTTCTTTAAAAAAAAAAAAAAGAAAAGATTTTCAGCGTTATTTAACTCGTGCGTACTAACGACGAGGGGTGTTTCGTATTAAGAAATCCAGCATTTTTCAGAACTGCACGTTTCTAAAACTGAATAATTTAATTATTAAAGACAAATGACAAACATTTTACATCCTCCGACGGAGAAGTTCTTTTAAAAGCGTCTCAATCGTCCAATCCAGACGCGGGCCTGAAAAAAGAACCACCGAGATTTTTCTCGCCACTCGCCCAACCCCATCCCTTACCGTCACGTTCCCCATTTTCTCCCCACGATCTTCCTTCTCCCGCGCGCATTCCTCGGAGTATTCATTAGCGCGAAATGTTGCAGTCGGGGCTCAACTACCCCCCCCTCCTCTCTCGCCACGGTACGAAACTTTTCCTTCTCCTTCTTTTATGAGAGACTGACGCGGACTCTGATTCGCCCCTTTTTATTTCGCACCCGTCTTGCAGGATCTTCCAAGCGCCGGGAGCTTTTTTTCTTGCGCGTGCCCTTTCCGGGGGGTGATTTTTCTCACCTACTTTTTAACAACATTGTGAAAACGTTTTCGACCTTTGATTGATTCGTTCGTCTGGATGGGATTTGCCACTGTTTACTACTAAATTATCGAAATGCACAAAGAATGTTTATGATTTTGAATATATACACATATAATATATTTAATTATACTTCACCTACTGAATAGAAGATCTCCAGCGGAACGCTATATTTTTTTTATTATTTTTTAACCGTGTGAATTGAGATAAAAGTTTAAAAAATGGAAATAAAAAATTATGAGTTTGAAAAACGAAAACGTAAATTTGAAATATATTCATCATGTTTTGGACATGTGCACAAACTTACGCGATAGCCATTATTATTATCATTCTTGTGTTATTCCAAAAAAATTGATGATGCAAGTCACTAATATTTAACAACCTGTATTTTTTTTTCAGGTTCGTACTCATAATGATTCCGCTTATTTGCGAAATGACAACGTGGTTCCCGGAGGCGAAGTTGTAAGTCACATATATAATTTATACATGGTTATACATACATACATATATACATATATATATATATATATATATATATATATATATATATATATATCAATGTCGCTTCAACACAGTACTGTATATGCGCTGGTGCTTTGCACACTACACCTATATGTATTTCAATATTTCACGATAAAAAATTAATAATTATAAGCTTAAGCGTAGCTCAAATACAACGTGATTTATTGAACGCGCGCTCGGTCGATTCGCGAGCTCTGCGCAGGCATACACACACACACACACACACACACACACACACACATATATATATATATATATATATATATTCTGCATTTTACGCGGCTGGGGCGAAAATTTATTATAAATAATGTAAACAAGTTCAGGGGCGATGAATAATAATTAATCGCTCCGCGAGAGATTGCATACGAAATTTTCTATGCCTTGCGGCTTTTGTACTACTTGATATACCATACGTTTAGATTATTCTGTGCAAGGCGATGAAAAATATTATTATTCATTTTGATTTTCGTTTTTATATACCAATAGATATTGGTAAGAGTTCAATTTTAAAGAAATAATATCGGTTCTAACCGAAGGAACGTTTTAATCTTGATGTTTACTTTATGTATAATTGGCTCAGATTATTAGCTTTTCAATAAAATATTAAAAATGATAAATTTATTACGAATTCGTTTAAATTATTGTATGTTTATATAAATTAATTATATATTTGTTATAGACTTTGATTTCTTATTTGATTTCTACTTATGTACAACTTATAAATATTGTATTTTAGATTAATCTTTCTATTGCATGATCTAAAAAGCATATACAAAATATTTTCTGATCGCACTTTCCATAAATGAACATTAATGTATTTTTAATTTGATTTTTCGCCCATAATTTTACTGATTGAAAAAGTTTGTACTTGTGGTTACCAAATACGGTTCAGGAATATGGTTTTAATTGAGAATTTTTCACTTGTTTTGATTTTTTAATTTTATATAATTTAATAAAAGTAAAATATATACTTTATAATATCAAGTAAAATACAGTATTTATCTAATTAAATATTTTTAAAGCATAGAATATGTATTTGCTGAAAAAATTATGTGACGTTCTAAACGTAAAACTCAAATATTGGTACACTTGTACTGAATCTAACGTAAGAGTTTAAACTATTTAGCCTTTGTGTATATGTTATACATGTTATTAGCTTATATATTTTGTGTGCACAGCGATTTTTTACCATAAGAATAATAGAAAAAGAATTTGCATTAAATTTGGTTTTAAAATCAAGTCTAATGTGCCAAAATACCAGAATTGTCGACAGTGACATACTGTTAATTTACTCTGAGTAAAAGAAACTTAAAAAAATAGCACGTGTCAGCTCTTCTAAGAAAGCGGAAAAAATGACAATGGAAAATTTTAATTTGGATGATCCAGCATACGATTAGGACAAAAGAAAATCTCATAAGCAATAATAAAAATTGCTTTCCCAAAATTGAAAGAACCCATGGGAGGAGGAACATTTATAACGATTCATGCAACGAAGGACTGCATCGTTACAATAAAAACTCATGTTGGGAGGAGGACGGCTACGTAATAGTAATAGTACACCAATATGGCTTCGAAAGCCAATTTATTTATTCTGGTATAGTCAGTTTTAAAGCTAGAACAACAACGTTCAAGCATCACAGTCAGATCAGAATTAAAAGCCATAAGACATTCAATTTCTAAAAAAAAATAATGCACTATCCTCAGATAACTAATAGTGGCACTAAAAGGGGAAAAATAGATTTTATCAAAAAATTGATATAGTATTATTATGATCACACTCAAATGAATGTTCTAAATTATAATTTCTACTACACCTGTACTAAAGAATAAATTCGACTATTTGGATTCGGTACCGCACGTTCCAACTTAATTACCCAAATTCCTATAAATTACAAAATTAATTGGCAACACACTCCTGATATCATAACGATAATCTCTGATTCATTACTTTTTGGCGCACCCTCTATTTATCTACATTTGTCATCACTTTTTTTCTGTCAGAAGCAACAAACCGGTCGCCATCTAGCGATAGTTAGTAGTACTATATTTTTACTTGTCTGTACACCATCCTTATCGAATGACTTCACTGAAACGTGGAGGTTATAGACTTGATATTATAACGGGATTATGACATTACAAAAATATATCATGAAAATACTGTAAAATTATATTCTTATAGCATTGAAATAGTAACGGACATGATATTGTGATTGAAATTTCATATATTCTCGTATTTCCATGTGCATTTACTAAATGATATTGGACGTTAAAGTTTCAAATATGTGTAAGATGAATATTGAGGAGTAAATTCGAATCCGTAAAATGAATTCTTTTATTTATCTAAATGTTATAATTTTTCCAATGAGCAACACTATAGTAGTCTGACGAAAACTCGTAGTTTTTCTATAAAATTTTTTCAATCATTTTCTCGTAACTCCGTTTAACAATTTTTTTTGTTTGAATTTTTAGTTCGATTTTTCAGCGACATGTTATTCCTTATTATTGCACAGTGGATAGGAAAAGGATTTGCAAAGAAAATTAGGGTAAACGAAGCATTGATGATGGCAACTCAAAATGGAGTAAGGAGCGTAAAAAGACTCATTAGCGTTGTCAAATTCTTACCAATGTTATATCCGATAAAACGAGGAGTACCAAGAGTATTATTTGGAAGTAGTGTCTCAATAGCATCGTCGTAATTGGAGATTACCGTTTGTTATTGAAAGGTGGCATGATTGCCGGAAATTCTGTCAAATACAAACAATTTTTCATATTTCGACCACACATAAGGGATGATTTTCAGATACTGGTGAATACTAATACAAAACCGATCCGAAAACTAATATGGGACGATCATGAAGTCACGAGTTTTATAGAGTCATGCCTAGCTATATTTATGCCTAAATTCTGGCTAAATTCAGAAACTAGTACTTTTAAGTGACTAAAAAAGGACGATTATTAGAAGTGCCTCAAAAATTGGCAAAAACTTTGGCATAAAATCATATTATATCAGACAGGGAGGGGAGTTCGTATATGTGAAAGAAACAATTTAAATGCGAATAGATAAATAAATATTATTTGATAAAAATGCAAAGTCAGCTTCAACGTTTCGAATAATATCTCATACATATGATGTAAGATATCGGACACTCGAGTAAGAGGCGAGAGTAGTACACCAATCGATTTGACCAAATTTCCGTTCTGATCTGCAGAAAAATCAAATCACAGACATACAAACATAGCTCTCTCAGGGTTCAATTTTTTACGAGGACCGGTTATAAACGCACTGTCTGGAAATCCCCGTCCATCATCTCATCAATACTAAATTCCACGTCATAAGTCTATGTTTGGATGATTAATTATATACATTTTCCGCTGATAAAACCAAATTACTTACAGTGGAAAGTTATTTCGAAAACACGGTGTATAAATACAAATCGAAGCCTAACACTGATCTCAGCCACAGGAAACTCCCATTGTTCTTCATCTAAAATTTTAGATTCACATATAGATATCAGCTATACGTATATATATATATATATATAGGCTCCTCGGTACCATACTTCAGATCGCTCCCGTCCGCAATGAGCGTATGCTCGAGTACACCCTTATTTACGCGTAATTTTATATAAACCCGCGGCGTCGTCGCCATCAGCCTGTACGCGTAATCGAACAAGGCGCACCGGCGCAGAGGTGAGCTACGCGCACGCGCGTCGACCGTACGAGAGGGACAGAGAGCGCGCGAGGGAACATCGTGTCGCATCAGGCCGCCGCGGCAGTGACGACGACGACGACGAACACGATCAGCTATCCTACATAACATCCATCGCGGCGGTGGCGTCGAGTACTAACGTATAAATTATTAATAGGCCAGCAGGAGAATAAAAGCCCCCTCCTCCTCGCCTACCCCCAGGAGGCTTTTCAGGTCGCACATAGTGATGGACAGACACGAGCTTAAACACCATACGCACTGCGCGCGGACATGCGGACTCGCGATGAAATCATAGGCGCCGACTCATCTACATACAAGCGGTGTTTCGCATTTCTCTCCTCCTCTCCCCCTTATGCAGCCCTCTATACTCACCTATAGCAGCACCCTCGCGAGCGAGTTCTCACCTCTCTGCAGCTATGTGTGCACAGTCGCACTTCTGCATCAGCGTATATGTATGTATGTAATATGTGTGTGTGTTTGCGCGCGCGCGCGCGCGTGTCGAAAGTCTCGTATTTTACGAAGACGACAGTGAGGGGCGCGAAAATTAAGGGTTGCATTGTCAACTCCGCGGTATAATACGCGTATGCGCGGGTCGCGATTCTGACGCTAATTGGCCGCCGCGGATTTCATTGATTTGCGGATTGGGTTTGGGAAGAGGGTGCTTTGCGCTCGTGTATAGACGCTCATATGGTATAGTTTCGCAAAGAAGTCGTAGGCTCAATGCAATGTACATATCGCCGGGAGAATTTTTAGGGGCTGAACTCGCATATCTGGAAATAAATGGCCAAACATTAATGCGTATTTAGACGACTGCGTCTGTTAAAAAAATTCTTTAAGAAGAAGGTATCTGAACGACTGTGTAAGTCGAAAATAAATTTAGTTCTTGTAAAATTAGTGTAGTAATAGATATGATTACACTGTAAAATTTACTTTCAGCGCGATATCTGAATTCAAGACGAGTATTTTGTATCTGTATATCAATATTTTTTCTTACTAGTGATACATAATAGTACAAATAATTTTATATTTGTTGAATTTCATCTGATATATATATATGCTAATCACACCGCTTCTCGTCTATTTACAGTATTAATGACGATTGGGCCTTACTTGATATTTGTCATTGTAATCGATATTTTCTAATACTATATCAGACAATGGATGACTAGCAGTAAGCTGAATAAATACGCATGCACCGCTAAGTAGTTGTATAAGTACGTTGTAAATAAGTAGAAAATACTAAATACGTAGTACTAAAGTACTGCGTATCTTCTTAATATTTTTAAATGAAATCTTTGTGGTATTTTTTAGCCGTCTTATAGAAACATAATCAGTGTGTACTTACATGAATTCCAGTCGTATGAATAAGACAGATTGATTTCAACTTTTATAATCATTGTCAATATTTTTATAAGACATGAAAATAAGTCACATAGATCTGTCATCGGATATTGAAATTTATAAATTATTCGAATCTCTAAAGACTCGTATAAAACAGAAATTTGTATCTTTTTAATATTTTTAAAGCCTCTTCAGAACTATGGTAAACCAAGGCTTAACCGTATTTTTGACTCCAATACCATAAAAACAAAACTTTACACATAATCATAAATAATTATTTATATATTATGCATAACAATAATGTACTAAGTTAATAAATGAATTTCTGCTCTTTCTCTAGTTGGTTTGTAATATTAATACATATATATATAGGCTTTTTGGCATATATAAATATAGTTATTGCATTTATATAATTCTTATGTAAGTTCATAATAAAAAAATATAGATATGAACTTTATAATTCGCATCATATAATGTAAAGAGAATTTAAAAAATGTATTCATACAACGTATAATTCCATCGATTTTTGATACATGCCTGTAATTTATATACTCGGCTAGAACATAAAAAAAATTTTATGAGCATAACTAGATATATATCAGGGTTACCTT
Source organism: Sycobia sp. Sy_11 (assembly GCA_018907035.1). Lineage (NCBI taxonomy): Eukaryota > Metazoa > Arthropoda > Insecta > Hymenoptera > Epichrysomallidae > Sycobia > Sycobia sp. Sy_11. Next base: position 3,128,576 of record JACCIC010000040.1, read on the forward strand.
TTATATTTCCAGGATCAGCTGGTTTAGCGCTGTTATCTAAAAACTGATGCTTGATATCGTAAATTTTGTCTTTTGGTCTATGTGTGTGTGCGTGTGTGTGTACTCTTACAGGTGTCGCCGCGAAATATCTTTTTCTATTTTTGATCTACTCTCGCCCAAAACATGGATATACCAGGGTGTTTCAATAAGTACCCAGGCCTCATCGAGTGATGGCATTGATATCGCAAGAGAAATTTACTATAGTGTTATACATGCTCGTATAGACATTTACTTTAGTAATTCCACTCGAATCAGACTTGTCCGCGAATTTTCGAAAAATGTAAAAAAGAATATCGATCGGCGATTCGGTTCTTCTTTTTGAAAAGAAAATCGCGTAGCAAAACCGATGAACGCTTGGATTCTGTGTACGGTGACATTTTTCCATCGATACTACCGCCAAAAATTTGTTTTATGTATTTCAATGAACTCGCACGTCGGTTTTTGATCAGCCACGACCAAGAGTCCTGCATACTGCGTCCACGGGGCATAACTATTTCGCATTAGCAAATCGTGGATTGCAAATTCCTAAGATAGTTGAGACTGTATGGATTTCAAAAGACCTATCGATTCAAAAGTCATATCATGAGTGAAATTTTGGGCATGAGTAAGCTGTCGGCGCGGTAAGTGCAGCATTCGCTTACTTCGCACAACAATCACAACTGCCAAACAACTTCAGAGTAATGTCTAGCACTTTTTAAGATACACAATAGGAAGGAGTTGTTTGTATCGCTTCGAGACCGTCGACAAAATCCGGATCCACTGATACAAGCATCACAGATTAAAAAACAATCGAAACAGTGGACTGCATTATACTTTCAACCATCTTTTTGAGATTACTTCTGAAAAGATTCTATTATTTATGCCGTTATCTTTCAATGAAAGAAACCTCTAAAAATACTAAAGTTATTTCAGATAACCATCCGTAATCTTTTCACAGAATACTTTCGGAAAGATTCATAGTTTTTGCTGAAATATTTTCAAAAAGGTTTTCGATAAATTCATGCTATATGAAATAGTTGCGGTTTCGCATAAAAAATTGGATAGTTACAACGAATTACTATTATCCTATGAAAATGCTGTCTCCTAACACCTTATACATTTTGCAACCCCATATTGATTAAATGTCAGAGGTTTAAAATATTTTCTCGAATTTATAAAAATAGTCACTTCGCCGACTCACAGTTAAATATTAATTACATTTACAATGAGCATATCTTCCGTTGCTTTTCAAAAAGAAAGAAAAGCTCGAAGTTTTAAATTCGCTATTGATTTTTACCCTTTTTGCGTCGAAGTTTGCAAACACTTTTCATTGATGCGTAATTACTTTTTCACGAGATTAATACTTAAATAACCTGAAAGTGAATTTTTCAATTAAAACTTTATTTACAGAGCTTCCGATCAATACGACAACCAGTGAATATATCGTGGCAAAATTTCGATTTTTAATTTTCTTCGAACTGTCGGTATACAATATTGCCCATCGATTTTCCCTTCGAAAATTCCTTAAATTTAGGCTGAGTCCCCTTTAATGCTCCCGGGGGGGGGCATATTTAAGTATCTTCACGTAAATATTACCTGCCACATCAGAAGCATATAATATATGTAACAAGCGTCGGTTTTACGAAAACGCCCACAGCAGCATTTATTGGAAAAGTGAGAGAGAGAGAGAGAGAGAGAGATGGAGGTCCTATATGTCCTTAAATGTAGCTGAACGGAGGGGCATCAAATATATATACACGAGAAATTATTTTGTCCATCGGCAATTGCCCCCTCCCCCTCTCGCCGTCTGGATAATGAATAATAACCCCCCTATCGAGATGTCGCGACGCACGTCGTTTTATATGACGAAGCCGTTGCGTGATGGGTTGCGCGCGCGACAATTAATTGGACGACCCTCCCCCCCCTCTATCGGTCTTTTAGAAATCGATTGGGCGATCGAGGCGCCACGTACGTAATTACACCGACGGCTTCGGGCTTTTCGGCGTTGATGGGATTCGATTTTTTTCTCGTTCGTTCTTTTGTTTTTCATCATCCCGATGGACTTGAGTGACAGTTACATCCTGATGGGACAAGCAGAGTGAGCATGTACCGATTCTTATAGACATATATATTAATCTTTATATATTCCTGGGCAATGTTTTTTTTATTGCCCGAGTGACAGTTATAAGAATGGTGGCTATTTTTCAGATGGAAATTAATTAAATGTCCATAGTACAATGAAATATATGAAAGTTCGATATTCCAATTATGTGAAACGTGATTTTTTCAATTGTGACATCTAACCATTTGAGTCACATAATTACAGTGAGAAATATATTATTACAAAGCTTTTAATATCCGAGATGTTTTTCGGAAATTTGTGAATTCAATACTCTGACGTTATCTTTTTTAAAAATTGAATCCAAGCTGAAAAATCGGCTAAACGATTCGATCGTTACGGATTGTTCGGTCCTGGCGAGTAGATTCAAACTTGACAAATGAATTTGAAGATACGAATAACTTATGGACTTGTAAAAACTTTCAACGCCAACAATTTGGATTATTTTTATTCTTATACGGTTTTGAATTATAGGTTTTGTATTATTAATAATTTATTTTGAGAAAAATTTAATGCTTAGTCGATGTTGTTTACATCATTGAGAAACAAAATACGTTTTCTGGCATTCACTTGTGAATACAAAAAAATAACATGGATAAGAAATGAGTAAATACATTAATAGTGTTCAATTTTTTAATAAATCAGTTAACTTTTAGAGATTCGGATCGACATTCAGTAAATTTCGTAAAGAAGTTAAGTTTATATTAAAAATATACTTATCGGAAAAGTACAAAATCTATATAATTATATAAGATGATTCGGTTATAATCCATCTCTTATGCAGATACGGAGGAAACTTAAGAGAGAATTATGAATTCCCTCGTGAATGCTTGAGACGCTTCGCTAGTTTCTACAATGCGCTTGAATTTTCTAATTACTTAATTATAACGTCATATTGAATTTTCACTCAGCTACTAGAAACGATAACATTATGATATATTATCGAAGAACACAAAATCAGCCTAAGTGTCAGGATAATCATTTCGTGTGTGCGTTATGTCTTGAGTCGAAGAATTCTTCGAGTTTGAAAATTTCAAAATTCTCATTACTTTTTGAACACACCTCGTGTGTTGGAAAAGTATAACCGAACGTTTTATGCATCTATATATATGAAGTAATAGATGTGATATATGTAACATATGCGCCCAACTGATATTTCAGTCTCGTTAAGAAATAGATTATCGACCGAAAAACACGTTCTTTGATCGCCTGTTGTCACTCTTACTTGGATAATGTTTCTGTGCATCGATACACAATTTGATCGTGCTGCAGTTAAGGATTTGAGAACAATTTTAACATTAAAGAAAAATTTGTGAATTTCACTGTGCAGATTTCGGAGTGCTTGACGTGTTTTATTTATAAGGAATATATTTATTAAGATGCTGTGCACCCGCTCATCTCTTAAAAATACCTTGTTCCCGAAACTGAATCCTTTTCGCAAAATAAAGGAAAATAAGAGATGCCAGCCCTGCGGATAATGCTGCACCCACCCTTCCACGCCTCCCTATACCGAATAAGCCATCCCGTGAAGAAGTTCCCCACCGATCTCTACAGACCTCTCTTTTCCTTATACAACATACCTACTGGGATAGCGGCAAAGTCGGCAGTCGGGCGAAAGCACCGAGCTATAACCTACGCGCGTCCCCTTTCGACTTATCCGGGCCCAGCCAATGCAAAACGTTACCCACTATATATATAACCAATGGCAAATTTTCCGATATTCGCCTGGGCGATGGAAGAGACAAAGGGGGTTACCACCAGGTAAAGCGAGGAGGAGAGATTATACTGGCCGTAAGGAGAGAGGATGTAAACGCGCACACGAGCGTGTTTGAGACGTCAAGGCCTAGCAGGTTCCTTTCTTTTTATAATGTACCCTCTCCCTCCCCTGGATGGCGGTATGGAACGCGAAGCCGCGTTCGGGCGCGTAAAAGAGGGATGGGGAGAAGGTACGATTTGCATTCTAAATTGGAGTCGGCTCCCAAATATTTACCTTATCTCCGCGACTTTCCTCATCCTGCCTGCCGCGGGAGGTTTCTGTACATTCGTCTTTGTCTTTAGAATTCTTTCCTTTCTCAGTTATGCATTTTTCAATGGATCCTCCTCACACTTACGCGGACGCTTTTGTGTGCATTTTGTTTGTCCGTACCCGATGAAACGTATCGATACGAGTAATTTACGAAGGAGTTTTCGCTTCGTGTATAATTAGATTATATACTTAAAAATGTATGACTATGTAAACTGTAAAAAACATATATTTAACTATCGACATGTCTACGTGTAAAATTGAACAATCATTTACGCAGTCAGGCAGAAATTATGGATTAGCAGATGTATCTTATTAACCTCAAAGTATTATTTTGATTATCAATTGGTAGAATACGGCTTTGAAAGTAGAAAATCACGTTTATAAAAAAACAATATATATCTACTGACACTGACAGATTTTAGGTCTACTTTTTAAAGGTTTTATATATTTTTTTAAATCTCATATAAAGCAATGTATAATGTTTTGTTAGTAATAACAATTCTTAGTAATCGAAGGTTTTTTTATCATTCCTACCCTTCAGCTGATTAGCAGCGAAAAGTATAAATTTGTTAAATTTTACACTTTTGACACAGTTTTAGCAAAAAAAAAAACAAAAAAAAAATCTTATCAACAGTTTAACGTAAAAAAACTCGACATAAAATATTCGTTGAGATATCGTGAATAACGATTCGAAAAGTGCTGTTTCAGAAAAAACGCGTTCGAATTTTACGAAGCCATCGCGTGGAAATAATTTTCATATACTCACGATCGGTCGGAAATCTCTGAATCGTATATAACGACTTCCATTTGTCTTCTGGAGGTCTTAGGAACAGGAAGACTTTTTGCTCGTTCTATAAATCCGGCATTCTTTAAAAGTGTTCGAAGATCGTTATTTCCAGGGTTACAGACAATCATCCTTAGGACCTTGTACATATATAAATTGCGAGTCTAAGGCTATTATAAGCCCCATGCGCATCTTTTGCGTAAAATTTGCTTTGTTCGCGGGAATCCCAACGTACCAAAATAGGATTCACAAGGAGCGATACAAAGATTTTATTAAAGCGTATTTATTAAAAAAAACCGAGTCATAGGCGTCCCATCAAAGATTGTAACTACATGTATGCACCAACGTGCGTTATATCTCGGTTCTCACTGTCGGTTGGAAATGCGTCGTAGTTTGAAAAGCGTAATAGATTGTCTTTGTAATGGAAATACTGGCACCAAATCCGGCGACCGCAATCATGCCAAAGTCGAAGCAAATGAAAGTGTAAAAAGGCAAGTAATATGTGGTGCCGATACAGCGCACCAAAAAATAAGATCGGATCGAACGATGATGGATATTTAAGGGAGGTGGGTACTCGATAATTTCTTTACGGTCAATCGGAATCTCGGAAGATCGTGTTCTTATGCCGTGGAATCGCGCGCATTAAGAAAGATTCTCGTAGCGCCCAGCAGAATTTTCAACACACACACACACACATATATATATATATATATATATATATATATATGTCGCCACCTATATTTCTTTCTCCAAAATTGTTTTAACGCCTCGGGTCCTGTATCACACCGTCCGCCAAAACGAGCCCGGCTGAAACCGAAAAAGCAGGGAAAAAAGCAGGCACACGCTCGTGCGCGCGCGCGCAAACAGACAGACAAATACACACACACACACACACACACACACAAAGTGTCATGGCTAACAAGAACGTTATCGTCTCCGTTTGCGCGGCAATGTACGGGCAGAGAACCAATGGGCGTCAAAGATAGAAGATAGTGCCTGTTAATCGCTTCTTCTTCGACGATTCGCGCGACGTGGCGTGTCCGATTATATATATATATATGGTTGTAGTAATTCGTCAGCGCTATTTCTCGTCGTTCATATAATCGCGAGCTCCATAAACCGGTCGACTCCCATGAAAAATGGGAGAAGGAGCGGCAGTGAAAAAATTGCCATTCTTTTAAAAACGCCCACGCGACGCTTTGACGCCGCGCGCCATTGATAATCGCGTCGGTGTTATAATTATCTGGGCTTGTATGGGGTCGTATAACAGTTCGTATACATTTAGTTTTAATGATATGCGTGCAGTAATAATGTTAGAAGAATGCTTCATGGAAGCACCGGCTAAATTATGAATGAAGCATATCATTTGTTTCTAAACAAATTATTAACCAAAAAAGATTTTTAAAAATTATTATTTGTAACACTTACATCGTAATATAATAAAGATAAACATATACAGGTAATGCAAATGTAGATACGCTTACAATAATTAAATAAAATTCATAATTCAGTATATTAGTTAATTCAATCATCAATTAGTCTAACTTTTCTAGTAGTACTTCATGGAAATTACAGCGGTTTTTTTCCATTTCCAAATGCTGTTATTTTTTCACTGCAGGTTAATTTAAAAATATATATATATATATCACTACATTAAACTGTTAAAAATGTTCTAAAATTTCGGATACTTATCAGTCACATTAGTGACATAGATTGCATGTTTTTTCCCCTGTTTTTTTATTAAGAAAGTAACTTTCATACATTTCTGTATAATACAAGTACTTTATCCACCAATAATGAGAAATCAAGATTTTAGAATTATACGGATTAAATCCATATAAACTATAAACTATAACAATCTAGAAGCGCTGCGTTCTTATATTCGCCCAAGCTTGGTGCAAAATATTTATCTTGGCTTAGTTAACTCCTAAATCTTTATCTTGCCATAGTTAACACGAGCGAGCGCTCACACACACACACACACGCACACACGCACATACACATAGACAGAGAGAGAGAGAGAGAGAGAGAGAGAGAGAGAGAGAGAGAGAGAGAGAGAGAGAGAGATTTATAAAAACTTTTTTTCATAACTCGAAATTATTTAAGCCTCTCTGCTATATGCACTTGCGTGAGCGTGCGAACTCCGGGTCGCTTATCTCGAAAAAACAATCTTCATATATATACCAAGAACGGAAATTTCCCCAGCTCACGTAACCAATATCACGCTCCCCATTTCCTATATCCTTGGTGGTCGAGAAATACGGATTATATATATATATATATATATATATATATATATATATATATATATATATGAAATCAGATTTTCATCGCCTGCAATCGAGCGCATTATTAAAAGTATCTAGGTATTAGGATTTGTATGATATGGGATGCACTCCGGCTAGTCGGACGAATTCGAAAGCCTCGTGAGTCCGTTTACTTGTATGTAACCATGCCTTATAGGGCAGATATCAAGTAACCCTGGCTGCGGAAGGTAGAAGTAGCTTATGTATATATATATGGACACTGCTCGCCTACACGCAACGGCCTAGGGTGTGCACAGCAACTCTGTATATACATAAACGGGGTGAACAATGAGCAGCGTGAAGGGCTCGAGGCCGCGTGTAGCGAATAAATCATTATATATATATATATATATATATATATATATATATATATATATATATATGCATACGAAGGTAGATTAAGACGTATTTGGAGGATATAGGTCGATATATTAATACACACGGACAGTTGACTCTCGTTATATATATATATATATATATATATATATATATATATATATATATATATATATAACATATAAGAGAAAGGGAAATGTTGTAGATAGAAAGTGCGAATCACTTATCATCGATGTCGTGAATGAAATTGCTACATAGCGTTATAAGTGTTAGAACACCTAACCTCTGAATTTTCCCGTTCAAAGGAAATGGAGGTTTTCCCTCGCAATTATCGTCCAAGATTCATATGGAAGTAACAACTTTTTGAATTCCATCCAATTTGGAGCTTGTGGACGTATTTTGGCCGTGTCTCCAGAGGATTAGCGGTTATCAAAATCGTCCATAGTGGATGAAATTTTTCAGCTCTTGGACTGTTGATATTTGCTAGCCCTGCATAGAAATATAAAACTATTTTTTGTTCCTTGTTGTGCTCTGAATTATGGTAACAATATAAGAAAAGAATGAGAGGCAAGTTTCTACAATATTTTTCCAACAGTCCAATGCTAATATCGATATAACACTTTTATTTCCGTGTTTGATGTATTTTTGTAAATTATCTCCACGAAATAGAGAGCAAACTTCGTTTCTTTGATATACTTTTTTTTTAGCTTTCGTAGAGACCCGTGTCTCGCTTTGCTTTTTTTTTGCTTTAAGAATTATTGCTTGCGATTATAACTACGAAAAAATATAGATCTTACGTATGATTATATGGTACTGTCAGTCGATGGCTCTGGCGTCCAAGTTATGATCCTGGATCATCGATTTAAAACAACGTTAAAAAATAAGGACATAGATCTCTCGCTCTCAAGGGCGGGTCGCAGAAAAAGCAACAGTGCAGCTTTGCGCGGCACCCCTTCTGAGACACTTTGCCCTCGTTGGCGGCAATGAACGAACCTCTCTGCCAGATTTACAGAACTTCTTGCGACATCGACGACTATACTACAGTTATGAGCTAAAAAATCTTGAATAAAATAGAAATAAATTAGTGAAAATTCTACGGTTTTATTGAATTTATTTATTAATTTTATTTATTAATTTCGATTTATTCCAAAAAAATATTTCTAAATGTTTTTAATTAAATGCGATTTCCTCTTAAAGTGTTTCTGATGTTTATGATAAACTAAAATATAATTAATTCACATATTTAATTATTTGGGGACATATGATAAAAGACTTAGATTGATTAATTCCATTATGTTATTTTTATTTTAATTAATTATCAGCGTATCGAATAATACACAGTCAGATTTATCGAAGTGTAATGAATATACTTTGCTATCTATACATAAGTGCGATGTATGTTTAAAGTACCTATTCCAGCTCAGCAACCATTAACTTATTTAATTTTGTCACATGCATTTATATGATATTAACGCTTTTTCCTACTTTGACATGAAAAATTTATGGAAATATATGCAACCGTTCAATCGTTCTATGCTACTACCATCATCTGTTACACATGACTCAAATTTAAAAAAAATTTTTTATTTTTATTTTTTACTTTTTTTTCAAATTAGTTATCTATATTTTCAATTTCTTGCACTACTTCTTAAGATATATTATAGAAATTATAAGGTAGATAATTTACAAATCAAATTCCATTTATTCCTATGTATTATAGTATAATACTTTTATTTCTCAGCGTAGACGGCGTCACTCTAAATGTTGATTCCCAATAGTGCTCATTGTCTACGCAGCATTATCATAAGAACGAAAAGTCGGATTAAATCGGACTAAAATAGATTTTTATAGGGAACAGTAACATTCAATGATGCTAGGAATGAAAACAAAAAGAAAATCTCGAACTCCTCATAATGCAATCTTAAATATCTAAACAAATAGCTTCTTTAACACTTTGAGGTTAGAATAGCTCATCACTATGATGTATTGGATTAAGTCTGAAACTGAATTCAATTCGAAGCATCCAAAAAATACTACAAGAAGTAATTTGTACAAAGTAGAAAAGTTTAATTGAGTGCTCAAATTGGCAAAGCTTATAGCGTAGGTTGACTTGCAAAAATAATCTTGAAATCTAGTTTTGCAACCTCACAGTTATATTCATGATTCTGCACAAATGTTTTTCGAGAAATACGTTTCGCATTCGAATCAAGGCTTGTATGTAAATTGCGAAAAGCAAAAGCTTTCTCGTACAAATGTATATATAGTAGGATAGAAAACTATGTGGGCACGTATACAACTAAACGATGGATAACGTGTAGCGGCGAATTTAGTTTCACTAGGAATAATACATTGTAAAAGCTAACCGAAAACGTTCGCGTTCTCGAAGTAAATGATATATGCGCGCGCGCGCGCGTGTGTGTGTGTGTGTGTGTGTGCGTTTGCTTGTGCGTGTAAAGGGAGATAGAGAGAAAGAGAGAGAGAGAGAGAGTTAAAGAGAAATACAAAGTATATAATTCTATGATCACGTTGCGTTGCCATGCCAGCCCACCAGCGCCATCGTCTTATAGCCTCCAACTCGCTGTCTTTTTTTACCCCTTTATTACCCGGAATTTATTTTATTTTTTTCCAGAGAAAGACAGAGTGCGAGAGACAGAGAGAGAGAGAGAGAGAGAGAGAGAGAGAGAGAGAGAGAGAGAGAGAAACATATCACTTTGAAGCGCTTCACACGGTACAAGCTGTACGTAGTACATACGTGCTTGCGGGTCATCAGCTCGGCGCAGAGCGCCCAACAATCGCGTCCTCTTGCCCTCTCGTCTTTACCATTCGTATGCGTGTGTATAGGCGCGGCGAAGTTCCGAGGGGGTATTTTTGGAAGATAGATCTCTGTCGCGCGACGACCGGCCCATGAGCCTGGCGCTTTTTGAGAGATTATTACAAGTACCGAGAAAACGGACCGACGATCGGATTGGGGCCGCTGTTCCGTTACAGGCTTACGCGCGTTGTCGAGCATATACAATGAATTGCCTACGTAAAAACAAGAGATATGTGACCAAATAATAGTATAGTAGTGTCTGGGTTACGTCTTGGCTTTCCTAAAGTCTACGAGGGTTAGAAATCATTGCGACAGAGTTTCAAATAAATTCGTACGATTTCTCTCGCACGCCTATTTTATAATATATATATAGGCAGACAGGTGTGGATATTTATTACCATTCAGAGATAAAATATAAATTAAAATAATTATCAATTTAAGATAATTCTTATTTTCAGCTTTATCACACTTGCACATGACACGAGCTATGGAATTTACTTGCTATATATATATAATTGGTGAATTGTAAAAAAAATCTGCTTCATAAATAAATCATCAGTCATTTGAATAAATTTAAAATCCAAATAAAAAAAAACATTCCCTTAAATATTCAATCGAGAAAATCTGAAATTGATCATTCAATAAATATTACTCGATTACTAATTACATCTCACATATAGAGTTGAACGTCGAAAATCGGATCCGCGTGCCGAGCGCATCCATTCCGACGCAGATACCGCATAAAGCTCCTTCCGCCGCAAGCTCGCGTAAGCTCATTCCTAGAGAGAGAGAGAGAGAGAGAGAGAGAACCGGGCCGCGTCGTCGTAAAACTGCACCAGCAGCAGCATAAAATTTTATTTCTCTCATTCGAACCCTTTCCATTTGTTTCTGTTATCAGTCACCATCCGTCTCTCTCTCTCTCTCTCTCTCTCTCTCTCTCTCTCTCTCTCTCTCTCTCTCCCTCTCTCTCACCGATGCAACGGCTGCAGCCTGTGACTTACCGATAGAAAATGCTAGAGAGAGAGAGAGAGAGAGAGAGAGAGATTCTGGATTGGTCTCCATTTTATACATAGGTATATACATATACTTACCCGTATGCGAGTAACAAGAAACTGAATTTAGAGGGACACGCGAGTTACTCACATCCAGTTCGGTCGGATCTATTCCTAGACCCTCCATTTTCTCTCTCTCTCTCTCTCTCTCTCTCTCTCTCTCTCTCTCTCTCTCTCTCTCTCTCTACCTCTCTCACGCTTTCACTCTCTGACTCTTCTCTAGTCGAGACTGAATGCCATTCCACCTTTCTACCTCGTCTTATTCTCGGGCTCTCGTCTTCTCTCCCCACTCACCCTCCTCTTCTATCTACATCGCTACATATATACGCAATCTCTGCGAATTGCGTTTGTCTCTTTTTTCACCTCCCCCCCCCCTCATCGCTCCTCCTAGCTCAAGTGATTTCTTCGAAGATAGCGTATACATGTAGTAGTGGACAGAAGGGCGAGAGTAGGGTATATATTGAAGCGTCAATGGGAAATCGATGTTGCACCAGCCCCAATACTACAGCGGGCTGGGAAAATCCAATAAACATATATACTTTATAGAAAGGTCCAATCTTGTTGCATTACATAACAAAGACGTGGAAGGGACAAATGAGAATTTCCGCGGTACTTTTTCCGAATTCGTCTCTCGCACCTTCGTAAAGAGTTACAAGAATAACCATTTGCATTGCTCTCATCTGGTGATCCCGCTGTAATAGGGAAGGACACAGAATCGTTCGTGGAACCTGTGCAGTCTTACATTTCCTATGTAACTGTCATGTAAGCCTGCGAAAGTCTAGGGTAACAAAGCAAAGAAGTAAAAAATTTTTTTGAGCGAATAACAATTAAGTAATATTTGCCTATCTTCTAACCATCTTGTAAATAAAGCATCAAATTTGAACAATAATGTTTCCTTGCAAGTATCTGGAAAATAAATCAACTTTGTTTCGAATGTTTATTTTTCGTCATTCTAACCTACAAATCGCACCTTTAGCTCTTCATTCCGTTCTTAATGAGGAAAAATGTAGTCCTTACCTACTACGAGTATGCTATTCTTTATGAACTCTCGTTATAATTCTTGACTTCACCTCAGGCCACAAACCTTCGTTTTTATAAATAATGCCTTTACGCACCCGGTAAAAAACGTACTATGTACATAATAGAGTCAGATCTATTCGAACAAATAATTGTACAAAATAATCATTAGAAATTACATTGCGTAGATTATAATATTTTATATTTTATCTACACCTAAGTGTAGTCAGGCACAAAGCGAACGGGCGTAAAGAAGGATGTAACCAAAAAAGGAATCTCGATGATTATATATAGATTTGATGGAACAAAGCAGCACGATCAGCAACGGGTTTTAAAGGAACTGGACGTTTGAATCTTCATACACATATACATACATGCATACATACACAGACAGACACACACGTATGAATGAAAAAAGTCGGACATCTCCTGTTATGCAAAAGGAATTCGAAAAACGGGTTGGTCGAACTATGGGCGCGCGCGTCAGGTGCCCCTTCTATTCTGTCTAGTTTAAAAATAGTCTCGGCATTTATCGGAAATTAGATTTATAACGAAATTGAGCTTGTTATTGAAATTTCAAAAGAATATATATACATTCCGAAAAAATTTTCCGAAAACCAGGAGAAAATCTCATAAATTGTATCACAAGAGAGCTTACAATTAATTAATGAGCAGGCGATAGAGCCCTGCGCGTATTTCGCGTGCCGCTCTCCCTATTTTCTAAGAGGTCAGAGGTCAAAGGTCAACGATCTTCGGATACTCACATACGGCAGCTGCTGGAAAGTCAGACATGCGACACATGCGTGTATTTATATACAATATAGGAATGGAATTTAGGCAATTTTTTTTTGTCGTTTCGAAATGAGTTTGCACTGTAACAAATAAATTACGTAAAGTAAATTCAGAGTCAGAATGGAGAGAGTGAGTTATTTAAAAAAAAAATAAAGTAAATGTTGTGAATGTGATCTTCCAATCGATTAAATATAAACTTGCAGGATTTCACGATAGATAATTCTTAATTGATGGTTATTATTATGTAATTATTCCATTGAGTAAAATTTTATCTTTGATCGATCAATCTGTAATTGAAAATTCCGTACAGTAAAATGAAAGGTCGAACTTCTATATATATATATATATATATATATATATATATATATATATATATATATATATATATATATATCTGCATTTTCGGGTGATGGTGCTAATTTCTCGAATCAATACATATGTAAATTAAATCGAAAATTTATTTTTTTTGAATTTTTAATCCATTCATTTACGATAATAATTCATTCTATTCTAGAAAATAATAACGGAATTAGTTTTATTATTTATGTACTTTGTTTACAAACACATCGTAGACCTCCGTCGCTGATTAGCACCGATAATTGGAAGCATAAATAAAGCGACGTTAAATTACATAAAAAAAAAAAAAAAGGAATTAGTTTTACTATACGTGGAATATTTGGTATAAATTCTAGAACAAACGTAATAAACTGCTTCCGTATATGATTTTTGAATTTTACTTAACTTGCACGCGTCTACCGTTAAAACTAATGTGTATCAGAAATCAATCAAGAGTTCGATATTTTAGTAAATCAAAGACAGCTGTCATAATATCACACCCAATTGAAGGCCCATAGGAGCCTTTGTAAGAACCTATTAGACTACGGTCTATGTATTTTCAATGCTGCCCTTTATTTTTGTCGTACGATTTTTTCAATTTCAGACCGTTCATTTTTTTCGTGGCAGTTGATTCCGAATCCTGTAGAAAATTTCCTTTACTTTATTTTATTAAGAGTCACTTTTACTCGTATCAGAAATATTACATCTCGTTGCTCTCAATAAGTCGAGACTATAAAGCTCTGGACCCAACATCGGATCCCAGTTATACTGAAAGTCGCCTTGATATACGAAAAAAATTTTCCTTTCAGCTTTCTATTTCCTATAACTGCTCAGTTTTTTAAAAAAAGTTGTTCACGAATTACGTCTTACGATGGAACAATGAAAATGGACCTGAGGAGTGGCGGTTAAAACAAAGTTATCTATACGCACAATACTGGATATTTGCAATTAAAATCTTCAACGCATTGTCGAAAATAGAAATTTCTGTTATAATGTTGTTTTGACATAATATCTGGTGTAATTTTTAAAAAAATATTCTTCATTATAAATTACTTTGAGCTGAGAGCTTACAAGCATACATGTGCAGTATAAACATCTCATATATATGCATCGTCAGGCTAACTTTTGTGTTAACATGACTGTATTTATTCCGGACACTCTCTAGAGAGGATCAGGATACATCTCACTATTCATACTGCTTGTTCAACACCTGCAGATTCGAGCAAAAGTTCGAGTCCTTCATCGCTTTTTACAAGTTTTTTGGTAAAATTTTTCTGAGTTATGTAATTTTTTGATAAGGATTTGCTGTGATAACTATTTTCTTTTCGAACAATTTTCAAACCACCATCCTTAAATAAAGTAGCAAGATCCACCTATACTCGGTGAAAAACTAAACAAAAAAGCAATATTATAAAATCAAATTCTGAAATTATAATACAGAAGTAAAGGACGTCATTGATTGTTATTGTTGTATCCATCAAATACTGATCGTTCTCAACACTGTTATTCGTACCTCTAAGAGAATTCTAAGAGAGAAAAAGAGAGACGGAGGAGAAAAGAGAGAAATAGAGAGAGAGAGAGAGAGAGAGAGAGAGAGAAAATCGAGAAAAACCACCGCATCCCTTGAAGGGAGACGGCGAACTATATTTCTCTCTCGTTCTCTTGTGCCCATCTCCTCCTTCCTCTTGCCTGCCGCTGTCCTGCGAGCTACCCCCGAGCTGCTCGCGAGCGATTAATCGTTCGATGCGTCCGATGCTTTCTTTTTATCCGTGATATATATTATAACTGCGCCACAATAGATCTGGCTAAGCGGGATAGCTTTCAAATTATATATATATATAGTGTGTGTGTGTGTGTGTGTGTGTGTGTGTGTGTTATTTTGTGTATTTTGTCTACCTTTTTCGGCGGGGATGCGACGGTGCGCACGCTCGCGCGCGCTTATGGTATACGATTAATGAGAGCGAGTTTTTAGATTATATTAGATTCGAACGATGCGATGGGGAAATTTGGGAGATCTCTCTATATATATAAATATGCGGGCCTATATTAGACTATACGTCGCTCTCTCTCACATTTTTCTTCCCCTTTCTCTCTTTCTCTCCTCTCTCTCTCTCTCTCTCTCTCTCTCTCTCTCTCTCTCTCTCTCTCTCTCTCTTCCCCCCCTCTCTCAATATATCTATATATATATATAAGCATAAAATGTCAATTACATTCAAGTAATACATCATCCCTCTGTATGTTTGTTTTGGTGGATAAATCTTTTTTAACGATAGCGATGGCAGCGCGCACCCTCTTACATATAGATATACAAGTTTTGACGAGACAAATGAAAATTGATGATCATAATGTGGTAAATAGTTTCGGCATTAGACCATACGAATTGGACGAGAGGTGGGTATGGAGGGGGCTATTTTCATTTGTCGATATACATTGAGTGCGCGTTGTTATTGGGATTAGATTATCTGTTATTGTGACAGAAGTTGATCGCGGATAAGCGAGATTATACGTATCTTCAATAAAAATTTTGAGATGTTTTCTTTTCGTTCACATGCTCATTCAAAATATTTGCGAAAAAAGTATTAAATTCTGTTTGCCGTTTCGAAAAAGAACTATGATATCTGTGTAAATCCCATCGTTATAAATAATAGTCTGAATTCCGAGTTCGCCCTTGTGAGGTCGATCAGTGTTAGCATCGCCCTATATTCAGGGGAATTCATTATATCTAGATATGATGAAAAATATAAAGAGACGTGAAAACTGGGAGAGAATAATTTATGATGCTGTATTTCAGAAACAGGAATTCTATATTTTCCGAAACGTTGATACAATTTTTCATGACATATTCAGTAAAAATCTATCAATGATCATTTCAATCATTAAATATATTTTCGAAGTTGCTGAGAAAAACATTTTTTTTTCGCCTCTCGATGATTCTCCCCTAAGAAATCCTGCTAAATTTATTAAATTTCACAATTTATATTTATGTTTCATTCTTTCTAAAGAATTCTAGTCATATGTAAAAAATGAATTTCCAATATAGTCCATACGTAACATTTTGAGGCTATATAAAGATTGACAGCAACAAAACCACAATAGTGTCAAAATATAAAAATATCTATAATAATAATAAACTTAGTCAGTAATTAAAATGCAATCCTCCATCATTGCAGAATATTTCGCTAATTATTCTTTTTATACAAAATTTAACGAAATTAAGAATCCGATGCACAACAAGCTAAAGCCAAATATTTAAAGCGAGTTTTGTAAGGAAATTTCAATTAAATGACTGATCACGCTAAATTGCGTTTTTTACTTCATCTTCTTAAATTCTCTCAGGCCTCAGATATTGGTTCACAATATCAATCTCAGAAAAGTCTTTTTCTTCATACAAAGATTAAATATCTATTTCATTATAGGCTTTACAGTTTCTATATAAAAATACAAAAAGAGATTTTTCACTAAAAAATAAACGCATAGAGTATTTTATTACAATATATTGATATATGCTTGCGATTTGATAACTTTCTTTATTCGAATATCAAGACATTTTTCGACATCTCTTCAATACAAATATTTGTAAAAAATGCGGAAAAAATAAGCCGCTTAAGTAATGTAGAGTTGAGACACAGTCGCGTATTATGTCGCGGAAAATGGGAACATTCACTCGTATATACGGCGAAAAAGGACGGAACGAAACGACAATCATTAATAAAATCCAAGCACGCATGATCTGGAAGACGAAGAGAAACAAAAACTACTGAACGTGAAAGCCGAATCAACTTTTCGTACTTTCTGGTCAAAATTTTTTCCTTTATGTAATATATATATATATATATATATATATATATATATATATATATATATATATATCTAACCCTATATTCACAGGATTGCATAAGCACTCTTTCGCGATTTTTTCTACTGCATGCGGTTGATTCACGAGCAGTTCTAGTGCCCATTTAAGTACACGCCTAAGCTCCCCACTGAACTGTCGTATATGTTTGGTTTATTGTAAAACGAATGCATAATTAATGGTCTTTTGAATTCTGGAATATGGTATAACGTACGGGAAGTGAAGCTTCACGATACTGATATTTGGTAAATAAAACTCTATGGTAAGTCGATTTCTCGATATTAGATATGATTTGCGTCTATATTGTCTTTTTAATGAAAAAAGAGAATCGTATCATTCGTTGTCAAGCTAATCCTTCGTTGACATTCTTATATTTCGTTCGCATTCTTATTCTTTGAGGGCGATTCCATTTTTTTCTTTGTAATCGTCAGACGGAAAGTCTATACATGGAAATTCAGCGGGAAATACTCGTCTGCCAATATTATGTGGTTGAATATAATATAATCAATAGTCTTAATATTTCTAATGGTGATAGTAATGAATGATGATGTTCGAACTTCGAATGAAATCATAAAAATTGATTTCATTGTATATAAACAAGACTAACAGAAAGAGCTAATGAAGAGATATGAAGAATATTTGAATTGATGTATCTGATTATTTCCAAAATGGCACTTGAAAAACTTTTGGACCTAACCGTTTTCAATTTCCAAGATTTTTGATAACGTAGAGAGTGACATAATTTTCTTCAAGTAGACCAAGGGGTATTAGAGAGAGTTACTATTACTCCTCTGTAGTACTCCGTATTGTAAACGCACATACTTCTGTCACTGGATTCGAAGAAAAAAAATCTCAAGCAAATTTGTCTATAATGAACATATCTCCGAGAATGTACATAATTTTTTATACTCTTACATCCAATTCACGTGTAGTTGATTGTATGGACTTGAGCCGATTATTGACTCCTTATATACTAAAGAACATTATAAAAAATAAAAAATGCTTAAAAAATAAAAAAACTTTCTCTGACTGAACAGCCTATCGCATTTCACTGAAGGGAGTATTAAAGGTTAATAGCAAGCAGCATAATTCGGGAACAGCGTTAAGTCTGTATTCCATCCAAATTCGAGGTCTTACTTTCGAGGTAATCAGAGGTCGCTTCATTCAACCTAAATCAAATGCGTCACTTAAATATTGTAATTTTCTCCCTTACCAAATTATTTATGTCGTTTTGGAATATTTCCATATTAAAACGTAACAAAGCTGAAAATAATTTTTACAATACTAGATCAGTTTCCTTACACGTAGAAACTGAACAAATACTTAATATAACATTCCCTCCCTCTATGAATAAATCAATTACGTACTCAGTTTTTCATAAATATCTGAAAATTACTAAAAAAGATCCTTCATTGTTACGTTTCTTCATACCAAACTTTTTTCACGACTACGACAACGTCGATTTATTTTCTGGCAAAATATCTATTGACCCTCACGTTGCATATCTTCCAGTTCAACAACTCTCCTATTCTATTTAAGCAAGGACACAGATTCTTAATATAAACACTCATTTCACCCAGTACTTGATGGATTGTTGCATATCGACAGCTTTCGTTCGATTTGAATTTGAATTTACCAGTGAAAGAACCCTGAATCGCGAAAATTCTTCTTTTTTCTCGCTCTTTATATATATATAGTCTACAATCCAGACGAACTCTTTACAATGAACAAGAAAAAAAGGACAAAGAACGGAGATTCAAGCGTTAACAAGAAAATAACGTAATTTGGCTTGAGAGTAATATATCTCGTCCCATAATATTCTCGAATTTAGCATGATACACCCTAAAAGTATACGCCTATAAAAATCTGCAATTTCATCCGTCCGCCAGAAGAGTCGTAAAGTTTTTTACGCGACTGTCGCACACACAACGATATAACAAAAGCTTATCTCAATCTCGCTCACTCCACCTCCCCCTCTCCCCTCTCTCTCTCTCTCTCTCTCTCTCTCTCTCTCTCTCTCTCTCTCTCTCTCCCTCCCGCCTTTTTAGAATGGTAAAGCACACTCCGACATCGGCTGTATTACGACATAACCTAGTTACACGAAATAAATTGCACTTCCTGAAGGTGGCCCTCTCGTATAACAAGCGGAGTGGGCGAATAAAATAGAAATGTTTATTACATTTGGCGGCGTAATTTCGTTAATGTCGCTGTATTTAGTTATGTACGCAAAGTTTAATTTGGAAACAGAAGTACTGATTTACATCGGTCTAATTGCCCTGGCAGTTTCTTAATATTGCTCATCATTGAATTTTTCTGGCAATTATATATATAAGATATATTCATGAATTTGGGATGTTTTATCGGCGTAATTATATCTTGTGAATATTTTTTATAATGCTTTTTAATCAATGCCCTATAGTTATTTCTATACATTATGTGTATTTTAAATGATGATACTTTTTAGTCTTTTATATAGACCTCTGAAGTTTTATTAAATTTATAAGCATCGATCTATAAATCTTAAGAGTGAACGTTAAATTAGTTTTCGTTATTTGATCCCGTTTTACTTCGTATGACAAAATTTTAATAGAGTTTTTCAAATTTTCAATTAATTAGCGTATCTCTTTTTTATAGCTTCGTCTCTTGAGTTTGAACATAGTTTAATGAATATTTTATGACTAACAGTCTGAAACTGGTAGTTACGTTATTGAATATCTGCTGTTCGTTCAAATTTTCATTATAGTCTTAAAGTAATAATAGATAATTAAATTTATTGGGTTATTCTTTCTTTTCTTTATTTCTTGATCCGCTTGCCCTTATTCAAGAATACGTTAGACGAAATCGCTTTTCACATATTTCGTATACGTAACTTATAAAACATGTGTTTTCAAAAACCTATTAACTTCATTTAACACGTAACCTTTTATTTAACATCATTTGAAATTGTAATAATTGTACATATTGCAGTATCTGTTGTTTGAATGTGTATAATAAACGCATCCGTTATATTTGATCAAACACTGATGGTTAGGTGGTAGGTTATATTACATTAAAAACTATTTGATTGCACATCTATAACAAAAATTTAATATTGCTCTTCCTACTATATTAGTAGAGACTTTTAGAATTCTTCTAATACATATAGGATTTATATACATCCTAGTTCTGAAGTTAAAGTCTCTATGCTAAAGGATTAACATTCTTTGCAGTGAGTACACATAATCCACTCTATAATTAGAAATATTTACTTTGTCCTTTTAGAGAAGGTTTCTTTTCTATGAGGAAGATAACGATGACCTTATTTGTATCTTATTAGGTTATCTTATCTTAAACTAAATAAAAAACTGGTGACTTATCAGATATTCGATGTTCTAGATAAAATCATCAGATTTCTTTGCAAACAAGATGAGTGGTGGGATAAACGTATTCGGTTAATGCTTCACTATCTAATTAATCAAGAGCAACGTCTGGCTTGTTCAGTTTTGATGACCGTAACCACTTATGCCTCACCTTTTTCGCTTGTAGAACGAATTTTTTAAAATTGAAATATCTTTCTGTACTTTGCGTTAAAGCACATGAGCTATCATGTATGCTGATAAGTAAAGAACAAAACATCTGCTGATTTTTCTGCAACTGTACAATGAAATTATAAAGTAATGAGTTATATATAGACGTCCCAATACTGCAAAGCCATCAATTGATATTATACTCTTTATGATATGATTCTTATCATTCAATTCTTGCTTAGTTTACCAAAAACGCAAAAAAAATTTGCGTTGATTCCTATTCATCTGACAGAGCTTGAATTATCGCTGTACTACTTAGAATTTTTCAATGGAACCATACTATGTCAATTTAAAGTCTTGTTTGGAATTTATGGAATTTACATTCTATAGCATTGGAATTAGGTCTGTGGTACTCTCAATAACCAAATACTTCCTCTTTTATACATCGTCTTGTATACTTCCGATGAATATCTCACATATAGCCACAAGCAAAAAAAGAAAATCTCCGCCATACGTGTATTAAATTCTGGGTGTTCCAAATATAAATGTACATGGTATTAAACTGCCCATAGGTACCAGAGCTCGTAGGGAAAGCTAAGCATTTTGGAAAGTTGTAGATACGATATGTTGCGATATCTGTCAATGGTCATCGTGCAATGAGTATTCGATTATTTCGGTTATTGCTCTAGGGCACGGAAAAGGTGAAGACGGAAGGACACTTTGATATTTACAGTTATTAGTTCGAGGATAACTTTTTGAGCACGATCATAACGATCGCAATATGATGCATATCCTACAGAGAAATTTTCATCTAAGATAACGGTATCTTCATTAATAAAAACCTATTGTTGGTCATTTTTATGGTTACTGGATGATGACTTGTCACCTTAATTTTTTTAAATTATACTTAAAGTATTCTCAACATCATCTCGGGCGAGAACCAAAGGAGTTCACTGGCTGATAAACATTGGGATATGACGGAAAAGCGAGGTGAACTTTGCCAGAGAGCATTTAGCCTTTCCATAAACCGAGTTCTTCCACTCATTGTCGATCCACTACTGTTATATATACATTTCTATATGGGACATCCTATCTATAACGTAGTTTTTCCAGTCATCCCTCGAGCTTATCCGAATATTTATCTTGGCCTCACACTTGGGATAGGAAAATTGCAGGTCTCAAGAAATTTTCAGAGCGTAAAATGTGATCTCTCCTTCCTCTTTCTACATATATATATATATATATATATATATATATATATATATATATATATATAATGTATATAAGAAGCGTCCCCGTTGGGTGGAAAGAGACCGAGCGGGAATCCATCGGCGCCAGTACACAAAGTTACAGAAACTTATCAGAGCGTGAAGCCGTCCACGGGGGAGGACGAGCGAGAGTTTGCCGAGGGGAAGCAAGAGATAAGCCCCACGTATACATATTCCCGGGCTGCGTGTATACGCGTGGCGAATAGGGAGCGGGAATGTATAGAAATAAAAATCCACGAAAAACAAAGTGTAAGGAGGAGAAAGGAAAAGACGACGAACGACGATGAAAATAAGGCGAAATAAACGATATATATACATACATATATATATATATACATCATAGCGATTTCGAAATGCACCCCTGCGATATGCGGTTAGTCCGCGCGGGAGCCGGTGGCGCTGCTGCTGCTGCTTCCGCTGCGCTGGTCGCTGCTGGGCTTATATAGGTCAACCCGGCGCTGGTTATATAGATTTTTAGAGCGCCGTGTATCTCTCCGCCTCTGTCTCTGTTCGTCCTCTCCCCCAGCCCACCCCCCAATCCGACCCGCGAGAGCTCGCAGCTACCCCTCCGCGCGCGTCCCGCCCTCATTCGGCAGCGCCGGCCAACGGGAGACTATCCGAGCTGCCGCGCTTATATATATATATATATATATATATATATATATATATATATATGTATACGACCCATCCCTCTCCTCGCTCACTCGCACACTCTTTCATATGTATATATGTATATACGTTTCTATCTTTGCCACGATGTTTCTCCTCTTTCCTCTCTTAACTCCTCCCCCCACCGCCGCACCACTGTATCTATCTATATACCAGATCTATCTCTTCCTCTTTTTCCGTATCTCTCTGCAAGCTTACCTATATTTCCATGTGAATGTATATGTATATGTACATGTATATGTATATATATATATATATATATATATATATATATATATATACCCTTCCTTTTATCTCCTCGGGCGCTTCTTCATTTGCTTGATTTTCAAATTTACTCTCTCACTCACGAAGCGGGAAATTGCATAAAAGATCGATCCTGGTGAACGAAAAATATGCTATTTTCGTTTCTTGAACATTATAGTGAATACATTGTAACAATTTGCATTATATCTCAACCTTTTCCTCGGGCTACTGGCAATAGCAATACGAGAACAATTGTTTAACTGATTTAATGAAATCGAATTAAGTTAACATTTTCCATAAGTAAAATACTTTTATATAGAATTTATCGAATTGTGATTTGTTACGATAAGTTTCTATAATACTTTTAGAACTTTCTTGAACTATTGCAATAGACCAATCGAGAGTTCAATATTGCACTAGTCTACTGCAGTAATAGATAGGAAAGTTAAATCGGTTGAATTGGAATTTATTGCATTCAAAGGAAAGTTCATAACTTAATTGGATAAAAAGTATAATAAAGAAAATTTATGATTATTGTTATTTTATCGCAAGATGGTATTCCAAAATTAAAAAAAATGTAGTTTAATTAAGTTTATTCTAAAGTTCACTTTAATGAGAATTTAATTTTTGTATAATAGATTTCTGATAGTTATGAAATACTATGTTTAATATGTGAAAAAGTAACCATGATAATAAGTATGGAACTTTTCCACCATAAATTATATCGTCATTTTCAAGAACTAAGCCTTCGACAAGATTTCATCAATAAAAAAAGATGACTTAATATTTTTTAATCGCCAATATTTACGTTCTTCCTGGGTGTTTTGGCTTTCAAAACAATCCCTCTAATACAACAGAAACGCCAGTGTTTTTTTTATCAACTTTGTAATTATTCCCGGTATAATAGCCTTTTATTTGGTAAGCCTTGAGTACTTTCAGCGATGTAATCTTTAATAATACCATGCCACGACGCTTTCGACGATTTTCAACTGACACGACGGTTCTAGAGCGTACACAGGGGGTTCGCCATTGGCACCTGCTCGGCTCCCTTCCTTTTGGGAGGGCTCACCGTATTATATCACTTATGCATAAATATTTATACTCAAAAATGACATGTCGCTGCCAGTGGTTGGTGCTTTGGGGTGTCATTATTAATTACCCGAAATTTATTGATTCATTTTCTTATTTTTTTTTTTTTTTTGTTTTTTTTTTGAGGTAATCACCGTGGCTATTAATTAACGCTATTAACCTTTATGCATTTGGCAAACAAAATTCAAAACTGTATGTTCAGCACGTGTGCAGAAACGTAAGGAAAAAAATCGATTGCAAACATCATGTATGATATATTATTAAGTGAATATACTAAAATAAATATAAATTTTTTTTTCGTACAGCTTTATAAATCGTATATTCTTTTGAAATAACAACGATAATTCAGGTCTCGTGAGCGATTCGAAAGAAAAAAAAGACCTCGTTTAACCTTCAACCTCGCTCGAGCTTCCCGTAATCCCCGACATACATTCAATCCCATTCTCGAAGCGCATCGGGGACAAATGAAATAAACAATAAAACCATCGAATTGAATGACCGAGCGAGCGTACTAGCGTGAACTGAGAAAAGTCAACAACTCCATAATAAGAGAGGGCGCCGTAAAGCATTGGCCGTAAAGCGAACTTTAATTAAACGGCGTCCCGGTAAAGAAGAGCAGAAAAAACCAGATATAGAGCGAAGGCTATATGTACAAACGCGCGTATTATGTATCCGCGGATATCAAAAAAAAAAAAAAAAAAGACGAACGCCGGGAGCTGCAGCCAATAACGGGTGGAAGGGAGAGGGAGAGGGTGAGCGAGAGGGGAGAGGGACGAAGGCTCACCGCGAATCCCCAGGAATGTGGGTCGCGTCCCAGAAGCGTCGTCGGCACCCTCGTAAAATCCCCCGATAAACGAGGCGACCCGCGATCCGCGCCCCCGGCCACCCCTCGAGGGCTTCGCGCATCTGCCCCCCCCCGTCTCGCCCCCACGCCGCAAGCCTCCGCAGCCACGGTGGCGCGTCCCCTCCCCGAGCGAGGCAACCCCCCGCCCCACCCGCCCGCCCCCTCCATCCACCATCCCACCTCCCACCCCCGGGGACAAAAGGTGAAGCCCGGAGCGGACGCTCGCGCGCAGACTCGATAGACCGGGTTTTGAAGCTCGCGCGCACGCGCGCCCGACACACATGTGTGTGGGTAAGCGCCTAGGTAGACGCGGAAACCCGGAGACGGACGCGCCGCTCGCGGGGCGTTGCGCGAGAGTCCGCCGGTCATCGAATGACGCTCCGGTCTCGCTCTCTCGATGCATGCACATTGTATGCGAGCGCACGCACACGCGCATACATCGAAGAGTCTCCTGGGCTCTCCATACTAATGGAGCTTGTTCTGCGGGCGTGCGGAGGAAAAAAAAGGCCTTTTAACATTTGAAGATATCCGATTGCTGTTGCCGAGAGTATGAGAGTGTTGGTCGTATTTTGAGGTTACGCAGTCATGTTTTAGGAAGGTCCTGCTCCTCCACGAGCATAGAGAGGCAATATGGAAATCGATGGTAGTGCGAAGGGTTGCTATATTACCTCAATAATATCCAATTCTAAGAACGTAATGCTTGTTTATTATGTACATGGAACTTTTACAGGTATTCCGCTATGCCGTAATTGCGGAAAAATATTTCTAAAATATATGTAAATACTCTATTTGATATAATGAAAAAGTTCCAGAATCATTACAGAAAGATTTTAAACATATATTAGAAATTTCGAACTAACCTATTGCAAAAATGTTTCGATAAAATGGTTTAGAAATATACATTTGAAGCATTAATTCAAAACATATCTAAACCGTTTTTTTTTTAACATTTTTCAATGCGTTCCCAAAGTATTTCATAACCATTCTGAAATATAAAAATGTTACAAAATGTTTTCACAAAGTATGTCTAAAAAAAGGTAGAGTTAATAAAATTTGTTGTTACGAACTTATAAACGAACCTAACACCGCTACAAGTTGTATTATCGTGAATAAAGTGTATGGCAATGAACACCTGCGTCACCTATACGGCGAACAGCTGCAATTCAAACGTTTGATAGTCTAATATTTTATTAATATTATAAATGTTATAATATTATTATATATTATTATATATAATATGTAATAATATTATATTATATAGATTATACGTAATAGATAAAATATAAATTTTTACAAAACATAGTTTTGATAATATCATCATGAAATATTTTAGTAATATTTCGTAATATACACATCTGAAATATTTTGGAATTTTGAATTATTTGGATGTTTTTGTCTGTTTGTTGATAAAGTCCATTTAAAAAGTAAAAATAATTATTACAAAGTTTTCAACCGTAAGAGAAAAAAATGAAGAATATTCAAATGCAAGAATGCATGTGGCACAAAAAAGTTAAAAATTCGATTACCAATGTAATTTAGACAATATTGTTTAGATTATTATCGCGCGGGTTCATTTCTATTACGTATAAAAATTTGATTTTCTAAGTTGGCTCTAAACGCGCTACTAGATATTTTATTTGGCATTCTTTTTCGAGTTAAATCGAAAAGTCGAAAAATCGGTAGAAAAATATTGACAAATTGTACGGTCTTTAGTCCAGATGATGTGCAATGAAGAAGGAACGGAAGAGTTGGTAGGAAGGCAGCCATCGGCAAAAAAGGGATATCTAAAAACGCGGTCCGGAAACGCTGAAAATGTCCCTCAGTATATATACATAGATGTGTGCGTGCGCGTAATGCCTGTAGGGTAATATCTGGCAACATCGCGGCGACAATATATATATATATATATATATATATAGATAGATAGATAGATAGATAGATAGATAGATAGATAGATAGATAGATAGATAGATAGATAGATAGATAGATAGATAGATAGATAGATAGATAGTATTATGTAGTATTGCCCACCCCGTAGTATCCCCATTCCAATATCGATTACCCCTGATGTCACCGACTTCGGTTCGCCGCCCCCGCGCTGGCGTGATGTATATGTACGCTGATGTGCTCTGTTTGCCGGAGGCGAATATATATATATATATATATATATATATATATATATATATACGCGCGCGTCGCCCTGACGACGTCATCGGCGCGCCTATCCGCTGATTTTCGACACGCTCCAGGTCTTCCTTCACCTTCCGCGTGCCTATATATATATATATATATATAGAAAATTATACATATACAATGCTCACTACGAGCTTTTTTTTTCTTGTTTTTTCTTTACTCGCAGTCCGTGAGCTTGAAATTAAAGGAGTTAATGCAGAATTTCGCAGTTCGCTATGTATATAAATATATATATGTGTGTATGTATGTATGTATTTATTTGTCTTTCAATGTTAATAATCGCTGAAAATAATTTTGTCTTGGTTTATATTTAAAGAAATTACTTAAAATCGATTTTGATAAATCGATTAAAAATTAAACTAATTTATACACCCATCAGTGTTACTACCAGTGTAATGCCTCTTGATGTCATACGCTGTTTATATATATTGAAATATGGAATCGTACTGAACATTGAATTTTCCTTTTCTTTTATGTGTTTCAGGTATATCAACCAAAAAGTTCTCCTTATAAAAGAATAAATCGATTGAATGTAAGTAATAGTATTAAGCCCAGTTAATAATTTTTTTTTACAATCGCAGCGAATAAATACAAATGCCCACACTCACACGACACGATTACAGACACGCTTCAGCAAAAGTCACTATTTCTAGAATATGCCGTTATCTTCTAGAGCTTCCTTTTCATTACGCTTTCTCTGCTTTATCTTAATTGAGCACAGGAATTTAATAGCATTAATATTAATTTAAAATCGAAAAGGAAACGAATACTATAAATATTATAATATATTCGTCAATAAACGTTAAAAGATCGTTTCCATTTTAAAATTTTTTTCATCCTCGTCTGAAAAATAATTAGTATCTATCTATGTTTTTTCTCGCTAGCGATGATTCTAATTCAAGTTATACAAGAGATTCTGAGGTATTATGAACTTAGCGGTAATCCGAAACAATAATCGCAAATCGGCAAAAGTAAAACAATTTAACCATATTCTCATTGTCTTTCCTGAAATTCAATTAAACCTCCTTTATATGTATAGAATAATTTGTGAATTACGTGCTTTCTTATATAATGTGACAAAAATGTCAATTTTTATTTTTATACTTATTGAATCACGATTCATTCGAATGAATAATAAGTATATACCATAAAAACTTCACTGTTGCGAAAAATTACGTACGAAATCTTCTCACCCTTCCATTTTCGTGCCGAATTGCTCTCTCTCTCTCTCTCTCTCTCTCTCTCTCTCTCTATCTCTCTATCTCTGTCTCTCTATCTCTCTCTGTATCTATCCCTGTCACTCTCCTGCTCGCGAAACCCCTTTCGGCAGTGCGCGCTTGCGCTTGATCATTTGACGCATCAAATAACGAACCAGCGAACCCCTCGACTATCCTCCAATGGGGTGACCTACTTTCGCTCCCTACCCCATCCCCTCTCCCCTCCCTCTATCTCTATATTTCTCGCGTTCTCCCTCGCTCGCTCTTGCTCTCTCTCTCTCTCTCTCTCTCTCTCTCTCTCTCTCTCTCTCTCTCTCTCTCTCTCTCTATTATTCCCTCTAACAATCTTCTCCGCCACTCTGCCTTTCGCTACGAGGCGCGACGCGCGGAGATTATACTTTGGCTCTTAACCCGCGCGCACTTTTCACTGTTTCTTTTCCGTGGGCCGCGCCGCGCCGCCTCGCCGGCGCGCTCCTCCTTTATTTCATCCGACGTCGTCTTCGGCTGCTCTTACCTCTTCTTTTGCCCCCCCCCCCACATCGCCACCGCGCGAATGTCGTTCGATCGCAACATGCTCGGAATTTTTAAGCGCGCTTCCGCTCCCTCGAGCGTCTCTCGATCTTCTTATGTAGGACTCGAGATGAACGAACGACGGACAGCCGCGGATCGATTAACGCTGTCTTGCTAAAAAATATTCTGTACATTTAAAGGTTGAAAGTTTCAAAGGGTATATGTGGTTTTGAACTTATTCCCTTGTAAACCGGCGTATAATATACCATATATAGGCTATTAAAACATAATTCCAAATTAAAGTATAAATTTAAATATAAATTCGTGCATTTAATATAATTTTTTATAAACTTTTACATTGCTGCGATACAAAATATGAACATTTATTTTTAACAGCTCCGTTTAATTAAGTTCACAAGTGTCACATTCTCTTAAGATTTTCGTTTTATGGGGTTCATAAGTCTCGGATAGTTTGTTAGGTCGGTAAATAAGGTTACCAGCTTCTCCGGATTACGAATAATTTTACTGGAACGAACAATTACGTCGATACTATAGATTATTAACTAATTTACAACTAAAATTTAAGCATAAATGACATAAGTGATTTTGTCAAGCCAATAAATTCTCGTAAATCTTTACAGCTGGAAGAAATCTTCAACAGATAATTATATTGCTTTAATTTACGTACTTGTACATTATCGTAAATTCAGTGTTAAATACACTAGAAAAATCATAAATCTGAGTATAAAATGTCATCCATACATGGCGCGAATTAAAAATTTTTCGATTTTTGTTGCAATACTGTTGGATCAATTTGTTCAATTCGCAGTTATTTTACTCATCTATACACTTAATAAAATGCTTTTCTGATGTCAAGTAAACATTTACTTGTTTTGTAGCATATAAATCATTTTTTAATTTAATAAGATATATATTAGATTTCAGACGACATCGTTCGATTTACGTGAACTGTTCTCGCATCAGGGTAAATACTTCATTCATTACAGAAAATATTTTCTCAATTTATGGAAATAATGTAGTCGTAGAAAACAAGAAATGTTAATAGATATTTTTGTTTCAGTGTAACTTCATCGATAAATACTGTACGCAAAATCAGTGACTTTGCAGCAGCCTCAAATAGCTCCGAGATAATTCAATGACGTGTTGTGCTTTATGTACAAATACAAATTTTTCTCTCCCCCCCCCCCGCCGCCGTATCGTGACGATAAACACAGACAGTAGATACGATAGATATATGTATGCTGCTATGACAAATCGAAGCACATACGTTTATTTCACAAATGGCTCTGAAAATGTCCCTAACATCCGTTCGTTAAATTTTATTATCAATAGGAGACTCGCTGCAGATGTCGAATATATATATATACAAGGAACCAATTGCCATGATCTTATGATAAAACATGTGCTTTAAAGTCGAGGGGCTCTCTACTACTGATTTGCACATATTCAAATCACATCTCTTTCGCTGGGTTTTCGATTTTTACATCTCGTACTGAGTTTATTCGAATATCCTATATTATTCATTTATACATTTATTTACTTAAGAAGCTATTATCGATTTATTTTTAAACCCCTGGATTGTTAGATCACGTCTGCATTTCAGCCCGAAATCTTCAGACGACGAGAACGTCTTTACATAGCTTCACCATTGAATTTTCATCCGTGCAATCTGCCATTTACATCGTATATATACATATCTAGTTTTCATCTATGAAAAGTAGTCCGCGACGGATTTAAATATTTAAATCGTGGAATAATTTGCTCCTACAAAGGGAAATGCATAAGTAATGTTTTTTTCTTCTTTTTCATTT
This sequence comes from Sycobia sp. Sy_11, assembly GCA_018907035.1. Lineage (NCBI taxonomy): Eukaryota > Metazoa > Arthropoda > Insecta > Hymenoptera > Epichrysomallidae > Sycobia > Sycobia sp. Sy_11. The sequence continues at coordinate 3,159,398 of JACCIC010000040.1, forward strand.
TTTTTCATTTAGATATTTCTAGAAGTCAAGGTTGTCGGAAGAAGAGAAACCAGCAAATACTTGCTAAAATGAATCATATAATAAATTTAATTGTAACAATTGGTCGATAGGACCGTTGATTATTGCAAATCGAGCCTTTCTGTTTGTATCAATGTTCGAATCGCCGGGCAAGCTAACGGAGTATAAATCTAATATTTAGACATACGACACTCCGCACGAGTCTGCTTTTAATGAATACATTAGCATACGTATTTTCTTTTATTAAAAAACCCTATACAGTCCCGTTAAAACCAAATCACTCCCGAGATAAGTTTGATACTTTTATAAAAAATTTAAGCCGCGCGTCCCCACTGCTGCACGTCAGATTCGATCGATCAAACGTGCGCGTAATCGAAAATTCATGTAGTCCGACACGTCATTGTGCCCTAGTAATAAACTTTTCGGGGTGTCTAACCGAAAGCACATGTGGGCAGAGGGAGAGAGAGAGAGAGAGAGAAATTAAAGAGCTTTTTGAGGTTGTAATAATTGCTGCTACATACCTTATTCACGCGTAAATCTTGTCGTCCCGTTTATCCTGTTATCCATTGTTTTTTTATTTATTGCTCCGATGTCACACAATATGAAAATGATATTTGAGTTTATTCTAGTACCTGATACAAAGTTCTTCAAGTTCTTGTTTTTAACATGACCGTGTAATAATACGAATGTACGGGAAAATCTGCATTTCAAAATACCGTCAAAAGACGAGTCCATAATTCAAAATAAAGCAATTATTCACTGAGAAAATAGCGTCCAGACTGAATATTGCCACTAGTATTGATACACAGTAGGAAAAAACATTGCAGCTACGTAGATAACATCAAAAAAGCTCATCTTTCGACGCAAAAAAAATGATAGAATATTCCCCCAGCGGCAAAACCACCAGAGCTATTTCTTAATAGATACGAAAATCAATAAGCTTTTATCGATCGGTTCTATTGTTCAAATACAATGAAAAATATGATTCAATGATGTAACGGTAGAAATTGTGCCACGATCGAAATGAAAAAGTTATTCACCAATGTAAACGCTTTATGGGTTTGTACAATTGAAATTAGTATGGAATTTAATTTATTTTTAATTTTTTACTTTAAATTTCACGTCGCGAATCGGAGGTAATCTTCGTCGAAAACTGTTCAAATTCTCAAATCCACAAAATGAATACGGCTTCGTGGACTCCATCGCTACGTGTAATTTTAATGCGCATATATAATTCAATTACAAGAAATATTAAATAATTATTCAGACGAAAATTTACTGTTTGCTGGGAATGAAAATTTCTTCACTTATTTTCTATTCCTATAGAATTTAACAAAACTTGCTGAATATTCAGAATTACTTTTGTAGACAATTTTTTACATTATATATCTCGGTATCAAGATTATATATCACACGAACTTGAAAATATCTTTCAGCCATCAATAAATTACGGAGAATCTGCTCAACAATACATTTTACTCTAGCAAACATCTTCGTCTTAATTTATCATATACTTCGGTAGTTCATTTCATAATGACGCCCCGTGAATTTTCCCAGCTCGATTGTGTCTCGGATTCATTAGTCAAAGCGGCAAGGAAAGCCGGATTCAAGGAAATACATAAACACAAACAGCGGGCTAACGCATCCATCAGCAATCAATAATACGATGCGTATATGTAGTTATGATCTATATACGCACGAAAAACCCGCCCGTCCCGAAACAAGTATCCAGCGGAGAGGAGGGAAAGAAAGAAAAATAAACGAGACACCGCACGCATCGTTTTCCCCTTGGACGCAAACAGAAACAAAAAAAAAAAATAAATAAATAAATAAAGGAAAGAGGCAAACATTTTCACCCCGCTGCGCCCTGCAGCTCGGCAGCGTCGGAAAAGCTCACCCGTGCGGGCGCGCGAAGGGGCGAGAGTCCACCCCCCCCCCCACACCATCCAGCCCGCCCCCTCCGCCGCCCTCGCGCGCCGCTCGAGGGAAACTCTCCGCGCGTCAGCGGGAAAATCGATGCTGCGCGCAGGGAATGCTATGTTGCCGCCGCTCGCGCGTCCGCGCCGCTGCCGGTGCAGCAGGAAATTCGCGCTATAAGGCTAGCGTGTACCGTGCGCGCAGGCCTGTGTGCGCGCGCGCGTGTGTCTGTGTGTGTAGGCGCGCGCGAGTGTGCCGGAGCGAACCCGTATAATTGATCGAAACGAGCCGCGGGACATGCTTATCTCCTCGCTTTTTGCACCCTTTCTCATCGTATACGCCGGGAATTTTGCTCCTTTTTTTATTCATACGCCTCGGTTTCCCTTTGAACGCGCTACGTTTCTGCCGTACATCCGTGGCCGTATCTATGCATTATGGATTAAGGCGTAGTGGCGTTTTCCAGTGCGCTCTATGCGGGAAACGTCGCATCGTCTTTAACGAAACGTTAACTCAAGCATTATGAAACGATCGATTGGATTTAATGCTAATTTTACAGTTTCGTTAGTTTGAGAAATATTAGTTACTTTTTAGCAATAACTTCGTCTTAGGGGGCTGTCGAGATCACTTTTTAACGATCTAGCGAAAAATTCTCGGTTGCGATAGAAATTGCATGTATACTTATTAAAGAATTGCAAAATATAGATTACCATGCGCTTTCGTTAGGTCTGTTATATGTTTGTGCAAGGTTTCAAAAAAGCCCATTAAACAGAATGGACATGGCAACTTTTGTAAAATTTTCTTAATTAATTTCGGTTAACAAATGTTGAAAATATTTTATTTCCAACGTCATTTGACAAGTCTGCTTGAAACTTCGCATATAAAGAGCGTCGTTAGCTCAAATTTGTATAATTTCAATATTTACATTATAATGAACATAAAAACAAAGCGTTGCGTTTATTAAATCGGCAGAAAAAGATAGTCAAAAACCCGTTAATTAAATTTTAACTCTAAAAATTAATTGAGGAACGGAGTTTCGTTCTTTTAAATTATTATAGAACTAATAATTATTTTAATACGGCGCGTGTTTGATGTATGTATTTATATAGATGAAAATAATTTTACTGCATTAAATAAGTTTACTAATTGTAATTATGTAATTTGAAAAGTTTCATAATCAACACGTTGCAAGTTTTGAACAATTTCTAATTATTTTCGGATAGAATATTAATCAAAAGGGAAATTTACTTGGGCCTTTTAATAGATATTTGATAAAGCGTTCGGGAAAATAGAAATTTTCCGCTTCGAGTGTAAACTGAGTGTAACAAAAAGCAGAACGAAAGTAAATAGTATATCGGATAAAAGGGAAAGAACAAAGGAAGGCGAAAAAGCGAATCTACACTCGGCAAATATGCAAAAACATACAATAAGCCGAAAAGCCTCTAGAGCCGCTCGAACCCGTGGATTCGTTTATAAGTGCAAGTTCTATAGATTACAGAAATACGTGTGCGCTAATGATAAAAGAAGGGAAAACAAGCAACAATGCAATCTATTGCGTTATAATTCCTAACCTATTTTATTAGAATGAAATAGCATTCTGTGACAGATATTCGTTGTGTATATGCATTTGAAGACTATCAATAGGATTAGAACCTATGCCACTAGGATATCCAACAAATAACAGTATTCGAATAATTAGAATTTTAGAAATACCCTTTATGTGTGCATGACTATAAATTGAATACTCATGTAGAATTCGGATGTTAGGAAGTCAAATGTGGAGATAATTAATTTTTTTTTCTAATACATTTTCATATAATTGTTAAAAAATCTAATAATAAAAATAATAAGAACAATACTATTAAATTGAAAATCAATAAATTAAACACGAATTTTGATGCAAGGAATTTTTTGATTCTATGCTAAGATTTGTTAATCTAATTTTTTCTCGTAAACACATTTTATATACAATGCAAACTATAAAATAAATACAATACTTCCGATCAGTGCCAAAGATCCAGTAACTGCGAGAGTTTAGATATTCAGATTATTCGAGTACTGGATTCATCGGATTATTCAAATCTTTATACTGCCAGATTTCATTGACAGTTCTAATTCGCGTTCGGATCTAAATCAGTACTATTCATTCGACTTTAATATATTTTATAATATTCTTTTATTTGTCTTATTTTTCTTCAATTTTTATCCACTTCATTTTTTTCATTTTTAATAAATTAATTACAACAGAATCAACAGACAATTGCAAGAAAATTGTACTATAAAGAAGAATAAACAATTCAATCCCACACAGGTCGAAATTTATTTGACTATACCCAATAAGTCAGAATTCGTAAATACATTACCAAACGACAGTTCCGCTGAATTCTATTTCTGCTCATAACCTTTATACCCACTAATTGCAAAATATCTTAAAGCTGCTAACAAACGTTTCGACACTCTTTTCCTCTCCCACTTATAGAGCTCTGAGAGCACGGGGACCTCAAAAACCAAAACTTGATTTAGTTCCTCCGTGCATCTGGCGGGAGAGGGTATGAGAAACGATCGAAGCGTCCCTGGTGGTCAAAATCGTCTCAGCTCTGGGACTATCTATGTACGATAGCATCGTAATAATTCAAATAATAATTCATTATACCACCTGTGTTCTTCAACTATAATCACAATGAAATCAAGAAATTCTATATTTTTCCGAAACACCAATGTAGAATAGATCCGATGATAAAATGGACCATATAGCTTTAATCAAAATGTATTAGTTACCGAAACCTTTCCTTTCATATTACGCATACTTTGTTGACTCTGGCAGATAGCTGGGACGCACGTGACATGATATTTTAGATTATTCTATACACATATACGGAAGAACCTCAGAGTACAAATAAAATCCAAAGAGAGATAACAAATTTCTCATGTGGAAATCACATCTCATGCAACAATCACAAAACTTATTTCTTAAAACTTAAATCCTATTTAGAATCTATCTAATAAATGTTGTATTTTTCTATTATTGTAAGCAATTTTGCATACGTAATCCATTTTTTGGTTGAATAACCGGGCCGCGAACGTCGGCGAACCGAGACGCGTGCGTCGGTAAGCCAGGTGTCTGTCCACGTTGACAATCGAGCTCGTTTCGCGCAACGCTGCGCGATTCAGAAATGATGCGCTTTGAGCAAGAGGCTGCAGACTCACAGGCTTATGAAAAACGGTCGTGTGCTTGGAAAACCATTCTTTTTTTTACATCAACGGAAGTGACACATTGTGCGCAAGATTCTGTCGTTTATCTTTATGTTTCCTCCCTCGCCGACGACAGAATTCGAGGGGCTTTTTTATCCACCAGCACTGTACAGGCTTTCTTTTTCTCTTCAGCCCTATTTCCCTCTTATACACGTGCAGACTATAGACATAGATTCTCTTTACCTCTCTTTACCACCTTCTTCTTGCTCCTTCTTACACATCTCCCTCCCTCCTCCATTTTTTCGTTACCCCCGTTCACTCCATTCTATTGTCGAACGTTATACTGGCTCCGAGAGGAGGCGAGCTAAAAATAGTTTACCGTCGGCTGCAAAGACAGTTTGCTTTTTACTCGGTTTCGTAATATTTCGATGGGGTCCGAGGAATAGAAAGCGCTTGGGCCGGGGTCGACGTTGCCCGTAAAAAATTTACGACGAGTTATATGAGCCGGGGTCAACGAAATTCAATTTTGATTTATTCCTTCCGAAAATGAAGCGTTTATATAGGCATATAAGAAAAACGGCAAAATAATTCGCTCATTTTTCAATTTTAAAAATATTTTTCAATTCAATCATTTTACCGAAAAAATTATTCAAGAAAAAATTATTATAATATTTTATAGTTACTGCATTATAAACTATCAAATGATTTTGCAAAACATCTGTGTAACGAGATTAAAAATCAAAAATCAATAAAAAGATACTTCTTGCTGCATTATTTTTTAGATTATGTATAATAAAACTAGGAACTGCTTTTGAATCAGTTGGTTTTTAAACATCATCAAATTAAACCTATTTTGAACTGATTCATTTATGAGGAAATCGTTAATTGCTTAGTTAATAAATGATATGTGATATACCACTTATACAGTTTTAACCTGATTCAAAGCTTAATTCTACATCCTAACATTAGGAGAGTTTGAACATTCCTGTTTTCAAGTAAAAATACACTATTTTCAAAAGATTGTTACTTTTGTATTATTGTTCAATGAATTTGATTGAAATATTTTACGCTAACGTAGAATAAACTTAAACAAAACTAACGATCGTTTAAAATGTTAAATAATGTATGAATTACAAGCAATATATATATATATATATATATATATATATATATATATATATATATATAAGGGACTGTCAAAGTCAGTTTTTACCGATCGAGCAAAAAGTATTCTACATGAAATAATAATGGATCGTACAAGCATTAATTTGTTACAAATGTTAGTTAAGCATGTCGCTGCATTACGTCTATTTTACAATGTTGCTATGTTGCAAACGGTGTATCAATAGGCATATTTTGAAAATTTCATAACCAAGACTCGAAAGAAAATTTGCAAAACTTATTCATTACCACGCGCCGTCGGATAAATTGACTTGTAACTGTGCAGATGTGTAGAATCAATATAAATAAGAGTCATTAAATAATAGTTGGGATGCTTAATATTTATTACATTATTTTATATTATTGCAGAGACAGAGATATTTTTGCTTGTTCCGTAATAATTGATTTAATTATTCGCTCTTTTTACACAATTGTTAAAAATCTGCTTCTACGTAAAATTGAGTAAAAACCAATAATAAAATTGAATAAAAAATAATAGTATCTACTGCAATAATAATATGACCTAGAATTTACCGAAACACAATTAAAGATCGATTACAAAGATTATCGTTTAACACTTATTGAGGCACCCATTTTACTCTAATACATATCCGGGGTTCAACCTTGCATTATTTTATATAATAAATCTTATTGAGCAGGGGTGCAGCAACTGAGGATGTCGGAGGTGTCCAAATACCCTGTTACAGACCCAGTCGCCTCCTGTCAACTCACCCGCTACTATATGTATACCCATTGATTTATGTTAATAAATATTGTTTCTCATTTAGAACCATGATCGAAAACATTGCAATGCAAATATGAAATTCTATGTGTAACGATTTATTTTCTTGAAAATTTGCTGAAATTTTCATTCAAAAATATGTTTCAAACACTATTTGATTGCCTAGGAAGCATTGCACTTCACAAAAACGCGCAAATTATGAAAATATACTCTCATATGGCAAGATAACTGATATAATTTGCTGCTATCTCGAATAGAATTCCGATAAATTTCAATTGAAATTTCAATTATTCGCAAGTAAATTTAAGGATAAATCTTATGAGCAGGCTGTTATTGAAGTAAAATATAGGACCTTAGAAGTTATCCACTTACATATTTTACGTAAGGTGTAATATAAAGATTATATTTTTGATTATTTACTTTACAGATTAAAGAAATATTTGTCCAAGTTACTGCTCGTCCTGCTTCGTCCTGTTAATTTTATTATCGCCGTATATCGATCAAAAACTTATTTAAGAAGCACAACGTTTCCAATAGCCTTAAATAATTTCGCAGTGTGTCGTGTGCCCAAAGCCACTTTAATTATGAAAAATCTATATAAAACGACAATAAGCATACGGGTAAATAAAAAAACAAAAATTAGTTTTTCATAAACAACATTCGTTTTGTATCTTTTTTTTTTTAGTTATTTGCACACTCCCTAGTAGAGAGACGAGTCGTAGCGCCGCTGGCGAAGATTCACAGGCCGTGTATGGGGGAGGGGGGGTCGAACCAATACCATCCTGCCATTTCTCTCTATCGTTCCCGGGGCCATCGCGTAGTCGCGCGCGTCATTAGCCCAAAACTTCTGTCCGACAATAGATCTCTCTCCTCGTTAACCCACTAAAACTGTCTGCCTCTCTTCTTCCTCGCCCCCCTCGCTCGCTCCTCCTCCCGCCCATAGCCTTGGCCGGACGAGTAGAGTACGTCGGGCACACGTCGTCCACCCCTCTCCCCGCCGCCGCGCCTTATCTTTCCGCGCGAGCGAGAGACCCGCTCGTCGCGTGTATAAGTAATCGTTCGTTTTTTTCTTCTTTTTCTACTAACCTTCACCTTTACGTGTATATGGGGGGGGGGAGGGGAGAGTGATATGCCGAAAATACGATTTATTACGTTGAAACATTGTGGTTGAACCTTCTACGTAAATTCGTGAGTATAGAAAAAAATGTTCGGTAGGCCATGCACGAAGTCGCAATAGGATAAGTGAAATATATACAACTAACCAATCAATGGATGGTATAAATAATAGTCTTTATCGCGTATTTTATATTAAAAGTGTTTATCGTTGTGGTTAGCAGGGGTGCTTCAGGTAAATTCAGTATTCAATATTCTGTGGCATAGCTAATTACATTATAATACGTGCAAACTACTTTTGGAAAGCTATTTAACGAAATAGCTACAAGAAATAGTCAAAGCACATTACTTCTGTTATATTCACACATATTTTTTTTGCAGATTCGATTGACTTCTTTCCGACAATTGATTACAAAGGACAGGAATTTCAATTATAAATCGATCTTCCCATGTTTCTGATCTATCGGCTCGTTTACGATTTCTACCGCAATTCCTTTGAAAATATGGCGATTACAATAACGTCCAGATTATTTTTCTCGGAATTGTTAGAACCAATCCAATGTACAGTCATCGTTACATTTTAGTTTTAAACGATCACAACATTATGTAAATGATATTTTTACGTTTTCATGCGATGAATCCTCCATTGTGGATTCGCGTATTAACAAGCAGTTGCGAAACGTGAAAACTCATTTTGTTTTTTTCTTTAACAGTGTAGGGGATGCTTCTCAATTTTTTTTCTATATATAGTTAAATTCCTCTCTAATAATTATACGCGTAGTTTTTCCTCATCTCCTCTCTCCGTCTCTCTCTCTCTCTCTCTCTCTCTCTCTCTCTCTCTCTCTCTCTCTCTCTCGCTCTCTCTCTCTCTATCTATCTTATCGAGGTTGCTTTATTGTTTTGTGATTTATGCACGTGTTGTAGTACTGCGTAGTATTTTCACGATAGCTACGCGCGAATTCCGATAGTCTGAACAAGGACGAGAAAAGCCGACTAACTCTCATAATCTCTGCATCCGACTGCAGCTATTCTTTTCTTCACTGTCATTTTCGGGGCTCTTTTCTACTTTGACGTAAACATAAAAATCTTTAGGAACTATTTCTCCTTGCCACTGATATCGAATGTGTATATTTGCCTTAAAAAAGTTGGCGGCGAATTTCTTACATAGATGCACGGTTCGTGAGCAGCGATACTTTTATAGTGAATCAGAGCTCCCGGGGGGGGGGGGCAATATCGCTGTTAGTCTTTTAAGTTTTTTTGAAGCTAATCTCCGGCTTCGAAGATCGCATGGCCGAGAAATTAGAAAAGAAGCTCCTCGACGTACTATTTGGTTCCCTTCGTGTATAAAAAGGACATACTCGCGTCGAGGAACTGTCTTCCCTTGATTGGAAAGCCCGAAGCTCCTATGAGACGATAGGAGAGCCGAATGATTATCTAATTTCCTGCAGCTACGAGCGTTGCTTTTCTAAAAGTTTCACGGTCTACAGACTCGTAATCTACTCTCATTCGACAGACAATGCGTCCTACTTATAATTAATTACCACTAGATTGTCCTTTTTGTTTCTTCAAAATGTCTCGGCCACTTCAATACTAAATATCGAAAGATTCAAATTAACATTAATTGCTTGATTTTAATTGTCATCGATTTCCATGGCTTTCATACTCAGTTTTCAAACATTTACTATTTAGATATCTAAATAGAAAAATACAGCGGTGTACAATGAAAAATATTTGCATTGTTATAATAGTTTTGTCAAGCAGCGCGGTCTAGCGGTGGGAAAAAAGTCACCAATCGTGATCGCATCGGCATTACAGATGAAATAAATTGTCGTTTTTTCATTCGCGGCAATACATATATATATATATATATATATATATATATATATATATATATTTCGATACATATGTCAGACACAATAGGGATTATGGCACGACAAATTATATGTCGTAAGCAGCAATAGACAGAAGTCACAAGATTGTGATTTTCTCTGATAGATTAATTTAATTAAGTAACTAAAATATCTTATGAATCTGGCAGTCTTCTAGCTTCAAAATTTCAAATAACAACAAATTTCTTTTTTTACGTTAAACAATGTCAATTCTAGACTTTCTTAGCCGCACATTGGAAAACTGTGCTATCGAGATTTTGTATTTCCAAATATAAAAACAGGTATAATCGCGTTCATAATCTGGATGTAATTTGTTAACATATATAGCTTTCGCGTGTGAATAGAATTTGAATACTTCTTAGACCCATTGTAAGATTTTATTTAAAATGTTGTTTTTAAGAAAACACAAGATTCCGAAACGCGTCTGAAGGAACTTTATCATGGATACATTCAATATTAATGCGCGTGACCAATTATTTTGACATTAACAGAGAATTTAGCTTGACCAAAGGGTTGCGGGTTCGGACTGCGCGCCAATTTATTGCCGGCGATAAAACATGCACAAAATGATCGTTCGCTGGCAGCGCGATTGCGCAGCGCGAAAAAGTTTTTGATCAACGCGCCCGTACGTTCGTTGAATCGCGATTTCAATCCCCTTCTTATCGCCACTCCCGTAACTTTACGTCTGGCGCGTTAACGAAATTCATCCTCGCAATTCTCCTCCGACCGTAAGCAAATATTGCGCGAATCCTCGTGCCTCGACTGGGAGAGGGGCGGGGGTGCATTTTTTACCCAACAACAATCTCACCGAAGCTGCAAGTTTCTGCGCGATTGCAGTACCCCACGTATAAAAAATAAAATCCTATGCTCTCTCTCTCTCTCTCTCTCTCTCTCTCTCTCTCTCTCCTCTGTTTCTTTCTATATATCTATTTATCTATCTGTCTGTATATATCAATCTATTTTTGTTTCTCTCGGTGGAGTTGTGAAAATTAAAAAAAAAAGTCTGCGGGAGTCTGCCTCGAAACACGCGCGCGAGGAGGCTTCAATCTCGTTCTCTCTCTCTCTCTTTCTCCCTCGCTCTTCCATTTCTCACGGCAGCTCCGGCCATTTCTCTCCATCCGGCTTCTGCGATTTCTTTTTTCCTTTTCTTCGTCTTTGGCGCCCTTTTCCCTCTCCCTTTATCTCGTCCTTCGTTACGTCTGCTTCCGCTTTGTCGCTCAACCGACGGCATTCGCTGAGGAAAGGGTGAGAGAGAGAGAGAGAGAGAGAGAGAGAGAGAGAGAGAGGGAGGGAGGGAAAGGGAATCCTGGTGATTTGATCTCTCTGGTCTTAGCTCCTTTTTCAAATTAATTTGTCGGGAAGAGAGTGAGCGAGGGAGAGAGAGAGAGAGAGAGAGTGAGAGAGAGAGAGAGAGAGAGAGGGCGGTGGGAGGAGAGAGTCAGAGAAATGAAAACGTGTGGTGCGAGTCGTTCGTCTTCCCTCACCGGCCGCGTTCATTTCTCCTTCAAAGCGCCGCGGTTCGGTTCGCTTTACGCTGCGGTTCTTCCAACATATATATACGTACACAGTTCTGTGTCTCATTTTTTGCCGAAGAACGACCTGCCCATTTATCTTATGTATAGGCGATTTATTCCATTCCGCTGTACATTTAATTTGTAGATAGTGAGCAATTATTGCAGTGTATATAGAAAATATCATTTTCTCGCGACATAAAGAGAATCATCGGTTGGAGCAAAAAAAAAAGATAATGATCTGGCACTTATAGAGGGGGCCAACTTTATAAATAAAATTTTTACACTGTCCATTCTTCGAGAAACAATAGCAATTTACGATCAAAATTTCCTCCTGCGCCCATTAAAAGTTTCGAGCTTTCGGTTAAGCTATTAAATAATCTACAAAAGAATTCATAAATCAATAACCATAAAATATTTTATTTTGTCAAATGTGATTGATTTATCAACGATGAAAGTCTAGCATTGCTAATAAGTCACAATGGATTAGGAAATTTGTCGAGAACTTTTTTCTATTTAACTTCTACGGTAATAAATATTATCGTGAATCGATAGCAAAGACTATAAAAGAATCCTGTATGAACCATTACAAATCGACTTCTCACAGCTTTACCGCTACTGTCACGTTTAAGTTCGTTTTTGAGCGAAGATGACCTAATAGCAAACAGATCTCGAGGTAAAATACAGAGGGTCACAATTTGCCGAATATGCCAGAAGGTCTGGTAATGATTTTTGTACGATACAACATCGTGTGTACTTCGACGATAAAAAGACTGGCACTTGGAGTAGTTGGGGAAATAATCAGGATTGCGAGTATAACTTGCGCAATTTGCCTCAAGACGATGGGCATCTACGGAACGCCTGCGCATTATACGTATATTCCGTAGGATATCTCGAGTTCTTTTCTTTTTGCGCACAGTATGTAAATTTCAGTGCACGAAACTTTTTCTGATTGTATATGCACGTGTTATCGCTTTATCCATCGTTCTGAGTTGTATTTCACAAATTACAGTCGCAATTTCCATTGGTTTTCAAATTGCCTGAAAATTTTCGTGATTGTTGAGCGTGTGAAGTAGCTCGGTCGATAAACTCGTTGTCGTAGTGGAGGTGTAAAACTGATTATATATGGAAAAATCACAGTAATCATCGGTGATGTTGCACGGGCTATGACGGACAGTCTTTACTCCGAGATCTCGCACGATATTCTCAATGCCCAAAACAAAAAAACAATCAATAAATTCTGAGATTAATTTCATTATTAAGATTAATTATCAACAGTTTTTATTAATGTAAAATTCAATTAACGGCTTTCGAAATTTTTAAATTGAATATTTATAAATATTATAACAAAAACGTTCATGAATTATGTTTTGAAACCGATATTGCAGTGAGTATTATTGAGTTTCATTCCATTTGTAATAATTTTTGTTCAATCTGCATTGCAAATTTTTATGAATCGATGAAATAAATTTCAACTACAATAAAAAACAAAAGCTTGAGTGAATTTTCACGAAATTTCAATAATTTTTTTTTGAACAGTAGAGGTTTAATAAAACTGTAAAATTCTCCGATATATGATTTTTATCATTCTCTGTACGTATTTTTCAGAATTTCAATCTTATATCAAGTAATAATTTAATCAATAATGCGAATGCAAGCACTTCCGTTTTTTTTCTTTTTTTTTTACAGAGGCCGTTATTACTAATTATGTACGCCTGTGTTCCCCAATAATAATCGAAAGAATCAGCCCCCTGAGCCTCCTCCCTCCAAAAGTCATATGCCCAAGACTAATTTCCATTCTATTCGACGTAATGAAATTTTCAACCTCTTTTAATTCTATATTACAACCGTCACGCCATGTAACACGCCAAAAGTTAATGCACTTAGCGTGACAATTATTTAATGACAATAATCCAATAACGAGGGATAATTACACACATACGTATATACGCGCTCGAACGTTATTACACACACGCGCACGCGAGCGCGCACACAGACGCATACGCACACACACACACACACACACGGGCGCACACACGGGCGCACAAATCCGCCGACGTTGACTCTCTCTATATAATTACGCGCTTCAATTTTCCTCGATAATACCATATCTATAGATACATATATAGCCGAAGGCTTCCGGCTTCTCTGTATAGATCGGCAATTGAAGAAAAGAAGAGAGAAAAAAAAAAGAAAAACACAGAGAGCAGAGCAGAGTAATCCCGCGGGGGTCTGGAAGTTGGGTGTGGGGAGGGGGACGTGTCTCGATAGCCCCTCGTTTCATCAGGCAACAGAGAGCCGGGGCTCGACAAAAACTCATGAATGAAGAGCCTATAATTTTCATCGCGGCGTCAGTGTGAGCGAGAGAGAAAAAGAGAGAGGGGGAGAGAATGAGAGGGGGAGAGGGAAGACATCTCGGTTGGGGAAGAGGGCGAGTAGGGGCGGCAAAAGCGAGTCAGGGGCGGCGGGCGGTGGTGAAGGAGTGGTGGTAGTGTGGCGTTGGGGTTAGGCGGGGAAGGGGTGGGCGAAACGGGCTATATTGCTTTTTACGAGCGCAGCATCGAGCGGGAACTCCCCGGGAAGTGGGTCAAACGTCCTCTCCATCCAGTCCCTCCCTCCTGCCCCCTTCTCTCTCTCTCTCTCTCTCTCTCTCTCTCTCTCTCTCTCTCCTCCCTCTCCCTCCCTCTTTCGTCCTTTCGCATCTCCCGCCCGCGCGCTGGCTGCTCCCGGTACATCTCGATATGCGCTTTGCCCGTTGCCGCCCATCGGCGGTCCTGCTCGACGATATATACTTTTATCCTCTGTACGCTACGTTGGCGGCTCTATGTGCTTATGCTCGCGCGCGCGAGAGAGAGAGATAGAGATAGTGCCGGAACGTTCGTCGTATGGCCATGCATAGTACGCGAGGGTGCGACCGGGCTGCAGGGGCCTGCGTTGTAACCGCGGGAATGCTGGCCGGAATTTTAAGGAGGTGTCGGTACGGATTTTGCGGATCGATGATTAATTACGAGGTGCAGTCGTGCTACGTCCACTGCGCGATTATACCTCGTGCGCGGCCTCGCACGAGCGAAAACTTGAACTTTACCCGAGAACGGATTTAGATTACGTATCATATTGGGATCATTAGAAATCTTAATAATTCGGCTTCCTCGAAGATCGGCACTCATTTATTTGTAAAAATTATGAGACTACTTCAATATCTGGTACGATATATTGCAGAAAAAACACGGAGGGGGCGGAAGATGAGCTTAAAAATTACGCGAATGATATTTATAGGTTCGGTATCAAGGATAGGATTGAAAAAATTGACCGTTTAAATTCTTTTTAAACGGCCAGTGATTTGCATGCAATTATATGACTTAAGGTTATGTTATTTTAATTTTCTCTCTGCGGTAATTTATACCTTTTTTAACTGGTTTCTAAATAATACATAGATGAAAGAAACTAAAATCAATAGAAAATGTTATACTTATTAAGTTTATTCAATTTTTCTGGTTATTTTATGTACAATAATAAACAAGTATAAAACAATAAATAAATAAATAAACAAGTAAAATCACAAATTCGAAAATTACTTTAAAATTATTGTTCTTTTAAATAACCCATTTCAATGTTCAACAAAACCAAATCAAAATTTATACTTTTAGTTTTCAAACAGAACCAATATAATCTACATTTATGATATGTTATTGAATTATAATAACAATATATATCAATATAAATACATCACGTTATTAAAAATAAAAACAATATTTTTAGTGTCCTAAATCATTTCCTGAATTTATTGACAATGAAATTCCAATTGGAATCAATGTTGATAGTAAAATTATAATAGTGATTTTTTTTAGTTGATTAACACGTTGAACCTGCAGTATAGTCAGTTTTTCGAAAAATTAAACTTTTATTCGATCTCGACCTGTTTTTATTCAATTGTCGCATACTAAGAATTTTTACACTATATGAAATAAATGTTTGAATAAGAGCTTAAGCGATGATTCTTTAGCTATCTTAGCAAAGAAACAGAATATATTTACGTATAATGTTAGGACTTAAATATTGAACAAAAGACCCCAAATTCTGATATTGACAAAGGATTGAAATAGAAAGAAATTTACGGTAATTTTGGTTATTTGCATTTAATTAAAATTTACATCAATCCGAATGAAACGCGATAATTTCAATATTCAAAAAATTAACCTATTTACGTAATGAAATTTAATAAAAATTTACCGAAACTAAATTATTTTCATTGAATTTCCAGACTTTCATAACGAGGCATTCCACACACCCGGCCTCGTTTCTCGGTCATCCCCCCTCCGGCCAACCTGAACACCAATCCCAACGCATACGAATATAGTCCAGTCGGATTACTATTTTCCACTGAATAGCCGCGCTAAGTGAGCTAAAAAGCGTCACTAAATATATTATGAAAAATTCCCGGCAACGAACTCGTTCGCTCTCCCTTGGATATATCGAAAATACTTCGCGCCCGCTCTCGAACCACATACAGACGTGCACGTGAACTTTATTGCGCAAATGGTACTTGCAGTTTCAATGAGGCAAGGACTATTAAGAAATCCGTTCGAGATAGAGGACTATTCGGTAAGAAATACGCGATATCAGTCGAAGTCAATTTTTACCGATCGAGCCGAAATCGATGGCTCTATGAATTATTTTTAAATTTTACTCAATCGTATACTTACATTTCTGTTTGTTATACATTGCTATAAAGTTTCTCAAAACCTTTCGCAGTACGAACATAATTTAAATGAATTTTACATTCCCATTTCCTCGCCGTCTACCCAATTGGCTTAACCAAACTTGCCCCGAATTAACAGCACGATTATCGAAATTTTATAACAACTTAATATTTACGTATGCCATATTGTCGATAAGGGCGGATTTTTAACTGATTCGTCATGACGAACAGAGCAGACAATGGTCCTTGAATTTTACGTACAATCGCCTCATCTTACGCGCGACGGAAACGTTCCAATCGGCCAGACAACAATCGCGCACCAGAGGGGCGTGGGAAATTTTGCTCCGCGTAGACTTCGGCGGTGCGTCAGCCCCACGCGTATTTGTGGATTATTTCCTGGCTCGTAGGGGCGGAGGGGCGCGGGGAAGGGAGTGAGGGACAATTTTCCACTTCATGCGAAATAGGAAAATGCAATACGGCGTGCGCAGCCCGAGGTGTAACTGCAGGCGCAGGGGCGTAAGTGTAGCGCTGAAGTTTGGCAAGAGGGAGGAGGAGGTGGGTCCGGGGAAAATTGGCTCGGCAGCGGATGTGAGCGGGGCGGAGTCCCGACGATCGAAGGCGAGAAGGACGCCTATAACCGTGCTGGCTGCCGCTCGCTCGCGCCCACGGACGCAGAGCCGAGGATGCGCGTACGCGCGCAGTGCGCGTTTGGCGCTGCGGCGTGTTTATATGCACTGCCGGAGGGTAGAAAAAGAAAATCCCATCGGTTCGGTGGCGAGGAGAGGGGCGTCGATTAAAATTATCAGAGTGCCCGTTCGTCGTATCTCGACGCCCCCTCCTCCCTCACTCTCTCTCTCTCTCTCTCGCTCGCTCTCTTCGATTAATGATCAGAAACTTTCGAATTTTACGCTCCGAAGTCTGTCAGTTATTCTAGCAAATAATCTGTGACGAGGATGATCTGTCCAAGCTAAAAAAAATTGCTACACACATCCGCCAGCAATTCCCAAATTAAATCTGCCAACAACGGCGTGCACGATTTATTTTAACTTAAACGCATGTATACAAAAACGGCATTTACGAAAAAGACAAGGGCGAGAGTGAATAAAGAGCAGAGTAAAAGCCAGATTAGAAATTTAAACCAGCGCGCCGTGCACCCTGACCTCGGCTAATGAATCTCTCTCTCTCTCTCTCTCTCTCTCTCTCTCTCTCTATGTGTGTGTGTGTGTGTGTACGCGCGCGCGCGCGTGTGTGTAGCGTGCGCAAGCGGGCTTACCACGAACACACAGGCCGGGAGATTACGTGAGCGCAGCCCGTACGCGATAAATCCACGCTCGTCCGAGATTTATTTTCAGTTCGACCGCGGAATTTATTCGGGAAAATAATACGAGTAAAGGGGAGAGGAGGTGAAACCGTTTTTCCCCTCCTCTCGCGAGCTCGCCCAGCGGGGTCATACTATATAGCGCGAAGCGGCAGAAAAGGGGGTTGAAGAAGATGGGGAAGGAAGAGAGAGAGAGAGAGAGAACAGGAATGATGGGGTGGGGGAAGAAGGTGGAGCCAGGCCAAGCGCTACCCCACAGTGGAGGGGGAAGCGCAACGCCGCTGTCGACGCCCTTTCTGCCTTCGCACTCTCTCTCTCTCTCTCTCTCTCTCTCTCTCTCACATTCTCTCTCTCTCTCTCTCTCTCTCTCTCTCTCTCACTCTCTCGCTCTACCCGCTTTCTCAATATTGATTTTACCTCGAGCTTAACGCGCGCTCTTTCCTCGCGCGTGTATATATATATATATATATATATATATATATATATATATATATATAGATGTATGAGTACGCATAACGTACGTGTGTGCAGGTGCATTTATTGGCGAACAGCAGCAGCAGCAGTCGCGAGCACGCGAGAGCAGCGAGATAGAAGGGGGTGGGGTGTTGCCCCAGTACAGGTATATATATATATATATATATATATATATATATATATATATATAATCCAGCTTTGCACTTGCGGGCCCGCGAAAGTACACGTATATAGGAGCGCCCACGTGAGCTCGAGCCCTCGCTGGTGGGTGGGTTGTATGCAGATTCGTGCGAATGCACGCCGCCCTGATGCACCTCCTCCATATCTCTGTTTCTCTCCCTCTCTGTCTCTCGCGCTCCCACCGAGCCACCGCGACGTCTCCGTTCGATGTCGGTGCGCGCGCGCGCGCGGCTCCCGTTGCCCCGTTCGGAACGATTACGCGTCGCTCGGGCGCTGCTGGTGGTGGAAAGGGCGGTGGAGGGGGCTCGTGCGCGAGAGACGGGATCGTTCGTGGACCACGAAGCTATCGCGCGCGGGCCATCGGCCACGGAGGACCCTGCACACCCGAACGCTTTCGTCGCTATGTATATATATATATATATATATATATATATATATATATATATATATATATATATATAAGGAGGCTTTGAAATCACGCGGATGAGGAAAACAGATTTAAGTTCACTGTAATTTTTTTCTTTCCTGTTTATAGTAACCCATAGTAACCCATATAGATGAGGTTAAAATTACCAGCAATTTTATACCCATGATGTGTAAGTTTCAATATTCGAAGTTAAGACGGAATTCTGTAGGGCTAACCCTCGAGTATATATATATATAATATATGGCATTCGAAGTATAAATGAAACTCTTACCTTGTCGAAAGAAAGATTGGTTGGAATTATAAATTGCCTCGTTCGCGTTTTCCAATAAAACTGGCGAATAAAAATTAAGGTGGTAAAATTTATCCATGGTAATTATTTAGTTTTTGTTCGTAACTGAATGCTATCTTAGTATATGCCTAGATGTTAGATATAGGTTCTTAATTTTCACCGCCTAATTAGTCCTTTTTTGTCATTTTTTATCGGCAAGAGAAAAACGTTCAATGTACCATTATCAGATTCAGCAACAAAACAAAAATAAAGTAACCTAAGTATTCTTTCTTAATAACCTAAAAAGAAAAGAGACGAAGTCGAAAGAAAATATCTCTAATAATCAAAACGAAAGATCTTCAAAGAATTTGTAACTTAATTTTCTACAAAATCCGTATCTCTACAGTATTCAATATTTGTACAAGGACCCTTCTAAGTTTGCCACAATTTAGGATGCCTCGCCTTATCGTGACACATTTCATACGTGTACTACATGTTTGAATGCGACAAGCTTTTCGGAGTCAAGTTTTCAATATATGACGTTTTTCAACTATCTTGACTGACTTTTTGGCATATGAGTTGAATTCTATTCGAACTGCAACAGAATGTATTTAACGCATTTAGTTTTAAAATTATAAAAAAAGTAAAGTAGTATTCAATGTTCCAAATGATCAGTGTGAGTACAGTAATAAAATTTTACGTTTCCTTTAATTTAAATAAGATTGTTACTTTTTGTTTTATCCTTGTAATAGATTAGAAAAATAATATATTACAATATATATTTTTTACCTCATTGATATATATTATATATATATATATATATATATATATATATATATATATCATATATATATAATTTTTTATTTAAAATGAAATAATAATAATCCACTTGTAAGACAAATTACTCAAACAATATTAATTCACTCCTATGAATAACTTAAATTGTGTTATTACAGATAAAATAACACGGTTCAGGAAGAAAGCTAAAAAGCCTCAAAATCGCCGTCGTAACATTGCCGTCATAATCTCTCTCTTTCTCCCTCCGTCTCTCTTTCTTTCTCTATCTCGGCACATATATATATATATATATATATATATATATATATATATATATAATGTACGAGCATATCCAGCCATTAATATCGTTTCTAACGCGCGCATCGCTTCGATTTATAGAGGTCGTTTAACCCCCACCCTCGTGCACACTCCACCCCCACTGCGCTATTAACCGAACCGCCGGAGTTGCGCGTCGTCCCCCTCTCACTGTATCGCATTGGCCGATGATACGCGCGGCTGTTCCACTGCTCGAGGTAGCTGTGAGCGCGCAGCGGGACCTTTTCCACTTCTATGACCCCCCCGTCTTCCAGGCGCAGCAATTGCTTCGGTCGATTTGTAGTCTTAAAAAACTCAATTATTTCCGAAAGTAATGACTTTAAAAAGCATTCGTTGCAATTTAAGTAAACAATTTGATTTATATTAATTTAGAAAAATAAACAAAAATTGAAAAACATATTTTTTGATGAAATATAGTTATGTTATAGAACTTGATGATTTCAAAACTATAACATAGATATAGTAATAGATTATTATTTGTTAGCCACATGGTAAAAAACAATTGGAATATTTTTGCAAATTTTAACGCAGTTTTTAAACAGCAATTCAAAAATGTATTTTTTTAAACCAATACCTTCTAATCTGCGGAAACGAATATGAAAAAAAACTAATAATAAAAAAAAAACCTATTATATCCTTTCAACCGTATCAAATTTTTTCACCATACAGTTATTATATTATTAATAATATATCGGTATGTCGATACAAGTAATTAAACCTTTAAGACCAGTTATTATTTGATTTTCTCAGAAAAACCTTAAATTATTTCAATTTATTAATTTTTCTCTTTAGAAACTCCTCGAAGTAAAATTAATTTCCATTGTAATAAACCAATTCTAACGCCTTACCTACCTAAATCATGGCATTTTTGAATTTCTTAAATCAAGCCCCAATTAATCGATCTCGCTATTAAATCGCTAAAATACGAGTACGTTATTTTCCTGCCAAGGAGCGATGGGCACACACTCGCACGCCCATTATTACGTCGTGTCTTTTATCACACAATTCCAGTTAATCTTCATTCGTTGGCTGGGCAGGGCTTCTTTTTCTTTTTGGTTCTTCTCCTTTTTCTTCTTCGCCGTTCCACGCATTTTGCAAAAGGGATCGTGAGTGTCCGCGAGGTGGCACAAGGCTAACTTCGGGGACAATGCTTGTCTTTCCTCCCTTGTTTAATGGGGAGTTACGAGCTTTTTGCTTTGAGGGTTAAGTTCGTAACAGAGGAAGAGAGGAAGGAGAAGGAGAAAGATTTAAACTCAAGGCTTTTGTTTTCTAAAGTTTTCCCGAGGTGAAGTTTGAAGTTCGCGACGTTTGGCCTGTAAGCTATAGAGAAAATTATAAGCTCCGCCGGTATGTTTTTATCATTGAAGATTTTTTATGGCTATTTGTAGATTCAAAAGTTTGCTTCGAAGGGAAAAACTTTTCTTCAGTCGCACTAAAGTCAAAAAAATAATGTGAAACAGCGAAGCTGATTTTTAAATATTTGGTCTATTTTACGTATGCCTCTTATTTTATTCATTCAAGAATGAGAAGCTTATTATTCTAGTAATGGGCCTAAAAGTTCAAATATGAATATTAATAAAAAGCAAGGACTTTCTATATTTTATGTATGAATATTAATTTTTATGAGAATGTTAATAAACTCATTCTATAAAAAACTACAATTTTATTTTTCCATCGCGTCTCAAGCATCCTGTGTCAAAGAACTCGACTTTATCGATCGAAATAACTATAAGGAACATATCCAAATGAGGTAGTGCGAATAATGCTGAATATCTATCAATTGGTCTTACATTATCAATCGTGGAACGGCAATTTGATTCTCTCTCACTCTTCCCCCCCTCTCTCTCTCTCTCTCTCTCTCTCTCTCTCTCTTCCTCTATCACTCTTTATCTCTCTCTTTCTATTTGCTACTTAAAGCCTAGTCGTCATTTTTCATTAAAAGGATAATTTCTCTCAATTGGTCGGATGGGAAAAACGAACAACCTCTCTCTTTCTCTCTCTCCATCATGCTCGCGCTCTCTTTCTTTCTCTCTCTCCATCATGCTCGCGCTCTCTTTCCTTCTCTCTCTCCATCATGCTCGCGCTCTATCTCTCTCTCTTTCTCTCTCTCCCTCTCTCCCTCTCGCTTTCTCTCTCTTTCCCCTCACCCATATAACTTTCGAGGTCGTCGAACGCCGCCAGCGTATTTATTTTTGGCAGGAATATGCACGGATTTCTATTGAGTCGATGTTTAATGTTTGATTGATCCGATGGCCTCGTTTATACGTCGGGGCATCCGACCCCTCCCATCCGTTCAAGCACATCGATTCCATTTTCCAGACAGTTATATCTCTCTTTTCTTTTCTCTTTTTAAATGACGGATGTAGTAATAATAATTATGACAATGTTCGAGAATCGGGTCTATCTATGTATTTTCGGAGCCATCGATCGACTTTCATAATTTAGCCCTTTGAAGAACGAGGTCACACAAGTTACACAATCTTTTTCATCGATCTTTTTATGCCAAAAAACTACAAATTGTTGTTATTTACTTTTCAAATATCTTTGCTGTTTCTCTACAGTACTAATAAATGTAAACTGTGAATTCATTTGTTACTAAACTGAAAAATTCACTTGGAAGTTTATTTGTGATTGGACTTTCATGAAAATTCATATGTATGAATTTGCGGGGTTCCTGAATTCCAATTTACATGTTTCATAGCTGCTGATGGAGAATTCAAAATGGCGTGTCTATAAATAGAATTTAAAACCTTAAATTTTCATCTGAACCATAGTAACTCGAAGGATTGTCGTGAATGTGATGGCGAATCCAACATGATCTTCACAGCATTTACAATGACGGACAGAGTATAGCAACTGTGTTATTTCAATTTTGGACTCATATCCTGGAGCCGAAATTTCGAATTTTTCAAATCTGACTTTACGTTTGTAATCAAGTTTTCATATTTTTATTATATTGATCATGAAAAACATCGACGATATAAGAAAATTGTGACAGTTATTTTTTATTTTGAATTAGCTCTAAGAAACGTGAATAGATTCGAAAATTTTAAAAACATCGAATCTAGATTTTTTTCAAATCCATTGTTATAGTCGATCTGCCATTTTGAATCTTGCAATCTCGACAATGAATACCTAATCTGAGATTTTAAATTCTTTTCAACGCATTCCTTCTAAAACATAGGTTATTTAAAAATCTATGCCGAATGCCAAAAGAGTTTCTGACGTTTTTCCGTTATATCTACAAGATCTTAGAAAATGATTCAAAAAGTGATCAAGATCGTGTTCTAAAGAGGTTATTTTAAAGAAGAAAATCAGAAAAAGATTTTTTTAGCAAGTGTGTAGGATAACGAACAGTCAACCCTCTTGCTACATCCAAAATTTTTGTACATTGAATTTCACATAATGATCGCATAATGGTCACATAATGATCACGTAATTCGGGCTTATGGCGAAGCAGAAAATCTAAAGAGAAATAGCACCAAATAGAGACTTCGCCGTTTTATTTAATAAATAGACAGCGCTACAACGGCAAAGCTTCATAACTGTGAAAACAACGTTTAATATAGTCCAATATTTTTAGCTGTGATTAGATACGGCATTAATTTCAACTATAATCATTTTTTACCTGATTAAATTCTAATAAAAGGAAACTCGTGAAAAGCATCCAGCTTCAACAAAAGAACAATATAGTTCGTCAAATAATTTGAATCGTGCGCAGTTCTTTTACGATTTTTTTAGTCAAGAAAGAAAATACATTTATCTCCCGAAAATCATTCGAAATCCTCGCATACTAAGAGCCACAGGCGTCTCTCCGATAATTCCGTGTATATATACGCAGAAACACACACGCATACACTTCCACCGTAATAGTATTGGGAAGCCTTTCAAAAAATCAAAGTATCCCCAAGACTTTCACCGCTATATAGTCTAGCAATCATCTCCCTGATAAGAACCGATATCCTCCCATCCACTCCGTCTCCCATCTCATCAGGAAGCACGAACCCCTCCTCCCCTCTTTGACCGTTCCCATCCCAAAAAGCCTCCCAAGTCCGTTCCTCGGAAAGGGCTTTTTAATGCCTTTCTCTCTTGCCCCTCGCCCCTCCTCCCACCGCCGTCCCGTCCTTCCGCTCTGCTCCGCGGTCGTCGCTAACGTCGCGCAAGTGGTCTATTAAAGAGAGCGAGCGCGCGCAGCATTCTTCTCCTTTTCTGCCCGGGGATTTTGCCGGGGTGGCCCGGCGGCGAGGCGACGCGGCGCGGGCTCCTTTTCTTCGGCCTCTCCGTCCGTCGCGCGGCTCTTTGTAAGCCCGTCCAAAGAGTAGACGCCTTTAGACGGGCAGCAATGGTGGCGGCGAGGAAGCGAATGGGACGGGAGGAGGCGGATGAGCCGCGTAGCGTTTCTTTGGACGAAGTCGGTTGCGGGTGGGGGTGAGTGTAGGTGAGGGGGAAGACGAGGCTTTGATCAGAGGGCGCGGTTACGTTCGCGCCGCATCGGGCAAATGTGGATTTGTCGCGGACGGCCTTTCATCGTTGATAATGTATGTTATTAAAAATCTGTGTACAAAAATATGTAAATCAACTTCTCTAAAAAGAAAAATAAATATGAAGAAACCATGGTTTCAAGATATGAATTCAGCAGGGAAGAGTAAGAAGACATTGATTTGCAAACAATAATCTCTCTTGATCGCTTATTAAAATCAATGTACTCGATTACTGATTGTGTAAATACAAAAGATACCCAGTGGTCATATAGATTCAATTTTATGACATTTTACATAATATAACAGTGAGCAAAAATCAAATTAAGAAATGGCTTATCGAAACTAAAAATGTTTCTACCTCGTTGAATGCTATTCCATATAAATCGACAATGAAACTTTATAAAATGTTATATTATTATTTGAAAAACTACAGCTTAAAATATTTAATAGTATATAACCATACAAATATTTGTAACGATATTAAAAAGATAATGCCTCAATCAATTTTTTTATTTATTTCTTAAATTAATATTTTTTCCGAGCTTTAAATTAATCCCTCTTTTGTACGGAGATTGTGCGCGTGACGCAAGTGGACAAAAATGAATAGATGCAATGAATTGCATAAGTCCATAGCAGAATTTTTTCTGTAGATTAATTATCAAATCAAAATTTAAGACCACATCCAGCCATATCCCATTTTATATACCTATATTCTTCATCTTCCCATTTGATGTTTGCCCGTGGGATATTATAATCGTTTACACGATTATAATATCCATTTAAAAGAAGATTAAACTTTTAGGCAATTTGAATAAATTCATAATTATTCCAATGTAATTAAGACAAATTAGACAAGAATATGATTTATTAATATCTCAATGAAAACTATTTAAAAGTACTTTCAAATAAGTACCGCTTGCCTATGAAAATCCGTAAAAGTAATCATTGCTAGAATTTTCCGGTTTTGCAATTGAATATTGACTAATAATTTTTAATTAAAATTGTTCATATTCACGGAAATTAAAGGGTCCAATAGTTAATTGCAGGAAACAATTCGAGTGTCTTGCAATTAAAAATTAAACCTTCCATTTGAATGTAAAGTAATTGAGTGAAGTTTTCAATTAAATAGTACCCAACGACCGATCAATTACACACAAAGACTGCCAGAAAAAAATCAAAATTTGAATAGAGCTAGAATTAATCGCGATATCATAAATCTAAGATCGTAAATATTAATAATCTATGATAAAAATATTAATTCTCAATGAGGAGGCCTGAAAATCAGTCAACATTTATTGCCGCCTTCTCTCCTCAATCGTTTTATTTCACATCGATCGAAGGGGAGAAAATGAAAAGTTACTCGAGAAAGGGAAAAATAGCAAAATAGTGGTTCGAAACGTCGGACACCATCGAGAACGTCGGACACCAAAGGTGAATCTAAATTTAAGGTGGTGGGACCAGTCAGGTTGTCCTTTACTAACATAGAATATTATTTTTACTATTTTTATTTTATTTATTATTTTATTTTTATAGTAGTTATTTCTATTTCAGATCCTTCGGGGGTGAATATAAACAAGGACAGTCATTTGACAGTCATGAGACATCTGACTGTCATTCTTTTATTAATATTTAACTAAAATAATGATATATTATAAAGACTGTAAGACCGATAAAAGTATTTATCAATTTAATTCAGAACAGTCGACATAAGTACAATTTTTAATTTCATATATATATATATATATATATATATATATATATATATATATATAATAAAGATAAACATAAGATAAATAAGACAGAAGAAGATAGAATCTCGGTGCACTTTCCCGTCAAGGGTTAATCACCTTTCTTAACGAGAGCCCTGCTTTTCCCCGCCTCTCGTGCGCTTCAACCTTCGTGAATAATTTCAAGCCCACCCGATCTACCAACGGCCAAGAACTGCAGCGACCACCGCAGCTCCCCCTGCGGGCTTTTCAGAGCTTTTCCTTCCTACGACCACGTTCTAGATGTGGGTGTGTGTGTGCGTGCGTGTGTATGGACCACCCCCTCCCCCCATCCCCCCCACACACACACTCTATACGCCATTTTTCTTCTCGGCGCAACAGAAGAGCTCATTTCGATTAAGGACAATGGGGAGAAGAGGTCCGTCGGTCTATGGCACGGCGCTGTCCGAGCGAGCCTGAAAGACCGTCGCGTCTACTGTCTCTTCTCTTTCTGCCCCCGTCCTTTTTCCCCTACCCCGCAACTCTTGCGCGAGAAGCGTATTTTGTACCTTTCAGCGCGATGCAATTCACAAGGTCAGCGAAGAATAGCGGCGGGTCGGAGATAACGACTTCATTTTTCTATTATTAATGTTGTTGTTGTTGTTGTTGCTGTTATTATTATTAACTGTTCGTATTAGGTAACCTGAGGGCGAATTGGGAGCTTTAGATATTGTTTTTTCTTTTCATAATTCTTATATATAATTAATCCTGCAGAATAGTATATTAGATTAAATAGATAAAAAGTTGAGAGAGGATGTGAAGTGAAAGACAAGAACGTGTATACTCCATTAGTAGTTTTGGCATTAAAAAGCTGAAGAAAGTCCAGCTCGATGAATTGCGATCAAATAAGAAATATTTTATTAAATGATTTAATTAACCCTGAACGAGGATGGGGATGAAGTTTCTTTACCCCCCCCCCCTTGAAATCAGATTCGCATCGCCGCTCACATGCATCTGTAAAGAATCTGTACTTTCGAAAACTAAAAACCGTACGTCCAATCGAGCAGATGATTTTTTCAAAGCATTTTAATTTGTGCAAATCGAAATAAATTTACATTATTGGTTATTAAATTCCAACGTCCCAATTATATATTGTAATTCCTCAATTATACAGTCACGTCTGGATCTTGTTCCAGTTCTACATTTTTTTTTCTTATAATATCTGTTCGTAAAATATATATTATAAAAAACTAAATACTATACTATTCGTGACTATGCAATTGCTTATTTTTTGCTACAAAATTTTTGCAAAAGAAATTAAAATACGATTTGCTACATGTATTAGGAATTTGAAATAAATAGGATCAAAAAAAAAATTTTCGATTGTACTCATGTGTCCAAGAGCGCATTCTGTACACTTAAATCTGCTGGCAGGAATTCTTATGTATAGCTTGTAGTATTACTCTAAAAATACTTTATTAATAAAATTACTAATGACTCGTTCAATGAGTTCCAATTCCAAAGTGATTAAAAAACGATTGTTAAATAGAGGAATACAAGAAAGAAGAGCTCGTGTCCTTAGATCTATTACTTAGTCCTGTTATTATTTGCTTGTTATTTATTTTGTTTAAATATTTGAAAATCAATAATAACTTTCAGTTATATGTAAATGTCAACTACACCCTCTCATTTACTTTCAAGTTTATGACAACAAAATAAATGAAACTCACTATTACGTGAAATACCCCAACATGCGATCATTGCATCGATAACAAATAAATGCAGAATCAGTCGAATCTCTCGATAAGCATATTTATAATATCGTTCTATCGTTTTATACATTAAAAAAGTGCTCGAGACATTTCGAATCGGTAATTGGACTTCTTGAATAATGAATCTAGATAATAATGTATTTGTTTAAATATTTCTTAAATTTTATTACTTATATTTCTTTAATTTAATTAAATATATGTAGAGTACCTACGAAACACCTACAATGGCATAGGATTATTGTGCTCATATATCCAGTATTATTGACTACTAATATCCTTTCCATCGTATCGTTGTGTGTTTCTCTAGTTTCAAAGCACAAACGATCATAGTCTTAGAAATTAATAATAATCACTGGAAATAATACGTTCCTAGAACGCATCTGGCAGTGCTCTTATCCACAAAATTACCGAATATGAAAATGAACGAAAGTATAGTTACTATGTTGCCATGGTAAAACAACACATATATTCCCAAACTTGAATAATAATCATCATGCGGTATTTTCGACATAAAAATCTCCTGATTGTAAAGAAAATATAGATATCAAAATCAATTTCCAGGTTATTATTTTCGACGTTCGATTGGGAACGAAGATCTACTTGCGCGATCATAGCGATACCCTGGAGGAAACGCATCGTAAAACTGAATACCGATATTAATCCGTCAATAGTGATAAAAACAAATACAATCCGTCTTCGTAGGAGCTCGTTTCTTCGGAGGAAAACTCATTTACGAGCCTAGCGATTAACGTAAAGAATCCCGTGATACGGCTCGATAACGGGCCCTTAAACATTTTACGATTTCCACAATGGACCGACACTGAATTTCTATAATTGCGCCACTACGTCATTTGGACCCTTGTTTGACATATTTATACATAAACATATATATGTGTGTGTGTGTGTGTGTGTGTGTATATATATACACGCAATTCGTCGAGAGTCGTCCTTGAATTCCCGGCATTGTTATCGTCCCCTACCCTCAAAACGTTTCTCTCCCCGCCCCCTCCATATCATCGTCAACCCTCGACCGCGATCCGCGGCGGTCCGCACGAGCATCCACTCGACCCATTCTGTATAATATAATATATATTTAACACGCTTTAATACACGGCCTCGCACTCGCACGAACACATACAAATCCGCACACACATGCACGCAAATTCACACGCATGTTCCATGTGTCGGCTAACGAGCCCTGTAAATGTGTATGGGTGGAGGGGGCTTGCGTGGGCGCGCGCGCGCACGCGTGCGTGTGCACGATCAAAAGGCGAAATATAAAAAAAAAATCGCTAAAGTGGACCCTACTCTGTGCTTTCTTTTACAGGAGCGCATGACGGCCAACGGGAACTCACCCCTGGACAACATGCGAACGCTGGAGCATTACCTGAGCGACATCATGCGGGCGGGAGCGGCCGACACGGAACATCTCAAAGGTATATATACATACATATATATATAGACTCCCGTTAAACGCGTTTTATGTACTTAACTCCTATTATATATACATATACATCCGCCTCTGTGTTACGATAATATAGATAAGATACTTGTGATGCTTTCGCGAGCTTATTTTTATTATGTCGCTCGCGTATAACTCTATGAGCAAAGTCGAACTTCGGGATGGAACGCTTTGAAGCGCTTGTCTATCGATTACGTGATACGGTTTTTCTCGAATTATTAATGTATAATTGGTCTCTAATGTGAATAATTTACAAACAAGCTCCTAACTGCTTCGTAACATATTGTCGACATAAAGTCAAATAATCTCGCTCTAAATTGGCTTTCCAAAGGCCATATAGAAAATGTCATTTTTATGAATTTAATTTTCTTCGTTAAAAAGATAGAAAGAATAATAGAATTTCTAAACGCCATTTCTCATAGACATAAATGAAATTAGATAGATTGTCAAAATTTTATGTATTTTGGACTTTTTAAACTTTTAGCCACTTATATTTGTAGGATCGCATGTAAAGAGAGCGAAGCTAGATTATTAGAATCTGTGGTTCGCACTTGGGACGAACTGAATTTTTTCCACCTTGCAAGTTTGAAAAATCGTCAGCTGCGAACGAAAAAAAAAATTGAATTTGCTTTTGACTCCAGACCCATTTGAGTCTCCTGCCGTTTCGCAACGTCAGCATAATCGAAGTGGCTTTCTGCGCGCGTATAAACACGCTTATACGGACGTGCGAAGCTCCGTCTCTGTCATGCGCGACGATTTTTTCTACTTGCGCGCGAGGGCCGTCGCCTTCGGAATCGTAGCCGCGCGGCGCGGCGTACCGGCGACGCACTCGCCCAAATTATCCACCGAGCTCTTATCCAGGAGAAAAGCCACGGGGGAGTAATTTAAGGGGCGGCCTCGTACGGCTACGGAAATTGGAAAATTCCCCGATGGCTCCATGTACGGGGAACGTATCGTCGGCGATGTAGGTAAATCGAATTGGCCAGAATTGACGCTCGATCTGCGTTGCGCCATTGGGAAGGAAAACGTCCGCACGTGTGTGCGTGTGTGTGTGTGTGTATGTGCGAATACGCCGCAGAATGAAAACAATAATCTCCGACTCGAGTGAGGCGGTGTTAATGCAATATTCGTCTTTAGAGAACTTATATTGTAATTTAAGAATTTATTTATTTTCTTTACATTTTAATTACACGCATAATGCAATAAAAACAAAAACTAAATAAAAAATAATTATAAAATAAAAAACATTCAAATAGATTTATTTCTCTTAATAATTGTAACGCATGTATTTTGTTGCGAAACATAACTATCCTATCAGCGATAAATGACTGCTTTCTTATCGCATTGAATTTTTATCATTTTGGATCACTCTTCATGATTGTTCGATATTTCAATATCGTGAAAAAAATAAAATCTTGAAATATTAGCTGCTGCAGGTTCGAGAATGCAATGAAAGCTTAAATTATGTTAGTACTAAAGCTTCTATAAATGAATTTTTTACACCACTCTCCTTTATAACAATACCTTTAGGATGATAAAAATTATATGGTGCAATCTTTTGCGCTCTGTACTCAACTACAGCACTTTTTATACTTTATTTTGATTTATTTGCGTAATTTTCACTTTCCCTTTAACAATGTTTGAAATAACTCCGAAATTTTATTAAACTAAGCAATATTTTCGCGTATTTATTGTATACTCATAATCATCGTATTTATTAGTTTGGCTCGTTGCCGCTAGTAGGGCACATCATATTTCTGATCACAGATTACAGGTTCAAGGGTGCTGTAGCAATTTGAGTGGTATAAATTTTGGTGAAAGAACAATTGACGAAAAATACCATTTTTTTCTATTTTTCTTTAAATAATCATTATTTTCCAATCTGATATGATTTTAAAATTACATGTAGCAACTGCTGTAGTACGTTAAATACATGGACAAAAACATTTTCTGATATCAAGTAAATATTTACTTGTTTTGTTGCAAATAAATAATTTATCATAACCAAAAACAAATAGTAAGTCCAATAAATCATCACTTAAATCAAATCACGTGGTCTTAAATCTAGTGGATATTTTCTCAGTTTCACAGGTCTCTTCTTGCATCATGTAAATACTTCATTCATTTAAGAAGATATTTTCTCGATTTAGAAAAATAATTTACTTGATACAAGGAAACAAAATATTGACTCGATAGCAGACATGTTTTTATTCAGTGTACAGTTCGGCAGATAATATACATATACTTCGTTAGGCTTATGTAAATTATAATTATATTTTTACAGAATTTGCATCTTTGTATGATCAACTTACTATAAAAGAAAAAGTTACACGGAATGATTAAAGTGACACGAGATTGGAAAATAAACAATATTAAAAGAAATAAATAGAAAATTTAAATTTCTCGGCAAATTTCCTTGCCGCATCCTATTTCGGCAAAAGTCGTTCCGGCAAAATTTGCCCCAGCCGCAGGAGGCTGTAACGATATAACCTCGAACAGATGGGATTTAGACCCTCGAAACATACTCTGGCCTAATCGACACAGCCGACGACTTCAATCTCCCAGTTCTACCGTAGGCTCTCTCGGCTCTCCTTCTGGCTCTCATCTACAGTTCATACGCTCAAGCTAAACAACAGCTCGAATTCTATCTTTCAAGCTGGCTAGGCGATAACGGATGGAAGCCCGTGCGAGAGCCAGGGTTAATCGGGCGAGCCGCCCAAGTTAGAGCCCCAGAGTTCATCGGCATCACTTCTACCCGGCTCGCCTTGTCTGTCGCTGATTCACAAAATGACTTGGTTCTCAAAACGTTACCCTTGCTCTCTGTAGAACCGAGTACACGCGTACGTACGCGTGCCTGTAGCTGAGAGAAACAATCCACAACGACGTTTCCAGGAGTCGTTTTGCGTCATGTCCACCCCCCTCCCCCTTCGCCGTCGCTACTTCTCGACAGCCCCAAAAGTTCTTGGAGCAGAAAACAAACAACGGGATGGGTGGAGGGAGGGGACAATGATACGAAGCAAGGGAAATCCGTGTATTTGCCTGCATTAGGCTGATTACGAAGTACATACTTCCTCCAGCCGATTCTGATGCGAGCGAAAAGCATATATATATATATATATATATATATATATATATATATATATATATATACGTATAGCTGGATTCCCGGGCACGAGGAGGAAACTTCCGAAAACTCTCCTCGGTTAGGTTATAGCGCGCTGAAAGTCCGGCTCTGAAATGGGAGACAAAGACAGAGAAAGAGAGAGGGAGAGAGAGAGAGCGAGCGAGAGAGAGAGAGAGAGAGAGAGAGAGAGAGAGAGCAGAAGACGACTGCGGAATTTACAGTTTCGCGGAGTCGGCGAAGTGTATAAACGACGCCTGTACCCGCGCGCGAGTTCGCCCCGCCGACTGTGTGTACAGGTATACCGGTGGAACAATAATTGAATTGAGAAGCGAGGATAAACGACGGGGGGATGTGGCCGAGGAAGCGCGTTTGTTATATTGTTTACGGATGCGATTAAGCGTAATTTATAAACGCCCGTTACCTAACACGCTTCGCGATTGTTACTTGTTGTGTGTCATTATAACCACACGGCAATGCGTATATATTCATGTGTGTGTGTGTCTGTGTGTGTGTGTGTGTATACTTTTGGCATATATACAAACATATGTAAAATTTATCAGGGCTAGATTGACTACTCTGTTAGTCCTGTATCAAAGAGAGAGAGAGAGAGAAAGAGAGAGATTTATTCGACGTTGCAGAGTTAAAAAAATCACGAATTCCAATCGTAACAAACCTACATATACGATTACTTTTGTTAAGAACATAAAATCTTCGTACTGAATTTACTTTGTTCATTTGTATTCCTGCTTGCGATCGATCTGTCTGTATTAACCGTAAACGGCGAACAAAGTGTCTTTACGCCTATGCAGTATCACTAAAACTTCTAAAGAATCTCATGGCTACACAAATATCCACTGTATTTGCCCAGACTTTATTCTCGTAATCAAACTGTGTTCAGCTTTTATAAGTTAAAGCCGAAAAAATATATCTTTATGAATTTGGAAAGACATTTCTGTAACCCATACCACGCGCAACAATTTAATAAATTTTTCAAAACCCATGGGTTTCATAATAATTAAATTTTGCTACTGAGATTCGTTTAAAACGTAGAAATACTGATACACGTACTGTACAATATTGATCCAAATCTTCGGCTCTGGCTTACCTCCAATAGCAGCGCGCGCGATACTTGAATTACCAATACTGCTCAAGCGACCGCTTCAATTTCTTCCATTCAGCCGGTTTGCCGTTTGAACTTTGTCCTCGCGACACTTGTTTTCGCCTCGATCAACGTCCCCGTAGCGCAGCATCGAATCGAGGCGTAAAAATTCCTGTACTCGTTTCTGCACGGATACAAAAACACAGGAATATTGGAAAATGTAAAAAACAGTTGCAATAGGGACGGAAACTAATTCACAGAAGCAGTTTTAACTAATTATACAAGTACGCCATCGTGAATAGCCAAATTTCGGTAGGAAAAATTTAGCTTTCTCTCTGTGCAACGATAAGGTGAAAATACATGGACAGAATTTGATCGAAGGACCGTATACCAAATTTACCCCCGACATGCTTCATTGGAACGAACGTCAAAACGAAAACAATAAAAAAAGCAACAAAACAAAGAACAAAAAGAAAATAATCGCGCAATATATGGCTCCGCTCGCTGAAGGGTGGTCGCCTCGAAGGAGCTAGAGCGTATGTTAGGGGGAGGGAGGAAAGAGGGGGGGAGAGAGAGTTAACGCTAACGACCCGATTAGCGACGCGGGGCACGCGATTCGTTTGGGAATGGGAGTCTCGTCGAAGGGCATGCGCGGCGCGCGCCGTCGTATTATGTATCCGCATTGCTTGGTCATGTTCTATTAACAATTATTTTTTCGCTCTTTTCACTGTTAGAAATGCTTTAATTAAAATCGACGTTCGCGCTAGACTTCGCGGGGGTTTTTTTTTACTTTGAATGTTTTTTTACAATGTTGCGCAGGTACCGTGTAAACTTTTTATTAAATTCACGCGTGATTTTGTGTATATCGCATCGCTATATGTCATACAGCCTTGCTTCGTCTCTCAAGCAGTAATGCGTAATTACGTTTCTTTATAAAAACTGTAACATCGATATAAATAGTTGTTAGTTGAATATATAGCTGTAAATTACGAATTTTCCTTGATATTGCAGTGTTTTTCCTTGCTTGTTTTTTTATAGAAACGTATAAAGAAATGCCATGAAAATCCGACGGGTAGAAAGCTCTATATTTAAAAAAATGTAATCTCGAGAACGATGTAAATAACTTACATTGCATTAAAAACGAATGTGCTTCAAAGAAAATTCAATAGCTCGCTTAGAATCGAATCTGTATATATTTATATATGTGAAAGATGTTCAAAATACAATTCAGTCACATTAATTCAATAAATGATAGACATAGATTTATGCGTTTCTAAATATTATTTCTTTTTAAACTAATTTGAAATTGAATGGGGAATGAACAAAAGTTATTTGCAGTGCTTGCAGTATTAGTTTGATATGAAAATAATTTCACCGTAATTCCTAAATATTTATATGATCTAATATTCGGATAAATTAATTTTCGAAAAATAAGCAGTCATTTTAACGAAAAAATTCGTGAATTATCTTTTGTATAAACAGAAAAACTATATGTAACAAAGTATACCTGAACAAATCCCAGAAGTCGCGATAATTTTTATGTTATTTTACCGACAGTCGTAGTGCACTGTTATAACGCAGACACACGAAACAAAATAGTCGGTTGGTGAAATTTCTCACGCTATATATTCAATATACATATTCAAAGTACTTTGATGGGCTGAATTCGAATCCGAAGCCAGTTTTTCATGATCAGGCCTCATTCGTGTTCTTTTGTGAAATCGTGTGGGAAATGAACAGTAAAAGAGAAAATTTAGAGATTTCACTTTGACTCATTTTTATCCTCACCTCCACGTACCAACAGTCGATAACCGATACATTTTTGCATGCTAACTCTTTACATTTCT
Source organism: Sycobia sp. Sy_11 (assembly GCA_018907035.1). Taxonomy (NCBI): domain Eukaryota; kingdom Metazoa; phylum Arthropoda; class Insecta; order Hymenoptera; family Epichrysomallidae; genus Sycobia; species Sycobia sp. Sy_11. Next base: position 3,194,908 of record JACCIC010000040.1, read on the forward strand.
GTAAATTATTTCTATAGCCTCGAAAATATGCTAGGTATGTCGAATCCGCCGTTTTACCACATATCAGTAGACCTATAATAAAAGAAGAACAGATATCAAGGTATTTGGTATGCGCAGTAATAGAAAAATTCATGGAACTGATGGGGAAACATTTCGTAATTTTACAAAAAAAAAACAAAGTGAAGAACGATGGCTTTGGAGTCGGCTTCAGCGCGAAGATATATGTGCTCGTCAAGATTCCGTAATCTATTACTGCACTTCAAAGCTCGTATAATTATTATCTTCTCTCTACATGGAGCGTAAATCCCTCCATATCACGAGCGTGTAGTATAGTTTTTTACCATTTTAAAAATTAAATAAGCATAGAGAGTGCAGTTAAATTTAACTTTTTCCTCGTAGTGTCATAGAGTCCCGTATGAGGTGAAAGATATAATTGCGAATATTTAAACTATATTTATGGGAGTACGTAATTCGCTGGGAATTATAATTTTCAAGTTCTTGAATCCAGTACGGCGTTGAAAAGAACGGCTGGTCAGACGCTCTATTCAATCATCCCAGATTCATTTTAAATTCTGTTCAAGTATATTAAGAAGGCCTCGATGACCTAAAGCCGAATCCAGAAATCCAAGAAAAACGCTACCCACTCCTTCTTAATAGAGTAAATTACGGATACGAATCGAGTCCTATATTTGAATACGCAATGGTATACGGAGAGAGGTTTTTTTTATTTATATGTATTTTAGCCCTTCCAACAACTACTTTGCATACAATGCAGTAATTACGCTTACATTAACGGTTTCGACTTTGATTTTTAGTTTCGTAAAACTTAAAAAATAAAAGAAATTGTTTCTGCTTCTATCGCTTTTCATCTGCGACACATTTCCTTGTTTAATATGCAAAAATTTTTAATCTTGTTTATTTATTTTGAATGCTGGAACGTGTAATTGAATTATTATAGATTTTTAAATGTTAAGAAACAATAAATAGTCGGCCAAATAATTTCAGCACATTTATAAATTAATTGTATATAAACTGTTTGATTGTATGGACACCATATACTTGGACAACAGAGGAATACTGATCAATTTGTATACAACATATAAATTGACAATGCCGATGATCGTGAAGTTGGGAGGTTCTCGTACTACACCGAAGCACCTAACCACAAATTCTAGAGGGCCATGATCTTAAAAAAATGCACTGCCGAAGAGAACGAGAGAAATAGTTAGGCATCGACTGAAAAATTCTCCCGTCGCGTTTCTCAACCGAAGCAGAATTGTAACAATCCATGGCATCGGACGTAGTGATTGGCTCTCCTGGCGACGCTGGCTATCACGACGTTCTAGAGCTTACCTTCCGACTTCGATTCTATTACAGCAAAATAAGATATCGATACGCGCGCGAAGATACGCGTGCCCGAGAGCGTCGAGGTGACGTTTCGCGAATAATTCGAAGATTTGACGGTCAGGCAAATTTTGGAACGCGCGAAAAGTCTCGTCGACGACTGTGCACTCGAGGTTACACACGTTCGTCAATTATCGATTGTTTGTCTTCACTATATCCACTATCTCTTGTACGAGCGTATTTTTCTGCCTTCAGCAAATGCCATAAAGGAAGAAATACAGGGAAACGCGATATTATGAAATTACTGAATCAGCGCAATAACGATCGAGCAAATTATTGATGCTTAATAATTCTAATTTAAATTGAAAATTGTTTGGTCAGCAGAAAGAATTTTTGAGGTACGTTCGAAGTGGCTTAACAAATTGGCTCTTTACGTTTCGCGTCGCTGCCGGCACAAGAGGGGGGGGGGATGGAAGCGACGGTGATACGTACATGTGTTCGCCATAAAATATATATTCTCCATATATATGAAATCGTAGGAACGGCCATTTCTACAAGAAACTCGTCCTCTTCCCATCGATATCACGAATACGACTTTCGGCGCCTCCTAGCGGATCTAATAAAATACAAAATCAATCTCTCAAACCCTTGGGGGCACGGCTGGCGTTCGCGCCGCTGTGGCTGGAGCTGCTCTCCTTTACTTCGCCCTCCCCCCTCTCTACACACCTTGGCTCCTCGTGATTTTCCTCGTATATAGCATTGCAGAAGGGCGGGCGCCGCGAACGCACACCTGAGGCGAGACCGAGGCAGAGTACGGCAGAGAACGAGGGATAGAGCGAGAGAGATTGCCTCCCTCGATTTTCCGCGCCCTCGGCGACGGGGTGCGGAAGGGCGGGCGAATGTCTGGATAACTGCAGCGGCGCCCCACCCCACCCCACCCCCCTAGTTCGCCGCCGCCGCGCGCGAGCGCATTTTTTCTTTCTTTCCGGCCGGCGTGGCAACTCGCGCCGCACAGCTACGGCACCCCTGTGCACGCGCGCGCCGCACACGCACACACGGAGGCCCCGTGCTTAGCCCTCTCGAGGGGCTCGCTAGATCGCGTCAAGGGGCGCTCCCGCGCCGCGTCGGCCCTCAGACGCGCCAAGGGCAAGTGTAAGCCGTGAAGGAGGAGGAGGAGGAGGTGGAGGTGGCGAGAGGGAAGGGGAAGTCCTCTTCGCCGAGGGAGCCTCTTTGTGCGTTATGTCTCGCTCTGCCCTCTCGGCTTCTCACCCCCCCCCACCTCTTCCTCCCCCTCCGCGACCCCTTCTCACGCCCGTGCTTTTTATTTTACGCGACGGTCTTTGGCGGCCTTTACAAAAAAATATATGTATATATATATATTTTCGCGCGCGCGCGCGCGCGTGTATGTAAACATATATATGTGGACGGGCAACCGTATACAACACGACATCAAACGCTTTTCATGCGCAAGGCGGGCGGGATCGAGGCGTCCTCGGAGGCGCCCGGGCCACGGTGAATGCGACGCGGCTAGTGATTCCTATATATACGAGTATACGATATAGGGCGTATACGACGGCATAGAACAGAGCGCGCTCCGGGGCGGGACGAGGTGCCCGTCGTTTTTCGGCGGAGCGCAGCGGACGTTGGGCACGTGTGCGAAATCGCGAGACGAGATGCGCTATTGGATTTTTTTCTTCGCGTCGCAAGGCATATCACAGGTTTTTTGAAAATTAACGAGTACATTGGACGCTTTTCGTGAAAAAATTTCAAACTATTTGCTCGACGATGTACTTAAAGAATTGCTTGGATAGCGAATTAGAGCGATAGCCGTAAAAACGACGGAAGATCCTGAAGTAATAAAATAAAATCCTCGAGAAGCAAATATAATGTTATGCTGCAGGTAGCAGATGTATAATATTCAGTCTTAAAAAGCCGTACATCGCATTTTGTTTTTTAAAAATGAAAAAAAAATACCGGATTTTTGGGGCTGAAAAAATCTCTGACATTACAAAAAATGGATTCGAATACACGTGTAAGTAGAAAAAAAAAGATTGATACAGAATTAATACAGAAAAAATAATTAATACAGAAGGTATAGCAATTGTAAAATGGCGATAAATATTAATCGATAAATGCCTTAATATGCTAACGAGTTTTTTGCCCTTTTCTCACAAACGTATATATTATAGATTAAATGGCATATAGCAAAAAGAAAAAAAAGGTATATATGAATTAAAAATGTCTTTATCAAAAATATAAATATATGTTTGTAGCTCAAAAACCTCATCAAGAGATTGAAAAGGCTTAAATAAAAAAAAGGTTATGTGACATCTAATATGAAGCGTGGAAATAGCAACGTCTCAATGGGTCCTATTCGCAGGATCAATATATTAAAAATAGTGACAAATATATCGAAAACAGTTACCATATACAAAATCCCATTACCTTGATAAAAAAGACATTTAAAAGCATAATATTTCCAAAAGTAGCCGATTATTCTCTGCCGTAACTTATTAGTTTTTGAAGAAAAATTAATATACCGATTTATTAGTGAAGCGAGAAGTAAAAGAGACTCCAAACGAAAGGAACTAATGAGACATTTGCAGAAATATGATTTTCTAGTTTAATCTGTTTAATGGCAATTTTGTTCATTTTGTTTTCTTAATTTTCTGAGTTATAGAAACGCTTACATAATCGCGAATTTTTAACAGTTACAAAAAGCCATGCTTAATTTCGTGATGTGTGAGGATTAATTTGACACATATACACATAGAAGACTGTTTTGTACATTTTTTTTGTTTGAAAAGTGATAGCAATTTTCAAGGAATAGTTGATAAGACAGTCTATTATCGAAATCATAATTTTATAAATGATTTTAGAGAAAAATTTCATCCAGAACGAGTATTGGCTTGTTAAAATGCACTTTTCCTTTAATGGATTACTTTATCCCTTGAACACTTTTCCGTTTAATTAAAAATGGACTTTTGCAGGCATCTATACATTGACGAAATTTTTTTTCTCTTTTCAATTAAATAATTTTTTACTCTGTAACAAGTCAAGCTTTTCCTTAAATTAAGAATATATCCAAGTATACCAAAAAGTAGTATATATACAAATACTTGTGTATACATTGCAAACAATTTCTGAATAATCACTGAGAGTGAAATAAACGTATTTTCCAATTCAAAATTCAATTAACATGCTGATTTCTCGTTGCAGCACGTGGGTATGTACATAAATGCATATAAACGCGTAAAATCTCAAGAGAGAAAAAGACGGCGCTAAAGAAAAAAGGAAAAATCAGTGCGGGAGTATATATATATATATCAGAAAAAAGAAAGCGACCCGGCGCATAAAGTGGAGTACCTATCCGAAGGTTCGGCCGGAGGCGCACCGACGAAAATGAGAAGCCCGAGAGCTAAGTGCGAGCGAAACGACGGAAAAGAAAAAAAAGTTACAAGAGCCGAGCAGGGTGGTGTAGGAGGGGGGCGAAAAAAAATGCTCGCGCGTATAAGAAAAAGGTGCGGGGGGGAAGGAAGGAGAACGAGAGAGAGAGAGAGAGAGAGAGAAAGGGAGACAGAGCGAGATAGAGAGAGAGAGAGAGAGAGAGAGAGAGAGAGAGAGACAGACAGACAGGCGTCGATACGCGACCGAGGGAGGACGGGATGACGGAAAGACAGTTGCTGGCCCAGGCGCGAGGGAGCGGGAGAATAATAGCGGCTGGAGGGGGGTCGTCGCGAGTCGTCGTCGTCGGGAGAGAAAAACAATGCCTAATGGGGTGGCGTTCGAGCGCGCATATCAAAAGTCGCGTGAGAGAGAGAAAGAGAGAGAGAGAGAGACCCTTTTTCGGACTAGTCAGAGATTAGAGCGGAGGTGATTGGAAAATCGGCCATAGGAAAGGTTGGTGAATTTTGACCGTGTTCGATGTCCGTTCTGCATTTTTATTTTCGGCGTTTCTCTAGAACCTGTCTAACATACATATGTATGTCTGTTGCAATTATTATGATAATTAAACTGAGAAATTTCGATTGCAAATAAAGAAAATGGATTTTAACACTGAAATTGATTAATACTGTTTATTTTTAACGTATCTGTAGCAACAAATAAAATGTGTCAAAAGACAATTTTCAAATAGCTCTTACGAATGCTTACTTTTTTGTATAAGCAACAACTAAATATCTTATTAATTTAAACATTACTTTCTGCTTTGTTATTGCGATTATTGTAAATTAGCTTCATTCATAACTAAAAAAAAATCAAGAACAATTTACATTGAAGATCTTGAAGCATATTCCATGGACATATACTTACTCAATACTTACGGAGAAAACAAGATTGTAAAATACAAATCAAAGTACACCACGATGGTCTTATATTGAATACATGAACAATGGAAAATGCCGATTTTCGGTAGATTATTCTATTTGGAGCTATAAAAGGGACTTTCAAAATACCTCGATTTTTTCCGTAATCAAGAAATATTTCTGTCAATTATCAGACTAAAATCCTTTCAAAGTTTTCTTTCGGAAAACATGAAAAATTCCAAAAAAAGCTCCATTTTCTTGAGAAACATAAAATTTAAAGTCACGTAACTTCAACAATTTTTTTAATAATTTTTAACGTTTAAGACGTCAATTTTTTCGTCTTTTCAAATCAAATAAAAGTCTTACTAATTCGTAAATTAATTTTAGGGACGTTTTAAAATTAAGAAAAAAACAATCGATAATACTTGTACATTTTAGGTTAGACAACGGCTTGCATCCAATAGTTTTAAATTCTTTACTAAAATTGAATCCAAATATTATTAAAAGAGAAAGAGAATAAAAAAACAATTGTTCAAGAAGAGTAAATCACTTCTTGGCAAGCATCAGAAAATTAATGAAAAACAGTAAAAAATAGCCATTTTTTTACATATCTTGACTTCTAACGCCTCTAGAAGGCTGAAATTCTATATAGGCTACTTTTTTAATAGTACATTAATATACTAAAAGCGCAGAAAAATCCAAAGACCCCCATGCCTACTTTTTACAGAGTATTGAACGGCCCCATATAAATAATATATATATATATATATATATATATATATATATATATATATATAATATAGACTCTATCTATAATGAACTAATCTACCTCTTATCTAACCAAAGATGTCTTTTATTACAATTATTTTCTAAGCGAATAATAGTAATCTATTCATTAAATTAATTCAATTTAAGCTTAAGCCATGTACTTAGATATGAATCACTTGTATGTATCTTTTTCATCATAGTCAAGTACTAGTGCAGATAGAAAATTTGATATTTTCTACATATATTTATCTATCAAATAAAAATATTATTTTTTAAGTTTATTCTTTGTTATTGATGCGATCATTTAATTCATTCTAAGTCCATAATAAATCAATATTTTATGATAGATAGATTGATGTATAATATTGCCACGCCATCCTTAAATAGTCATTTATTGGTCATACCTCGCGGAGTCAAATTATTTTAATCGTGGATTGTGGCTTTTAAAATTTTAACACAGAAGAAAAATCTCATATATTATGATATACTGGTATTCTACTTACTCATCGGTACATTTATCTCACTTAGAAAATTCAACGAGTCAAGGTTTCAAATGAAAAAAAAAGAAATTAACTTTTGCTTTTACGTTATTCTCTGACGATATTCTGCATCCTATTTACTATAAGGCTATAAATAAACAAGAGCAGCTTTCATTTAAGATTAGACAGAACTTCAACGACACAACCTTGAAAGTTTCTAAAGGTTAAATTCACAAACATATATATATATATAGCAAACCAACTACAAAAATCTGACGATTCCTTCTGCTTCCTGCCAAAAGTTACATTCCCATCGGTTATTACAGTTTATCCTACACAGAGCTATTTTCTCGCGCTTTTTTTTTCTTCCCTCCCCCCTCCCTATCGGCTCCTCACGAGCTACAAAAATAGAGGTTAAAACCCGTTCATAAATAAAAGTCACGTCTAAGTGGAGCGTGGCGCGACTTATATATGTAGTATCCACGCGGTCGCAATAAGTTGGGATTTTCGTGCGAACCCCCCCCCCCCCGAGTCGCTCATTGCCGTGAGATGGAAATCGATCTCTATATTGATCGTTGCATCCCTTAAAATCCAATCGTTCTTCGAAAAAGTATGCGAGATATAGGTATACTTAAGCAGTGTCGGATCGAGCTATTATGGAGGCGGTGGTGCTAATGTCACAGCGGGGCCCGACTTTTGAGCGTGCGATTGCTGTGTGGAAATAACGAGGTTTCGTAACTGGAGACTTCCGCTCGGAACGGAAATTTTTCTTAAATTCATTCGCTAAAATGAATACTAAAAATATATTAAAATTTAAATGAAAATAAACTCAAACATAAAAATACAGAATTAACTATATAATTTGTCCAGTTTTTGATATCAAGAAACCCACTTATCGAATTACCAATTTGAGTAACTCTTTATTGATAGTAAGACTAGCCAATGAGAATAACCTTTCGTGATGCATCGTTGTAAATTATTTACTCTTTTCAATGCTAAAAACAATTACTCGTGTTCACGTGACGTTAATATTTGAAAAAATTCGTATAATTAAATTATCAATGATTCAATTTAGTACTAGTGTGGGTCATATTCTAATCTTATTTTTTTCGCTGCTACTTTCACAATTTGAAAAAAAATCTGGACTTTACATTTCATCTCGTGGCAAAAATTATTTTAATACTATTAGCAAATCTTTGCTTAAACCAATTTATACGCCAATTACTCGAATCTAAATATTTTTGATTAGTATATTTATTGAGATCGAGCTGGAATTTTAATCTCAAACTTTCAAAATTCACCGGTGAAATTGGAAATAAACCGAACCAATTACAATAGCAATGCACATTGACAGAAGCATGAAAAATTTTCTGTAAGTGCCAAAGTTGTTTAGCCATTATATTGACGAAATTCTTCGCAAATTATTTTGGCAAGTAAGAAACTTTAACCCGATCCGTACGGGTATGTATGACGACGTGCCATTTTAATATAAGATCGAATTTGAAAATTATTTCTAGAATTTCAAGACAATTGCAATTGTAAAGAGGATCGAATACTTCGGTCGTGCCATAGAATGGTGAAACTCGTTCTCCCAACAAACGTATCAACGAAACAAGAAGCTTCAACATTGCAATGCAGTTGTTCACGTCATCAGTTTCCATCATTGCTAATTTCTTCTGTGTCAACCTAATAACTCATTACCTTATAATCGAGATACATCATACAGCGATTACGCTCTTGACTATAATATTTCATTCGGAAACATTACTTCATGGTTTCTCATTCAATTTCGAGAATCCATTTTTTATCAAATTATTGTCTCGATTCTCTAAAAATATTTTACAAAGTACTTTTCCCGGTTAATATTGTTGAATTAACGTCCGACTATTCCGCCTTGATACGGCACTGCTCGTACCCACCTGTTACGAGAATCGGCGTCTTTCGACAATGTTTTTAACGAAGTTTCAAAGCGACTCAGCCCTTTTCGCATATGCCAGGTCGAGTTCTATTTATATTATATAATGCATACATTGGCGGAAGGGCAATCGATCGAGCACCGAGGGCACCGATTATGGGCGTCTAATTACAAAGGACAAGGTCCCATTGACATTCTACGCCGCGTAGCACCGCTGCGGCGTGGTGCGGCGCGGCGCGTCGTTTTGACGCAGTGCGCCGACGCGATGCTCGAACATACATATATATATATATATATGTGTGTGTGTGTGTGTGTGTGTGTGTGTGTGTGTGTGTGTGTGTCTTACTCGTAAGCGTCGCACAAAAAATAAAAAGTCGCAATACGATCTGTAAAACGACTTTTTAAAATGAAGTCCGCCAATTATCATAGTTTTCGTGCAATTTAATGCCGAAGAAACATATGAAATAAACTTAGTAGTTTAGAAGAAACATATGAATTAAATTTAGTAGTAATAATAGTAATCTATTTTGGATAATGCGTAATTAAGTTAGTTCACCGGGTGCAGTGGTCCTCAATCGAGAAGAATTAGCCCCATATGTTCTTTCTCCCCCTTTCCGGAAAAAGAATCTGATAATCTCTCGTGTGCAGAACAGCGACATCTACCTTATACACAGGCTAATACAATCTGGCAAATATTATTTGATTTCATAAGCATAATAATGTCGACAATTCAACTCTAATAAGAGGTTATAAACAAGAGACTATATTAATAACCTACTTTGTAATTGTTATAAAATATCGATGCAATTGTTATATGCACCACACCAAGAAATTATAGTATAATTAATACCATTAGCACATGATGTAAAGTATAAATTGATAATATGTAAATTGATAATGCACCACACCAAGAAATTATAGTATAATTAATACCATTAGCACATGGTGTAAAGTATAAATTGATAATAAAGTATTGATATTCTTTCTTCATAACGTATACATATTTTCAAATAGAATTACCGCTTGTTTATGAGATATATATTAATTTGGCTGATTAATTAATTTTAACTTTAAATTTAACTACAAATATATTTATAATTTTCCTGATTAATCTTAATTTAGTTCCAGCGGTGTTGCCGCATTTCCAATTACCTTCTAGCGAGTCTCGGATCGTCTGCACAAAAGTACTAAAAAGACGAATTGCAGAGTCCAAGTTCTTGAAAAGCAATATTGAGGCCTATATTAAATATTGCCGCGTTATAATCCCTGCAATTTCTAGTGCCATAGTTTCATTTCATAATTTCATAAAGCTCGTTTCACATTTTCACAAAATGTCGCCCCAATTAGGACTTGGAATGGACTTATGAGTTTGAAATTCCGAACTTCTGAATGTAATATCTTTAAAAATCATGTGGCTTACTCGATAAATTTTTCTACCAGTTTATAAAGAACGGTCATTAGAACGTATGAACGATATTTTAGTGAAATTTTAAGAAATGCAATAATTCGTTGACCTTAAAAATTGTACTTATGTCGACTGTTTTGAATTAAATTAATAAATATTTTTATCGGTCTTACGGTCTTTATAATATCATATATTAGCTAATATATGATATTATCAAGACTGCAGGGCCGATAAAAATATTTATTAATTTAATTCGTTGAACTGCCTAAATTATCATTTTACTTGATTATACATGATTTAGTATAAATAATCTAACAATAATACTAAGTGTCGAAATTCTATCATGATTTAAAAACACCTTCGTCAAGATATAGCGTAAATAATGAAAAGTAGTATTACCATGATACCACAAAATTTTCGACTTTATAATTAGTTACCTTATCCTCCAGGAATATAATTTCAAAAATTTAACTTTATTTCTTTCTAATATACTTATTCTCCGGAAGTTTCACTATTGCACATACATAATTCATAATCTCTACCAAGAGAAGGTGCATTTTCATTCTTCTTTTGTTTTCGAACGTTTTATCCGCATTGCTGGTGCTGGCCAAGAGCGCATAAGTTCAAGGCAACGTAGTCCTTATTGACCGTGCACGATTTTGCTATAATAGCCTCGAAAGATGGATGCAATACTGCCGCGCAGTCCAATCAATAGAGAGATTTTCAACAACAACCAAAAACCTCGACCCTTTTTCTAAGAGCAGATACATACAAAGGTGAATGCTAAAAATGGAAATGTATAAAATGGGTAGCGTCGACTTGATTCAAAATTGTATAAATAGCGCATTGAAATTACGAAGAAGGCTCGATTTCATTTTTTTTTTTTGCATTGATCTAAGAAAATAAAACTGAGATTAAAAAGCCTTTCAATGTCGTAGATAATTAAATTATATCGGATTCTAATCAATACATTTTGATATTGAACTTTTTCAACAAAAGGTTTCATGATAAAAATTTAAATTTACAGATAGTTTCAATTTAATTTATTACTTTCAATGAAATAAACTCAGTAATTTGTTAATAATAATAGCAAAGCTTGCAGAAAATATTTACTCATTTACTAGAGACTGAATTTTATCAGTCAGACAAGAATTAATAAATTTATAAAAATCAACTATTCTACAATTCAATATATAAATATATAAATCCTCTAATTTATGATAAACTTTATGACCGTCTTATTAATTGACGTTCTCTCATATTAATCTATTTAGTTAGTTAGTATAGTTTTGTTGCTGAATTTTATTTTGCATAAAGATATTATATTGTTTAGTCTATATATATATATATATATATATATATATATATATATATATATATATATATATATGTCGATTCTGAATTTTAAAAATTCAATTGTATAAAAATTATTCATAACTGGAAAAAGGTATTTGCGAAAATTCTCCTTAATTTGCAACTCAGCTAATTTCATTTGATGAATAATTTAATTAAATGCATTGGATTATTAATATTTAATAAATGAAACATTTTTGATCGCAAATTTTAGTTCTTACATAAAAACAAAAATCAAAATCGAAAAAAGTCTCCTTTTCAACTTTAAAGCGTTATTGGTACAACTTTATCCGTTGGGCGGTAGCCATTTTACATAGTATTCATTCTAACATTTTTATTATATAATTATGCTCGGAAAAATTGAAGTTTTTTAGAACGTCAAACAGTTTTTTCTCAGTCATCTTATGGTTTCACAAAAAAGACAAACATAAACTTAGATACAATTTTTCCCTATACATTTCAACACGAAAAAAATGTATTTTCAATGAGTATACCAAAATAAAACACAAGTTATCTACCCATAGCCAGTGTAAATCAAAATTCATTTTCATCATATACACTGAAAAACATCAATTCTATTATTACACAAATATACCCTCAATGCGAAATATGTTTGAATCAAATAAATTAATGTTACAACGAAATGAATATTTACAAATGAATAAAAGAGTTTTGTTACAAAGAGGAAAGAAAACTTTTACTTGACAATAGAAATTATTACTATATACTTGTATAGTTCAAATTCATCGTCTCTTCCCTATTTCAAATTTCCTATCTTATTACATTAGAAAGTAAAAAAAAAAGAAACAAAACAAAAAAAAACGAGAAAAAAGCGTGTTCCGGCATTTCAAACAATGCTCCAGTGCCGCCTTTGAACCCCGATCCGAACCGCGGCGACTTCATTATTTCACCCATTATAATTGTTCCCTCGCAACTTTCCCTCGCCGGCATGCAGGCAGGCCCGATTAAACGGTCGTTATATTCGCGCTTTCCCTCTCGCTCGACCTCGCCCCACCCCCTCCTCTCCCTTACTTTTCGCCGCGTCGCCACATTTCACCCCGGTCTCTCTCTCTCGCTCTTTTTTTCCCTTTTTTTTTCATTTTCGCCGCCACCGCGATTTTTCGGCCTCCCTCGAGACGTCACACATAGCGCGCCCTTCAATCTTGCGGAGGCCGCAATTAAAATCGCGACTGGCGACGCGAAGGGGGGGGGGGAGAGGTGCACGGACATCGAGGAGACTTTTTTTCCGTCTCGCGCTTCCGTCGCTGGCGCGTCTAATATAACGCGACATCGTAACTTTTTACACGGATCCTTAAAATATGCGCGTGAGTCTGAAAATTCTTCTCGCTTTTACGAATATTATATATATATATATATAGACATAGGACCTTCAGGAAAAAATTTTAATTTGATTCCAAGTGTGCCCTCGACTGCGGATATCTATATCTATATAGATGTATAATTTTGCCTTTGTCCGTCGGAATTCAAGCTCGAAAACAATGAAACCCAATGGAAATTAATTTTCTTCCCCTCCCCCCTCTCTCTTTTTCTCTTATAAATCCAGCCGAGCTTTTGAAAATTCGAACCGAGAGAATAATAATGCTTTGATTATGGATGAATTCCTATGAAAGAGGATTATTGGTTTTATTTAGAAAATCCTCTCTTGGAAATTACCTTTCGTACATTAATTATCGGCAAAAGCGGTATGCGATATATTGATAAGTAACTGGATCTCTGGCATCTAATATTATGAGCCAAAAATGTATCAAATTAAGTTCCATATATTTTGTTTTGAAGAAGAAATAAATTTTGGCATAAAAATCTTTAATCTGTTAAGAAGCCATTACTATATCGGTATAAAACTGTGTTTTCTGCTAAGAAGTCATTACTATATATGTATACAACATTTAGTTATGTATGCATGTTTAAGAATACTTTGTATTTTGAATAAACGATAACATAAACTGGAGGTTACCTTTTGAACAATTTAAACACTCAATAACTCCACTTGTGTATCGCTTATATCTAAAAAATATGTAGAAGAGAAAGTATATATTTTGATGAGATTTACGCAACGTTTGTTTAAAAGAATTTTTAATCTTTTCGGTATAAAAATTTTCGCCAAATTTATTATGATATTCGTATAATCAGCATCCAAACGAAGATAAATATACAAATTCTTCAGCGAAAGCTATAAAGCTATTTTTCTGAAATTTATCCTACCGATTTCTGTGTACATAATTAATCTTAAAATTCATTTACAGATCATTCGAGCCTTTGCAATTGTAAATAAATTGGTAAAATAGATTGAATAGGGCTAAAGTTTTGGGAGCTCATGGAAACATTACTAAGCTGCGTGTTTTTACATAGAAAGATATAGTAACTAAAAGTAAAAGTATTTTCGTCCGGTTCTGAATTTATTACTTCATCCCGTTGATGCCAATTGATAAATGGATTGACTTGTGGCTAAGCGTCGCCATTGTTTTCTTTCATTTCCAATTTTCGTAATCAATAGAATTGAAACAGTTACGTTTATTGATACTCTTTTTCATTCTGCAAATGAATTAAATTAATAAATATTTTTATCGGTCTTACAGTCTTTATATTATAATATATTAGACTAAAATAATGACAGTCAGACCGTCCTTGTTTATGATCACCCCCTCCCAAAGAATCTGAAATCAAAAGTACTACTATAAAAATAAAATAAAATTAGAGTAAAAATTAAAAATAATAAAAATAATAAAATTAAGCTATATTCTATGTTAGCAAAAGACAACCTGACTGTCCCCACTACCTTAAATTTAAATTCACCGTTGGTGCCCGACGTTTCGAACCGCTACGTTTCATCCTCAGAAACTAAACTAAACTGAAAAAACCCACCAATCCAAATTTATTGGTATAACATTTATAAGACCTCCACTTTCTTAACTTAAATGCGAAATACAAATTTTATATGAATAAGGAATGATGTCCAATTTATTTGACTCTAACATCAAAGTTGCATTATTGCGATTTTTCAAAATATGAATACTTTCAAGACTTTCTCTCTTTATCTACTTTTAATACCTTGTTCTAAAATATTTACATTTTCAAAATCGAAAGAATATAACGAGTATAAACTTCGGTCTATGATTTTTCTTGTGTTTTTTATTTTTCATTTTTAATATACGTATAATAATTTAATCTTATTTTTAGTAGTAATTTGTATTTGGGATTCTTCGGGGTGCGATCACAAGCAAGGACAGTCTGACTGTCCTTATATTAGTACAATATGTTATAGTATGAAGACTGTAAGACCGATAAAAATATTTATTAATTTAATGATATTGAGCCCATAATAGGAGAATTAAGAATTCAATTTGAGCATTATATTTACTTATACAAATATCCGTATACGTATTATTATTTACTTTTTCTTAAAATATATTTCTAATTATAATTTTATTCATGTTTCAGGTACGTACTACTCAATCATCTGCCATTTTAATAGTCGTCAATTGGTGAGTCAAGCCGATCGTTTACCTAAAATAATTTAATTGACATTATAGCATAAGATTTTCACGTACTCGATGTTCACATTATTGCATCCAATTCTTTTTCAACCCACGTAATCGCGATCCGCTGTAGTTTACGCCGCCCGGGTAGGCGCTATTATCATCATTTAGCGCATACTTACGCCGTATTCGGATACTGGGCGCATTGCCGTGTCCTCGCCTCGCCTTCGGTTTCGTCGATGCCGACTTAAACGCGAATCGGCCACCGGCTTGCTCGGTTCGATTAGCGCATTACGAAGCACCGCTCCGTGTATTCTCGTACGGCCTTTGTTCAAACTGCCAGATCCGAAACATCGACGACGCACGCGCAACAGCTAAACTGGAACTTGTTTAAAAAAGTACTCGTCTAATTTTGATCCTCTCCTTTTTCACGATGTCCATCTCAGCCTTCGATTCGGATTAATCACGAAGGCGCGAGGTGCCACCGTATAGCTGTGAGGTATTTTATAAAACCTGTACAGATTAGCAAATTAATTATTACTTCGCTCGAGACCACCGTCTCGCTCTGGCTCGGTTAAACTTCTTGACTTGTCAATATTTCTCACATTCGTCACTGATGCAAACGCTTAATTTTTTAACTGATCCTATTGGAGCCTAAAACAAGGCCCGGTAAATCGTTCGTGCATTCGATTAAATATTGTTTTAATTAATATTTTTCATACGTAAAAAGTTGTGCCTAAATATCCAAGGAATATTTCCATAAAGCATGGTAATTCGTAAATATGAAACAAAGTATAAAAATCTGTGGTGAATATAAAGATTGAAGCTGTCGGTAAAGTAGACCTCGTTGACAACTAAACCATTGATATATATATATATATATATATATATATATATATATATTATTTATTTATTTATTTATTTATTTATAAAATTTATTTCATAATCCATATAATTAATACAAGAATTAAGTAACAGTTCTTCTTCTCAATGCCACACTTATCGAACTATGTTTAAATCAGGGTACAGCAAGCAGCCGAGCTCGGTCTTTTACTTTTCCCTTCCTTTCGAATCTTTTCTCGCGCACAATTAAACATCAAGCGCACCAACCGTCGCGAGTAGGGGGGGGGGGGCTGAAAAGGTCGGCTGCCACTGCTGCTGCTGCCACCGGCGGCAGTTGCGGCAAGAAATCCCGGCGGTTCTTAAGATTAGGCGAGATGCTGAATTGCCGAAAAAGAAAGAGTGAAAGAAGAAGACGAAGAAGACGACGAAGTAGCGGAGAAGGAAAGGTAACGAGGGCGAATGAAAAGCCTTCGATGCTTCTCACGCCCGCGCGCACACACACACACACACACACACGCGCACACACGCGCACATGCACCCCCTAGGCAATAGACGGTATTGACTTATTGAGGAGTCGGACGCGAGACATCAAAGTGCGCGCGAAGAGGAAAGAAAAGAAGACGCGCAGATAGAGGGGAATGGGTGGAGGGGGCAGAATGGAACGGAGAAGGTATAGAAAGAACATGCTTCAAGTCTCCCTTTCACTCCTCTCTATATTTGTACGTGCCTCTTCCGCCCTCTCCTCTCTCTCTCTCTCTCTCTCTCTCTCTCTCTCTCTCTCTCTCTCTCTCTCTCTCTCTCTCTCTCCCTCTCACTCACCACTCTCAAGCAGAAAGGGCTAGAAATATTCGCGCAGATCTTTCATTACAAGAGTCAAGTTAACGCCTATTGAAATTTTCAATAGATTATAATTTAGATATTAAATAAATAGTTAATGAATTTTAATAATAAATTTTTAATAATAATTTAATTTTTATAAAATTTAATTTTGCGTGTCTCCGTATGTGTTATTTTGATTAAAATTTTAATGAAAATCATTTTTTTATTGCGACGGTCAGGTGATAAAAAAAATAATCAACGAAACCGAATATTTTAATTTAGCAACATCATTATTAAAAAAAAATTTTTATACAAAAAAGTTCGTAAAATTTTTATGACAGAAAAGATGCGTAAATATATTGTGGAACTTACAATTAAAAAAAATCTGAACTACGCATAAAAATAAATCAATATTCTACCTATCAGCAGCTTGAATATCTAGGATTCTAGTTGAACCATCTTTAAAATCTTCATTTTGGTAGAATCTTTATAAAGTTTATGTTTAATACATCATTTTAGTTAACCTATTGAGTTAATCTTGGATTTAATGCAGAGGAATCTTTTCTTTGAAGCTGTAATTTCCGATTTCGCATTAAAAAAATCTAGAAAGCTTTGTTAACTCAAATTGTTTTTACTTCATTACATATGTTTAATGAAACTATTGTTGTATCTAATCGCACTTAATTATATTTCATGATTAATATTGATATTATGACGTCTATGATTATCCTCATTTTTATAATCAAATTGCTTTCTGTTAAACTGAAACATGTGTAGGCCTGAAGCCCGACCAACGCTAAAGACGACCGCGATTTGTTACAAGAATGAATTAGAAAACATCGAGTTATTATTGATATTATTAATATAAAGTGAAAAGACGTCTCATAATACTATAATACTATACTAATATAGATACAATACAGTGGACAAGATGAAAAAGATAAAAAAGTTCCGCGCGATTTTTTTTATTACACACGGAACAAAAACCCCTCTCGCTACCTTTTGGGTCGATACATCCGCGAGCTACCCTGCACAAGCGGCGCCATCTTGAAAAGCGCCAGCTTCCTCCCCATCTCCTGTTAAGTAGGTCAAGTTGTAGCTCAATTCTCGCGCGCAAGGTGCGCTACTGCAGCGCAACTTCTCTGATGCCTTTCGCCTGCGGGCATTTCTCCACCCTCGTATTCTATCTTTTGCTTTCACCCCTCCTCTGCAACACACTCGTTAGTGTAAAAAATAGGTTAGATTTTATTCTTTGCAGCGAAATATCTTCTTCTCCCTCGCCCTTTTTTCCGTTATATCTTTGTCAGTATTCTCTTTTTCGAATTTCACAAGGAAGTGAATGTGAGATATTGACGTAAAACATTTTCAGAACAAATATTTAGGACACTTTTTTTCAAAAGCAAAGATTTTCTTTGCTTAGCATTTTGCAAAAGAGCGTGACTTAATTGGATCAGCTTTTGAAAGGCTGCGAATACTGAGAAATGGAAATTTTTAATTAAACCGTAGAATATTTAAAAAAAGTATTATTTCGTATAAACATAAATTTAATTGCCTTGAAAATATCATTAATTGAGTGTGCATGGAATACGACATTAAATAATCCATTTTATGGCGTTCAGATTTCAAATAAGATATTTCATTGGAAAATCAACTAAAAATTAAAATGCAGTTAGTTCCATTTCTTCTATATAATAAATCTGCAAGATACATTAGAGTTTTTTTAAGAAACACTTCGTCTGTTTCGAATTAATAAAAAGTTTGACATGACAATGCAAATATTCAAGTTACGAATAACGTTACAGCAATTGACTAATATGTAATAATATGACTTTTGAAACTATAATAAATTTTTAAAAACCACGATGAAAATTCTTTGCATTAATTTCTGATCAATATAAGTAAAAAAATTAAAGAAATTTCAAAAATCGCCTATCCTATTTCCACCTTTAATTATCGAGAAAAACGCCCGAGGGGCATCGAACAAGAGAACAAGGGCGATAAGGGTGGGCGTGTCATGTCTGCATCGACGGCTCGCTGTTCATGGTAATTTTGCTCGTACACGGTTGGCGCGGTTTTCGGCAAATTTACACGCGGTCGTGGGAAACGGCCGAGCTACCAAAATAAACTACGCGGCATAAAACTCCCGTTCGGAGCAATCGAGCGAGCCGCCGTCGCTGTTCGATTTTGACGGTGAAAAAATTTCACCATTGATGGACCACTTTGTTCCTTCTTCCTTTCGCTCCGCGCATACAGTTTTTTTCTATTATCCGTGATGCTTCCCTTGGCATTCTCTTTCTCTCTCTATCTCTCTCCCTCTGCAATTCACGCTCTTTGTTGCCCTATACCCCAGCTCCCGATCGGTTACACACATCGAATGTTACAACTCACGCGCACACGACAAATTTGCAAGCGCTGCAGTGTCGTTAGAAGTTTGCTCTATAACACAGCAACAGAATTTTTACACCACATACAGGTGAACGAACGATGGCTCGCAGATAAAACGCGCTTCGAATGTTTCAAAACAAAAAGACCCGTTTCCGCAGGATTTCAAGTAGCTATTGGTTGTGCGATTTTTTTGTCCTTTGAACTCGAAAACTTTATGACGCACAGAAAAACGCACAGAAAGACTATAAAATATTGGGATGCCTAGATTTGTCAACGTATATTATACATACAACGTTAGAATATTCTTTTATTATAACTGACGATCAGAAATATAAAATTTTCAAAAAAATTATGTTTATAACATAAGCATGTCATATAGTCCAAATTAAAATCCAAAAATAAACATGACCATTGTTAAAATATTTATAACTAGACCCTTGTTATTACTGCGATCCTTTCATTCAGATAAAATTATTGTCAAAAAAAACGCTATTCTCAGAGAACTTTGAATAAAAAAGCTAGCAATAAAATATGGATATAGAACATTAATTTCAATTGTAGTTTCAATTCTTAGATTAAATTTTTGCTTCGAATTTTCTGAAATTATCAAAGTATCCGTTATTATAAGCTACTTTTGATACACAATTGTCACAATAGAACGTTATTGAATGCAATGAATGCATTTGAATCAAATCATAACAAAGAAATAACCGCTGTATAAGGAGAGTTATGAAAAAGTCATTGTATTACTTAACAAAGTTTGATCATACATTATCCAATCTGTGAAAACTTATTTAATATAAGTATTTTAACAGAAAATCCTGGCATAGATTCAGTATTCACTGAACATTCTTTTAAATTAGCGCATACTTCGTTTTATAAAGTATTTGTAATTGCCTCGTTGATCAGTGTTTTTATACAAACTCTACAAAGTCACTCGATTCCTGGAGAATTCCAAACACGTTCAATTCTATTATTATTGATGGAAACTACTTTAAGTAAAATATGTCACTTAAAGAATTAACATAGTCAATCCACATATTCTGAAAAATAATCATCAATCTTCAGATAGAACTCAGAACTTAATATTAGTTGAAGTACAATACAATATTTTTACGTCACACGAAGCTCAAATGGAAAATTTAGGATAGATTTTTGGCTCTCTGAGTGCAAAATATAATTCCTAGACAAATAATTCACATTCACCTCAATTCAACTGATATATACTATTATCTTGTATGGTGCTCTCAAAAAGCATACATACTGAGAATCCAGAATAATTTCGATAAATATCTCGCTCTTTTTTATCGAATGTCTGTTTGTAATTACTCCAAAAGCTATCATACTTTATGGCTATCAAATAGAAAACCTTGAATGCAGTTCCATTATTCTCATCAATCCACGAAGCTATTAAAAACCTACAGCTATGGGCGCTTTAATTCAAATTAATTCCCAACTCATCCCGGGATCCAATTTGTGCTTTTCGAGTATCGTACACATCTCCATTCACAAACATAATATAGTCACGGGGGAATCGCGTGTAATCAACCCCGCCGAGCCAAAGAGCAGTGGATATTATATGCGGATGAAGCTTGAAATTTTAGGCGCGCTGATTAAATAAATTAAATGTCGATCTGCCGTGTTGGGTACACTTTCGGTTCGGGCCATCCCATTCGACGAACACAAAGGATGCTTATTTCTATTATTGACGAACTTATATTCGTTGCTTTACACATGTTGCCTGTAGCGCCCGAAGCCGCTTATCAATTTTGTAAAATTCTTATAAATGCATGTGTATTTCCTGCTATGCTCTCTCTCTCTCTCTCTCTCTCTCTCTCTCTCTCTCTCTCTCTCTCTCTCTCTCTCTCTCTCTCTCTCTACCCTCTATCTATCTATCTGTCTATCTATGTTTTATTTCCAACATCTTCCTCCGCTCACTATAAATTTTTTTCGCACCTGGAACACTGAGTTCGTAATTGAGTTTGCAAAACTTATTTATATAGATTTCAAATTTTATAGATTTTCAGTCTGATTATTTAAAATAGGGAATGCAATTGTAAAATATAAAAATGAGTGTACGGTTGAAAATACGGTACTAACAGGTGAAAACAAGGAGAGTAACTCGACCAAGGGTCAACAGATCTTATTGAAATGAATACATCATTATTTGGATATTGAAATAGATCTATGAAATAGATCTGACGGTTGAGAAAATTCCTTTTTATGCAAATATGATATTCTTATAGGGAATTTGACCGCATTAATCCATTTTTCTGTATCAATACCTACATTACTCTATGCTGAACTATCGATTGCATATATATTTACTATATACGCACAGGCGTATTAATCTATGTTTTCACTTAAAACGTTTTAACGCTAATTACGTATAAGAAAAATTACGTATTACGTATAAAAAACTACGTATAAAAAACAAATCATTACATTCTTGATTAGTCCATTGTAAGTTAGTGTATATATTTATATATATGAACTATTTAATGTAGTCACATACCACTGAGAAAGTATATAGTTCTATAAAGAATTTGAACGTTAGATACTCTAGTAATCGTCTATTTATCTATTGAAAATAATGGACTGTATATGTTTCATTAAAACTGAAAATGAACGTTTGGGATTTTTGGAGCATTTGGCTAAGATAAAATCCAGGATTCGTAAAATTTTTCGAAACATTAAAAAAAGAGAGATAATTAAAATTGTTTAAGTTGAGAGCAGCGCACACCAAATGGGAAATAGATAGGAATGCTTTTTTCATCGTTTCAATCATCTGAAAATATAAAAGAAGAATTGGTTCTTAGCACGTTTCAAAGTTCATAATTCTGTTCCTTCCCCTTTTTATTTCTTACATTTTGGATTTTTTCGTATTCTTTTAATTTTAATTTACCGTTTGAAAATTTCGTATATTATTCTCCACGAATTATCCAAGTTTACTTGAAGGTACATTGAAAATTGAATTTATTACTTAAAAAAATTTTTTTCGAACGATTTGAGTACCTAATAATGTTTTTATAATTTCTAGGCTGCAAATGATTCGTAAACTTATTATATGTTACTTATTGTATTATAGAAGTTATTTTATAGTGATTATTTTTTTCTTTAATATGGATTATTTGGAACTATCGAAATTTTTCACTCTAAAATAAATGGAAATTTAATAGAAATATATTTAAAACAACTTGCTATTAGACATTTACATCTGAAAAGAAAGCAAAAAATATTAAATAGTCCAGAAGGAAAAATATCTATTTAAACGCAGCTTTCTTTTAAGCACTACTTTTATTATTATCTTTTTCGTAATGAACATTCAATTAAATTAAATGGTTCCTCTTTTACAAACCATAAAAATCCTGCCACATTCACGGAAAAATCTCGAAATCTTCAAGTTACACTCATCTTCGAAAAGTTTAATAAACCATCTCATCGGGCACGACTGGAAAGTTCAATATAGAACTCTGGTACCGTAAAAAAAGTTGGCAAAACCCAAGGATTTAAAGCCACAATCACTTCCAACTCTCGCCTAAAATACGAGCAAGAAGTTTGAGAGAGAAAAAAAATCCCCGAGGTGCGCGAAAAAAAAAGAAACATGCCGAACAAGGTGTGCGCGGAAAAGTCGGGGAAAATGAAGGGGAGCCCGTAAAGGGAAAGAGCGAGAGAGTGTGTGCGCGCGCGCGCGCGTGTGTGTGTGTGTGCACGCGCGCGCATGTATGACGGCGAGGTTAAATCCCTAAAGAGTTATAAAAGGGCCATCGGCAAGCGCGTATAGACTTTTCTGGCTGCGCGAGCCCGAGTGTGTGGAAACGTCATCGGAGGATATAGAGAGGCTCTCCACGCCCGGGGATTTTCTCATCACTCCACGAGGTCAGTCGGGGATGATGCGGCCGCGGTAGGGCCGCAAAGGGGACGTGGATACGGGCGAGATTTTACCCTCGCCTCTGAGCTTTAATACGCTCGGACGACTTATCCCCGGGACATATATCGGAAATATCGGAAAAACTCTCTCTCTCTCTCTCTCTCTCTCTCTCTCTCTCTCTCTCTCTCTCTCCTTCTCGCGCACACTCTCGGTCTTTCTCCTTTTCCAGCTCGATATTAAAGATTCGACTGGTGGTGAGGGGGCTATGAACTTTTTTTACTCGGATATACGCGATGGTTACACGAGATGATGATGGAGGATCGGAAGAATAGGACCTCTCTTTTCGACGAAATGATTTTGCAGTCGGTATATCGATGTCGGTTGCATTTTTCACTTTTCAAATGGATTCTAAAGTGGATTTAAAAAAAATATTTCTTATATACTTAGATTAAAACAGCATATATGTATAAAATATGACATTTTGAAAATCACTATATTAATCCATTGTCAACTTCTTATAGACACTCTTATCAGGTTTTCAATAATTTTATTTACTGAATAAATTTTAAACATTTTGTTCTTATAATCATATTAATTATGTATTTTTACTAATTTTTTGGATAAGAGTATTAATTATAACAATTTAGAAATAAATAAACAATTTTAAATTGATCCGCAATTTAGTCAATGCGTTTATATTAATTTTTTCATTATGAAAACTTATTATATGATACATTTAAAACAGGTAAAATACTTAATTCGTTTAATTGATGCTATAAACTAAATATTTTAAAATATTTAATAAGCAAAATTATTTCATTTATTTTTTTTAATGTTCTTGAATAAAAATATGCTCAAAAAACATGCCCAATAAATATAATCAAAATTAATTTCAATCCTCCCTTCCATTCGCTATTTTTTATTTCTATCTATCTTACATAATATCGTGAACAATATTCATTATAATTTCATCACAAAAATTCGGAATCAAATAAGCAGCTTTGACAATGAATAGAATATAGAAACAGATTTTGAGAAAAAAAAATGTTTTACGCCTAATCTAAAATATTAATGAGGTGTTTTTCTAACAAATTTTATTATTTATAATAATTTTAAGGAAAAAACAAGTTTTTTATAATTAATTTTTTGTGTGCATTTTTAAATACAGCTTGAGGAGACCAGAAATTATGACAAAACGTCAAAGAATAAGATATCATGTTTTGAAAAATTCTTTTCTTCCTCAACTTATCAGATTTGCCCATAGAGGATTTTTAAACAATTTTATTATTGCTATATTTGAGGGTGAAAAAAATTTGATCGATTTTATAGCACCGTTATAGTATTTTTTAATAAAACCTGCTCAAAACTCCTATAGTTTTCATTTCAAAACTATAACCGTGAAAAACTAATGTCAAATTAATCACAAAATTCTTTAATGTTATAAAACTAATTTATAACGAAATTATACGATGACGAACCACTCTTGCTTGTACTTAAACATGGCTAATCACTCCGATCATAATCAAAATATGCTGGAGTATAATCAATAATACCCCTAAAGTTAACTTACAAGTCCACTGTTATCCGGTGAACAAACTAGATATTTCCCATCAAGTAAATAATATCGTATAAATCTCATCGAGGATAATAATATTATATTCAATAGTATTGTTTCTAATATATATAAACAAATATTTTTCGTAATATCTAATAAATTAACTAGAAATAAGAAGGTCTCTGATTCGGAATACGATCTTATAGTAATTATAATGTCTTACTTGAACAAATTATTACGAGACTCTAAACTTCGCACTAAAGTTTGATTTTTCAACTTTCAATCAAATTTTGTCTTCATTCTTAATAGTCAGTGTGTTATGAAGATATTCAACATCTCGAATCGAGTCGATTAAGAAGCCGAGCACATCTTTAGGCCACGCTTAAGACGCGGTCGGATCGCCGGAACGTCCCTAATCTGTCTATATACGTGGATCAGCCAATGACCCTGCTCGGTCGCCGGTTTGTATGTACGCTCGTCGTTGTATAACGAATTACAAGCCGAAACTTGGCCGGAATACGACGTCTCCATGGGTTTTGGCAAATGGCAGGATGGGGGGGGGGACTTCCGGGTAGTGTCCCGTTAAGCAAGAAATTTCCGACAAGTTGGCGGTCACCGATGTACCGTGACACGCTTACCGATGCCAATCGAACGCCGAGATCCAGGCAAGCGAGCCCGACTCGTGGGCAAAAACAGCGATCCAAGACCTCGTCGATAAAAATTTCGGCGACCCTTCTACTCTCGGCTGCAGCGCGAGCTAAAATCCATATTAACCGCATAATATAATCCATAATAGCACTTACGAATTATCGACACCGTATTTCATACGAAGCATAATGTATAAAGCATAAAGCATAAAAAATACATATATTTTGCCTATACAGGATCATTTGGAATTTCAAATGCGCCGATCTATTATTACGGATTTCGATGACTTTAGCCTTGAGAACGAGCTTCATTATACAGTCTCAGCTATAAGAATATAATCTCCGCAGCTTATTGAATAATAAAATTTTTGTCACTTCGGCTTTATAATAGTGATGTGATTCTTCTGGGCGCTAGAGTAAGCTTCGAGCAACGAGAAAACTTTTGTATTATGCAGTCTTATTTTACAGCCAAATAAACGTAGCGTCTAAAATTTGCCATCGTGTGGTCTTGAAAATTGACAAATCTTACACCTATATCATCATTCCCCGAATACCTTAGTCAGCCACAAATTTAACTATCAATTACTTTAGCTCCGATATATGTTTCGTAAAAAGTTGTCGAGATCGTATTATATTCAATGATGAAGTGCTTGCTGCGTGGAAAATTTTTCCTCTTTTATCCATAACGTTCTTACGCACCGCGAGCTATTTTCATTACATCAAAAGTCTATGAAAGTTAACGACTGTAGGATACAATGACAGAATAGATCAGTCTTTCCTTTTAGATTGTATTAGACTAAAAATATTCTGGATGATGAAACTTCCAACTAACTTTCAAAGTAAGAAGAAATCTATTGAGAAGTAAGAAATGTACGTAGTCTATGTATTCTTTAGAAATTCATTCTATATATATATAGACGAGTCAATAAAAAAAATTCTTTATAAATTCAAATTATATTTAACGGTTAGAGATATGTCAGTAATTAGAATTGTGGGTACTAAAACATTGGCAGAACACATTTACTAACAACGAATTTACTAACAATACCAGTAATCCCATATATATTTAAACAATAGCAGTTTTATGTATGAAGTAAGGTATATTAGATTGAAAAATATGAAAAATTTTCTTTATTCATAATATACATACTACCATCTCATATAAATCACACACAGCTTCTTCTTGAATCTTATTCTAGGAGTAGAAAAAAAGTATTGCCAACGAAAGCTCCCAAAAAACAGCTCGTTAAAAACCAGCCGTAAAAATCCAATTGCTCCGTTTTATCCCGACACTTTGACAAATGGAAAGGGTATACGGGACAGAACTAAAAACTACGATTCAGCCGAACAGCAATTCGTATATAGAGCAATAAAGTCTATATTTCACAAGTACATCCAACGGAGATAGAAGGAAAGTATAGGACCATGTACAGACCCTACATACATACATACATACATACATACATACATACATACATACATATATATATATAAATATATATATATATATGTGTGTGTGTAATAAAAACGATCAATCTGACACGGCACGCTGGCTCGCGAATAAAATGAGGCTAGAAAACCTGCGGCCAATGTGCGCGATAAAAAAAAAAGAGAGAAAAAGTCGGGAAGGGGTCGCGAAAAACAAATGGTACATATATATGTATATATATATATATATATATATATATATATATATATATCTACATTATATAAACTTTCGCAAGATCTTCCCTCTTCTCACTGACGGACAGGGCGATTTCTTTTATATATAAAAGCGAGTTTATGCTCCTGCGAAAAAATAAACATTGGTCGGAGGGATGGATGGAAGCGTAAGTGGGAGATTACAGAAGCGACTCGCCTATATATATATATATCTATATATATATATATAAAGACGGGCCGGCATGGATAAAACGAGCACACGCCGAGGCATTTACAACTGAAAGCTTTCCCTTTTTCCATATTCGTCCGTTGTCTAGACGACGAGATGACGCCGCATAACAAACACGTCGCGATGTCTGCTGGTATATGTGGATTTGTGTGTGTGTACTCACCAAGCTACATGGTATTGGTATGAGTTCGTGCACGCATTTACTATTTATAAAGATATACCAATATGACATATTATCGGTTTTCCCATAAATAAAGTATTTAACTCCGTTTGCAAGGAAAAAATTTAACAATGTAAAATGAAATATGTATATGTTCGATGGAAGCCGGTAATGAAACTCTGTAAGTGAAATAATCGAAATTGTATTCTGCAATTTAGACGAAGTACGAAATCTTCTCTGTACGTTATGCTGATCCGCAATGCTCTTAAACAATTACTAGCGCAGTCTTTTGTAGAATATTTAACCACGCGTGTGAGGTTTGAATATTATTTATGTATTAAAATTTTATAATTTGTGTTTTTTTTTTTATAAAACGAACACTTAATAATTATCAAGCTGACGATTACGAATAAGAAGTCGAATTTTAGAAATGAAAAATCACAAATATAATGTGCATAAAAATTGACCACAGCCTTATACTCAATCCGTATAATGAAATGATTTCAGATTACGGAATATTATCTACCTTGTTCGCGTAATCGCCTAAAATTAGCCTGTCAAGATTCAGATTCGCAGACACGAGTGTTCGCGAAGTCGCCAGCCTCTGTATTTTTAGATTTTCTAAGATTATACGAGATTCATCATGATGCCTCTTGAAAATCTTGCCTTAGATTTATGACTGTAGCAGTGACCCGCAAACCTGCTATTATTTCAGCGTTTACCCAACAACGAGAGAACTGTAGCTGTAAACCTGTTTTTCACGAGATTTTGAAGCCGTCGATTTCATGGGGATTGTCGTACTTATGGTACCCTGGTATAACGGTCACAGGCCCGAATAAGAACGAACCTCAATTATGTTATTTACACACTTAACAGATATGTTATATATATTCTATTATATTAAACAGATTATTTTTTATTATACATTAGTTTTTCCAATTTGTGAATTTTAAAATCTTTCAATGTAATATTCATGTGTGTATCTAAAGTTCGAACTGAAAGCTCTAAGATTTAAATCATCCATAGAGAAATCATTAAAGAACATATAGTTTTTATATCCACTGATTTTCTCTACCACCTGCGTTAATTTTCATAATATTACTTCAAATAGTTCTGTTTGCATATGCCTAAAAAATATATGACCCATCAGTGGCTTGGAAATGCGTGCAGGATATTTTTAAATAAAAAAATTTTATTGTGAAAACAGCAACTTTTTTCAGCAACAGCAAATTTTCGTTATTGAAAATATTAAGATTTAAGGTTAGCTATTCAGAGAAAAAGATGGCCTAAGGTCATAATATAATCATTAACTCAAAACTATCGCAATTTTTACTTTGATTAATTCCATTATTCAAAAGCCAATTTTAATATCGAACTAATTTCACACTGAAATATCATACTTTGTCACACGGATATTAGCGAAGTTTTAAAGTAATTTCGTAGAACGGGGTAAAGCATACGATGGAATAAGTCACAATTTTGAGGTCAAGGTCTCTGCAACTTCAAACATAATTTTCAGTTAAATAAACAGTTGTTGCATTATAATTTGACATGGGTCGACATTTTCTTAGCAGAAGTCTAAATCTTGAAATTTATTCTATGATTTGTTTAAAGATTTTTTTCTCATGTCAATTTCTTTCACTAAATTCGATGACAATAACGCATGATACGCACCCTAGGGAAAATATAAAACCAGAGAGACATATCTTTTTAAAATTCTGAAAGGTTTTGTAAATTTATTTACGTAATGAGGATTGGGCATCCTAAGCAAACTTGGACTGTAAAGAGATTTGTAAAAAATGAAACTTTTATTTTCTTAGAACCGAAAATAAACGGCGAAAGTCTGATTTGTAAGTTAGAAGTAATAAAATAAGGTTGTATATCTACACAAATATTTCTATATATCTCATAATCCCTCACGTTTCCTCTCTCTCTCTCTCTCTCTCTCTCTCTCTCTCTCTCTCTCTCTCTCTCTCTCTCTCACTCTCTCACTCTCTTCATTAATAACAGCGAGCAAATATAATTAGAAACCGTAGGATAATTTTTTTTATTTTTATAATTTATTATATTTTATAATTTATTAGTTTACAGTCAATAGTATCATAAATAAATTTGGCTTGCGTTTTTAATTTCAATGCTCTCCAGGATTTGGTTACTCATTTCACTAATTGTTTAAGTAATTTAGTATTTAATAATTGAATAAAGTGAGTTTAATTATCATTAAATATATGTTTTGAAGGATTTATTTAGACATCGTACATATGTAAATATACAATTATTCGAAGTTAATACTTGTATGTATATATAGTTCCATCACGTAAATGAAATGAAGTCCTGAAATTTTTATTGTCAGATCTTACAGGCTTATTCGATAATTTTATTTTCCGAAAATCTGAAAAGATAGTCGATAAAAACGAATAGAGCGATAAGTTTATTTTATCATTAAAGCAATAAAAAAATGAACATGATATTTCTGATGAGAATATGAGTAAATTCTACTCCTGTTGCTTATGCGGTATAATATAACAAATATTCTATGGAATTTGCGGAATTTCGAGCGCTTTATTCAGACATCTTTTTTCAAAGCAATAAAAATTACACGAATTTTATTCACTAAAAATTATAATACAACGATAATTTCATTAAGACGAAATTCTGATTTTTAACAAATTACAATAGAAACAAATAGAATCGCACGACTGCTTCAGAACGTATATCACTGGTTTAAAAAAAATAAAGAACAATCTAGCTTATTATTATTATTATTATTATACGTCGACTCTTATATTATCCTAGACATTATTATGAATTACCATTACTATTTTAAATTTCAACTGCATAATGTTTCGTTAAATCTTTATAATGCCTACGAAAGGTGCGAGTAACTATCTATTTAAAGATCTTTTCTTAATCCTGCTCCTGCACGCAATAAGCCCCATTGTCTCGAAGATGGTGCACGATCGAGATCTTTCATTTCATAAAAATTTACATTCCGTTGTTGTTTGTTTTTTTTTTGTATTTATTCGTATTCGTTTAATTATAGCTTTAACGATTATTTAAATAAAGCAATAAATTATAAAATTAAAATATTTTCGCTATTATCCCATGCGATTTGCGCGATGTATTTTAACACATCGTATTCACCGACTATTTCTAAAATATCATCCGCGACGATCATGAGTAATTCATGTAATCCTCCTCGTCAAACCTGCGAATTCGTAGACGGAATAAAAAAAAAAAAAAAAAAAAAAAAATACGAAAGAACGCGCATATGGATGAAGCGTCAGGAGGATGGAGAGGAATCAGAAAATGGGCTGAAGCTATTTCCGCTCTTTCCTCGTCCGATGGGTGCAATGCGACTCGCTTGGAAAATGGAGAGTATTAAGTCCCGGCGCACTTGCCAGGGGGATGAAAATTTAATCACATTTTACAACGCGGCGCTGCTGTGCACTTCTGATATATATACATATAGATACATATATTTCGTATATACATACGAAGGAAAAGATTTGAGTGCGCATAGGATGGCCGAATAAAAAAATAAGGTCGGACCATTTGAAAGGAAAGGCAGAGAGGGAGAGAGAGAGAGAGAGAGAGAGAGAGAGAGAGAGAGAGAGAGAATGCGATACTACACATATATACACTTTTCTCATATATAATTTTGAGCTTCGACTGTGATACTCCGGAAACGAGAAATCTAAAATAGATGCGCCGTACGGCGCGTATACGCGATGAAACTTCGGAGACGTATTTTCGAACGATTTCGAATGCAATGATCGGAATAATCGAGGTGTGACTTCTGTATATAGGAAAGTTTAGATATTTATATAATGAAGGTATATTTTCGAAGACTGAATGAACGACTGAGGGATAAAAACTGTTATAAGTAAGTTACAGAGAATACAATAAAGCACATCGATAAACTTAAAGCGCAAAAAATATACTTAAATATGATTTTGGCAATAAATTATTATTCCGCGTCACCTGCGTTTAATTAAATATAATTTCGATTTCGTATTCGTTATAGGAAGTCAGTCATTTTCGTCAAGGTTGATAAGAAAATTTTTATAAAAGTGTAAAGAACACTTAATCAATTGATCTTGTCTGGATAAAATCATCCGTCAAAAGTCAACAGAAAAAAAAATCATTTATTTCTAGTGGAAAATGTGGATATTTGTATATATAATTTATCTTTTTATAAAAATATTTAGCAGCTCATTTATGTATAGTCATCCAACTCTTTCTCGTTTCTATCTGTATTTTAAAAATTGTTAATTTTGTTAATATTATCAATCCTGTAATGAATAATTCTGAAAACTCTTCAGTAAGTCCATTGTATTTAACGACACCAGAGCATGCTCGATGACTTGATACTATTATATTTTTCTTTATATATATATAGTATTCCTTTGAAAAAACATATCACTATGGCTGAAATACACAGTTTATTGATAAACATTTTCGAGTAGAAGCATTGCCCAAAATTGTCTTATATTCAGATACTTAGCTTCATACATTATTTCGATTCTTCTTCATTTCGCAGAAACAAAATTTCTACGAAGTTCCATAACTCGAAAATCCGAGTTATAACGAAGCCTGAACCATTTCCATAAAATCTCGGTAACACCGCTTGGAAGACTGATCTTTCTTATCTGCATAGAATTCGTTGTTATTCTAAAGAGATAATAAATTTCGTTAAAATATATTACAGATGAATTTGTAATAGTTTGTCTTTAAAACAGTCTATCATGATAATTTCAACAAGTTTGCTTAATTCGTCATTGATATCTCATTTTCGTATTCTGCACAATTTTTAGTTATTCTTTACTTGAAACTAATAGAGTACTTAATGTTCCTTTTCTGAGTTTTCTTACATATGTACGTCTAAAGGTGTAAAGTACATTAGTATTTTAACAAATTTTAATCATCAACTTATATTACACGTTACTTCGATAATAAGTCACTGAGAGGCAAGTATACGGAAAGAAAGTCAGGGGCAACTCTCGAATCCCAATACTAGATCTTCGCGATTAGTCTTATTGTTATTGTTATTGTTATTGGTATTATTATTGTTATTATCTGCCAATTTCTTCAAATTATGCACTTAACGGAAAGAATAAGCTCCTGCGAAAAAAATTTTCTCGGCCAGATGATCTTCCTACACACACGCACAGACACCTATTTACAGCTTCCCCTTTCACCGAAACTATCCAGGAATGAAAAAAAGGAAGCTTCCACCCTCCCATTCCCTTCCTTTCCGATCACCATCCGCCCGTCGAAGTAATGGCAGGGCTCCTTGCTCTATTATATAACTCCGATGAAATTGATAAAGCGGGATAAAGTCCTTTCTGGGAAGGGAAGGGGTAGTGAAGCCGCAGTGCCGGGCCAATGCCGTAAAGAGGCCCTTGGACGATTTTGCCGGGTACTCCCGATTTGCCTTGCTATGATTCGAACGAAATTTCTACTTTGGTCAATGTGTTAATGCTGTTCTTTTATTTAATCATGAACTGTTTATCGCGAATATTGTTATAATATTGTAGAATCTTTTTTCGAATTATAATATTATAAAATTTTCTTTTGAATACACTTTACGCGATAAATAATAGATCATAATAAGTGACCTTCAGTAGTCATGATTAAGACTTTTCGATCGACTATGTAACGTGGACGCTCATAATCCATTCATTATCAATTTAGGCTATGGAAATAATGTATCCCTTCGTACATGGTCCTCATATCACCAGATAAATTAGTGAAACTGCGAAAATATTTGAAAAAGTATCCGACAGTTCCCTTTTTCGATAATTAGTTCGAAAATTCTAGCTCGAAGGCATACCTTCTGATTTTCCTCTCGCACAATGCTCGTTTCAGACGCATCAATCCGTCATCGGTAGAATGATCCGTCGACTGTTTCATCCAACATCAGCAGTTGGCCGCGATAGTCTCGTCTCGCCGGATTTGACCCACGATACTTTGCGCTTTATCGCCTATTGTAATAGATTGACTTTTCATCCCCAGCGACATTTCGACGCAAAAACGAGTCCTTGCTCGTCGTTCGACGACTCTCGGTGTCAGCTCGTGCGGTACCCCAAATTTCCTAACTGTTCGATAAAACCCAGTGATTTTAAAACGTCTGAAAATGGTTGTGCGTCCTACTCCCAATGTCGCAGCGAATTCTTCCGCTGTTTGACGCGGATCCTCGTCGAGGAATGCCTCCAATTCTTTATCCTCGAACTGTTTAGTCTGTCACGGACTCGCTTGACCTTCGATTTGAAAGTGATCACTTTTGAAACATGTCATCGACATTTAACGCATTATGGCGTTGGACAAAGAGAGCGAATGATGTGCTTAAGAAGCATTTTTTCCTTAAATTCAACCGATAAAATCAAAATTCCCGTTTATACTCTACTATCTACTATCGATAAGAAATTCGACAATTACAAGGAAAGAAAAAAATTTTGTTTATAATCTCGTGTTCACTTTGACAAATCAAATTTAATAGGTTTTTTTGATGCTCCTCAGTATATAACAGCCGTCACTGTCTAAAAAATGGAATAAATTTCAACAACATTATGTTGTTACTTTGGTTATTCATTATTATATCAGAGGACAATAATAAATACGAACTGTTGAACCGACAGCCCCAATATTTCTTAGTACCAAATTCTGGAGAGCTGATTATAAACAAGTACCTTGTAACTGTTATTATAGTTCTATTATTTAGTAAAGACTATAAGACCGATAAAAAAATTTGCTAGTTTAAAGCTGATTGTCTAATTGCCCATCAAGAAAGTCACATTACACATCAATAAACTCACATTAAACATCAGAAATTTTGATTTGAATATCTCAACTCGATTGGACTATATGACATTAGTCTACTTTTTCAATTGTTTACGCAAATGTTTTTTTAATATAAACATAATTATATATTATCCAATTATTCGAAAATCTAAAAAAGAATCTAGTCTTTCGTGTGTGAGGCCCTTTACTCATCGAGGTCAGCTAGAGCACTGGCCTAGTTGTCCCGTTCCCTTGGTCCGGCACTGCGCTGTATATAGGGTGAGCGAAGCCATCCCCGTAGCGTATAAAAACGCACATCCTTCGCGATAACGCCGCGGCGATTTGAGGTGGGGGGGGGGGTGGACAGTCGGCTGGCAATTCCGTCGACGGGCGATAAAGACGAGAGTTACAGCCGATTTATCGATCGGCCGCGCCGGTATCCTTCGTTGAGGGGAGGAGGGATCCGGCATAAGAGACGGGGCTGGTAGTGGGTTATAGAAAATAACGGCGCGCGCGCGCCCCGCGCCAGACTACATCGGGCGATTAAAGGCTACGGCGCGGCGCGACGGCGGAGATCTTTGATTGATTATGGATATATATTATATACACTCATCGAAGGTCCATTATATTATATATATATATATATATATATATATATATATATATATATACACGGGTGCGATCTTTTTCTCTTAGTATACTCACTTTTTCCTCTGCCGATAAACCGGATATTAAGGGCGTTTCGATATTCTGCACGTGTATACGAGCGAATAGAGACGGGGAATTTTTATGTATAGAATCGCACATTATACGGTCACGTTAAATCTCGTGTAATTAAGGGGGCTTGATCTCGGGCACTGGACCGGATCCCCGTAACTCGGGTCATTATTTGCGGTCGGTCTATTTATTGACGATATAATTTAATCGTTATGGCCTGTCCATTGATAAGAAATCAGGAAGGTAACTTTTTATGCCGCGACGAAATTTAATCTAGATTAAAGTCGTTCTCACTAGAAATTCGAATCGATGAAAAACTGTTATACTTCACTTCACTGTATATATATTAGTAAACGAGTGAACATTGCATTGCTTCTGTGATGTACATTTGTGTTAATGAGCAAATAAGGTGACAATTACTAATTTACTAGTGAAAAATACTTTTTATTTTATTTTTTAAATAAATCAGTCGGGGCCCACTCATTCAGTTTAACTTAAGCTCTTATTGATTAATTTTATTTATTTATTTATTTATTTAACTGATTTATTCATATTATAATTTTAACGGAATAGCATTATGCTTACAATAAGAAAAGAAAAAAAAATCAATGTACTGTGCTGCACTTCATAGGCGTTGTAAAATTTTCATCATATGGGTAACGGTATAAAAATTTCAGACATAAAAGTCCAAAATAATACGCGCTTTTCATTCGTATCTCACGGATAAGCCAAAAAGTTACGCTTGTGTAATTCTAAAGAACAAACCTTGATTTATTTAACATTTTCTTTTCCTTTCTTTTCCTGAAAAAAAAAATAAATGAATAATTCGTACGTAATTAATATTTATGTGAAAAGCGACGTGGAAGAGAGCGAAGTTTGGAAAATTTTTCGGATGCTCCAACTTTTTTTACTGCTCGCAATGGATAATTATTGAGTGAGGCTCGCAAATGTATGTATGTCCGATAGTGGCGTTGAGTACCAATGGAGCGGACGAACGAACTTTATATAATTCTATGTAATTCTGGAGCTTCCTAATGAATCTGTTATATGCAATAGAATGTTTGTGTAGTAAATCGATGCGCTTAACATACATAATTAATTATTTGATTAGTTTCTAAACCTCAGCCTACATTCGAGGATGATTTTTTTTCTTTTTTGTTTTTAAAGAAATTTTACTAATAAATTTTTTTCCCCGCTCGCGGGCATGACAATCAAATAATTCCTTCATGCAATATCTATGATTATTTATTTCAGAAAAAATTTACAAATTACTTAGAATTGCGAAAATTTTCGTCTTCATTTGAAACCACGGCAAGATCATTGAATAGTGCCCAGACATTATTCTATTCGCGTAAATGATTGACCCGTGCCTTTCGGTTCATATCTAAAAATTCGTAATAACCTCTTTTTTAAAATCGATATATATATATATA
The DNA here is from genome assembly GCA_018907035.1 of Sycobia sp. Sy_11. Taxonomy (NCBI): domain Eukaryota; kingdom Metazoa; phylum Arthropoda; class Insecta; order Hymenoptera; family Epichrysomallidae; genus Sycobia; species Sycobia sp. Sy_11. The sequence continues at coordinate 3,231,077 of JACCIC010000040.1, forward strand.
ATTTTGGAAGTCTAGAGTTCCTCTATAAATGATATTTACCCCCGTCAATTCGGCCATCGTGCGTATAACTATAAATGAAAAAGCGCAGAGCAACAGCGCCTGCTGCGCCGCAACCCATCTTTCTTCGAGGGCTCGCGCGTCAACATCATACCGTCGGCGACGCATCGATCGCACATACGCAAGGCCAATAAAAGCTGATTCCAATACATAAAAATGTTTAGGCTTCGCTGATCTTATTATTCTGCCATGTAATACATAGTTAGTATTTATGATTAAGCTTAAACAAAATATTCTTAAATAAGATATATTATAAGGTTCATGGCTTTGAAATAAAATTTATTACAGTTTAGCTTCGAGCATAGAGAATACGTATATGTGCAGGACGGATTCTCTGAAGAAAGAGTGAGAGAGCATTTTTTTAATTTATCAATAACTAGGTGGAAAATCTTCTAGCTAGTATACCAACTGATTTTCTCGTTTGTTTCCATTTCTATTTAACATAGATAATCCCAAGACCCCATATGGGCATTTTTTTCATCGCTTCCCCACTATTTTTAGTAACAGTTAATGTACCCATAATTTATCGGAAACACAGCGCATAACAAATTTCTCTTAACTTCAAAGAAAACGCACCTATGATATATATATATATATATATATATATATATATATATATATATATATATATATATATATATATATATACAGATATCAAATAAAGCACTGCTAAATTGATTTATTTATTAACGAGCTTAATCAAAGCAAATAGTAATTTTATACAAAGAACTAGTCAGTCAGTTGCATCGTTCACTGATAAAACAATTGCTCGTTGTTTCTATCAAAGATCACTGCCCATAACATTGTTCTTATCTATTTATGAGGAATGCAGTAGAAGAAATCGATCTTATTTTAAATAAATTCTTCGTACTTGCATATCTGATTTTATAAAAGGCGTCAGATACGAGGTCTTTTTTCTGTGTATGGAGAAAAAGAGGACTCCATCCATCGATATAATTGGCCATATATATAATTTAGATATCATTTGCGATTCAGCCGTTACTTTTACCAATCCTATATTGATCAAAGCATCAAATGTTCACTCTATATATGGGTTTCTCAAGCTTAATATTCCTTCTTTTTTCGTTCTCTTCTTCTTCTTCTTCTTTGTCTTCATTTTTCTCTTTCATACTTGCGACCGCTCGCGAACACGCTGCGCTGCGCATCTTCATGCAGATATAGTGCGGTCGACGGTCGACATGCAACGATCCAGAGAATCAAGAAAAATTCCGAGGTTTTATAATGGCATTATGGAGAAAAAGAGCGCAGGGAGCTTATGGGAAGAGAAGAAGTTGAAAAAAAAATAGTTGATGGTCATTGTAGTTTTCTTTTTTTTCTTTTTTATTCTTTATTTTATTTTAAATCTAAGGCCATAGTTAAATATCGTAGGTTAGATCATCAGTAATGTAATAACCATAATGTAATAACCATCTTACAATTTTTCATAAATTATCCCTAAAATTGTCCATTTATTGTATTCCAATCATTGAAATTAAAATGAAACTGAGATATATTGTTTATAGCGTTCCACAGCTTTTTTTTGAGATATATATATTTTTTTATTATATATATTATATATATTATTGTCATGTGTGTGTGTGTGTGTGTGTGTGTGTGTGTGTGTGTGTGTGTGTGTGTACAGATTATGCGTTATTCTTTTTCGATAACTCATCTTCTTTGTAGCGTCAAATAATAAATCTCCTATTATATTTATAAGTTTTTCAAATTTTATACAATTATCAAATGGAAACTAAAAAAAATACCTTTATCATTCTAAATTAATTAACCAAATTAACGAATAATTTTTATGTTCTATTATTACAGGTACGTAAGATTCACATGGTTTCCAAGTTTGAGAATCGTAGCGGAAGAATTCGGTCGATGCGATTTTGTAAAAGTAAGAGCACAAATTATATATTTAATAATCCGTTTAAAAAGTTATATAAGTAAGACATATTTCCATTTATGCTCATAACATGACACATAAAGCTCCACATAAATTACGCGAGAATATATTCATAAATATATCTTGGAAATTTCATTATAATACTGAAAACCAGTGGTAAAACATGAAAGATCAATAATACGAGCTTGTTCCTTTCCTGTGTAAAAGCTTCTTACGCGTAAAAGAACCAAACACGAAGAATTGAAGAATTCAAACTATAAGGGTGATATCCATGAAGATGTGTGTATGCGATCGCATTCGTCCTTTTGTTAACCTCAATCGATTAGAAATGAATCAAGAGTACAAGTTTATTGTTCCTTCTATTCTTCGAGTTCTAATCATTTTTATGCCTGAGGGTCAGACGTATACATCTAATTTACTTTAGATTAGATAGCGTAACTCTTTGTATCTCCCTTTAAAATGTCACTTGATATAGGGAAAAAATAGTTATAGGTATATACATATATGGCAGGAACAAATAAAGGAACAATAGTCAAGTAGTTAAACAATAGTCAAGCTCGAAAAATTATGAAAAGTTTTTACAATGGTTAGTTTATGATAGATTTATCTAATAGTATTTATAGATACGCCATCAAGTATAATTCGGAGAATATATATGTTTACTGACGAAAATATTGTTAAAACTATAATATCGACTACGAAAACAGTTAATATTAGAAAATTTTACTGTATCAAACTGTGTCATAGTAAATAAATAATATTAATTGTAAATTGATGATTTACTGTAAAATATACATCACTAGTAAATTGATACATGTATTCGTTTCAGAGTGTTGAAAATTGAAGAAATAATAAATATATTATAATTTTAAATCAATACTTCAAACTAATGCGTCGTGAAGTGTCCTGCTCGCGAGACTCAACGCAAAGAATCGGGAATTTTCATAACGATTGGTTTTGTTGAAATATCAATAGCTACAGAATACGAGCGAGAAAAGTTGTATACATTATATCAATGATTTATGTAAACACCTTATACAGGATATATTTTCCAATGATATCGAATACTTTTACATTGCCTAAAATAGGAATTATTCCTTCTTCCCTCCCATCATAACTATTAATTTAATCGAGAGTAATGCATAGTTTATAAGTTCTACAGACTATAGCAAGTTGGCTTCAGTTCCCCTCCTAGAACTCCAACCTCGAATGCCGCCCTCTATATCCCCACTCCCAATACCATGTGAATGAGACGGCAGAACTTACACGCTATTTCTGCACTTTAGTCCTGATGACAGGCTAAATGATTAATGAAGGACATATGTATTATATATGTATAGATATGTAATACGCGTATGGTCCGAGGCCAAAACTCCCGTTATGCCTATAGATATGAGACTTATTCCTTCCAATCGTCTTATTCCAACCGTTCTAGGAGCTACGATTCTCTCTCGCGTAACGGGTCTGAGGAGCTTTACCTGCACTCGTGAATAGGAGATAACAGTTTAAAAAAAAGTCCCATTCTCGGCTCATGGAATATTCCATCTTGTACATCTCAGTGATCCTGCTAAATAGCTCATATTCCTCGTTTACCCGTCTATATCGCGATCGTTGTCGCCGAAAGCCCACTTTCCGGGTAAAGCTCGCGATAAGCCGCCCAATTCCTCGATCTGCTAAAACAAAAAAAAAAACAAAAAAAACAAAAAAAAAAAGGGAAAAAAGAAAGATGACAAGAACGCCGCGGTGCGGCGCGAGCGTGCCCTAATGATAGGTTGTTCGGGTGTAGAGGGGAGGCGCTCGGAGAGAAGAGCGCGCCAAGAGCTCGTTATGTAATATCGCGTACGCGGCTCGACTGCATTGCGGGGCGGCAGTAGTAGCAGTCGGTCAATAGGCGGACGGAGCCCCTTTACCCTCCGCCGCGCGTCGCGGCGACCGGTCGGGCACGCGAGCGCGCGGCGACGTATCTACAAGCGTCGCGTATACCGCGAGCGTTCGCGCGTGCTCGGCGGGCATTTACAGCGAGATAAGAAGGGAGAAGGGGAATTATACGTAGCTACGAAAATGACAGAAAGAACAGCAGAATAATAGCAAAAATATATCTGAAATAAAACTTAGGCACATTTTTATCTGTTTTGCAGTCTTTTTAAAAAACAAATATTATATAATTATAATGACAGCCAGACTATTCTTGTTTATAATCACCCCTGTAGAATTTATATTACATTACTTCCTTAGAAGGACCGTAAGATCGATGTTTATTCATTTTTATTAAATTTTTATTTATTTGATTTATATCAGTCGGCGGAAGTACAATTGTCAAAATATCCTTTACCAAAACAATATTTAAACGAAAAATTGTACACAATTATTTTAAAGATATTTCGTAATCATATTTTTATAACAAACACAAATTTTTTTTCGAAAATCTTGTGATAACTTTTATTGGAATATTTTATTTTAATATTTTAAATTCTAAAAAAACATTTGAATGAAACGATATGTCTGATACGTTTATTTTTTTTTGTTTTCTTTTTATTAAAGCATGTTTGAAACTGAATGAGAAACTTATTCTTTCGCCAAGTTGGTAGCACAATTATAGTCATCTTCTATGTACGTTTTAAAATATTATATCCCTAATAATTATTTCTTGAGACATAGTGAGTGAAGTTTCTTACTAGAAAAAACATTGGTAGCTATTGACTATGAATACTTCAAGAGCCAAATGTTCGAGAAAATACTAGAAATACTATAAAATACTGCAAGTAGTAACTCTTTCTGAAATATATTCATGATAAAGTCTAAAAATTCTAATGAGAAACTGAAAAACTTGAAAAACTAAGTATCGAAAACGACTGAAAGATGTATGACTAAAATTGGGAGAAAATAAGTTAGCAAAGAAATATGACTTCAGAAGACTCCAAGTGATACATTTATTGCATGAAAAATGCCTCTGCGATTTTTTCAATTCGTGCGTGAGAACTAAGAAAGTTAAAACTTGTGCCTTAAATAATGAGAAAATGTGTATAACTGTATTAGTCTCTTGGGAAATAAAACGACAAACAGTGAAATCATTGTTCGCTTTGTGAATACACATATACAAAAGTACAAAATGAGAAAAAATTATAAAACGTTTGACACGATCGTGTCGAAACTGGCATGATCGCCAATATTCCAGAATGCGTATAAAGTAGATCATTTGACAGATAGCGTGCTCAACCGGAAGTTCAGTAATAATTGGTAAAAGTAAATATTTATATTTATATTAACCCGAACTTATATTATAGATTACAATTAAAATTTATATGATATTAGAATTTCCATTGACCGTAAATTAATACACTGAGCAAATTATATCATTATTTGGATATTATCAAACTTTTGATATTATCAATCTTTTTGTTATTCTAAATCAAGACACTTAATTAACTTTTGCTCCGAAACTATTGTGAGAGTGGAACGAATAGCTCTAGAAAAACCGTAACTCAAAGGATGAAAACTTAAATTATTATTTCTATGGTCAAATAGATTCGTACACCTCAGCGTGTGTAGACACGCAGATTATAAGACTATATTCATAAAAAAAAAACAAATTCAAACATATTAATATATATATATATATATATATATATATATATATATATATAAATTTTATTTCTTAAAAAGCAAGCATTAATTTATATAAATTAACATTTGTTCATCTTTTTTATAATAGTTTTAAAAATCCCATGCGAATTTATTACGTACAAGTGAATATTTATTTACCAAATATTAATTTATGCTCTATAGCCACTTTTACGAAGTATTACTACCTTTTTATGATCATTGCTCAAAAACTTTAATTGTCGTCAATATTATATTAATTTAATTTAACACAATTATTATAATCTTTCTCTATCTGATGTCACAATTTTTACAAAACTTCCTACATTTCTCAACTTTCTTTTTGTAGACCTACTTATTTAGATTCTTTCAGTAGATTTCTTTTAAAATGCCATGTAATATATAATTCATTTATTTACATATCTATATCTTAATACATAATTTAACACGTAAAGAGTATAGATCTTTATCAAACGGTCACTCATAAAATTTAATGCGGGATGAAACGGCGCTCGGAATCAGCTGCACTAAGTTCGGTATGTCTAGGATAATAAATGTCTTTGTTTGACTCACACCGATTCATCTGACTGTACTGAGCATTACCGACGGAGCAGTCCTTTAAGCCATATTCCGAATTGATGCACAACGCAACCCCCACAAGATTTTGATTCTGCCCATTCTAAAATGAGATAAGACAAAAATTTACAAATTTCATTCTAGCTTTAAAGTTTTCGTTTGACATTATAATTTAAAATTAATTTATTTTACCTGGTCCGGTACACATTTCAAATGAACATAGAATCCTATAACGTTTCTAATGGCTTCGACAAGATCATTATAATTCTGAATCCTGCCAGGACGAAAATTAGCCTGTTGGAGTATATTTTTTACATTATTTCTGTAGAATAGTGTCATCGCAGACCTAAAATAAGTCGATGGGTTGTCTGCAATGCACGAGCCGAATGTATTATACTCCGATTCCCAAAGTGCCGCTCCTGCCTGACCTGGTGTTAAAACGGGCCATGTCGTATCCAATTCATACGCTACGATCGAATCCAGATGGTCGTGGTTGTATTTTAGTGGACTTCCGTCGACATCTGCACAATTTTCTAGTAAACGGTTATTCGATTTACTCCAAAATCCAGTTATAACCCATCCGTAATCGTGGGTTAATTGTTGGACTAGCATTAGCTCGTCATAAAAACCGACTTTACTAAAAAGTATATATACTTTATGTAATAATAATAATGTTATAAAATAAATAGAACAGAAAAACTACTATCTAAAAAGCTACTGGTAAATATATATTATTTATGTAATAATATCAATGTAACTATTTGTGAGGAAATTATAAATATGTCAGACTTTATCAAGTCCAAAGAATATTATACTCAGTTAATTTGATCTCAAAAATTCAATGTTTAAAGATAAGTCTTTACTTCCATATACTCATTTTATCCATTCATCCATCAAAATTAGATCAAACATATATATATATATATATATATATATATATATATATATATATATATATATTTGTTTTTTCTGCTTATTTCTTAAAAACTAAAAATTTAATCATTATCACTTCTCTCTAATAAATTGAAGAAATTAAGAAGTATGTGGTAAAGTAGCAGAATATACATAAAATAGCTATTCTCATCCAAAGTACAAAAATATAATGTTAACTGTAGGAAATAGTTATTTCGAAATATATGTGGGGAAAAACGATCTAATGAAAACTATGGACCCAAGGAAAAAATCGAAAAACGGTTGCAATTGAATAAAGAATTTACATTAAGTTTATAAGTTATTTTTATTTTAACGAACGTTAATGACAAATATTTATCTTACTTTCATTAAACCCATAAATACTCAACAAACTAGTAACAACAACAAACTTAAGTGGATGTAAATTTGCAAATTCTCATTAGACGTACGAATAATTTGATTGCTTACTCTGGAACTGCAGCACACAAGGATAAAATACAGCAGGCTATCAACTTTATAAACATTTTTGAACACATATTCTCCAATTAAATTGCAAACGTAGACGATGCTTATTTTTCAAGTTTGACGATGTGGCTTTTATTTTTAGTAGAATAAAGTCAAAATAATATTCAGCTGTGAAAATATATAGCTTGATTCTAGCTGAAACAGGTCATGGTACATGAATATTTTAAAGTTAAAATTAAATAAAAATAAGTATTGAATTAATTTTAGAGAATTTGATGGTCTTACCTTCTGTGTAGCAGATGTAGAATCGACTTCCTAATAGGTTTTTTGTGAATATATAGGTTTTGATTACGGAAAAAAATAGTTACTACGTATAGGCAACTAATCTAGATAAAAGATAATCTACTTAACTAAAACATTATATCATTAACCGATTGTTTTTTTCGAATATCGTTACTATGCAAATAACACTCAAAATATGTAAACAATGTAAAATTGAAACAGATGAAACGATTATTATTGAAGCTCAGAAAAGCAGTAAATTCGATCGCAAATAATAATTTTATATTTTAAATAATTTGTAATAGTGCCATACTCGTAATATATCTTAGAAATTATAAAAATTTGCAGAATAGATCATGGTTAAGTGGCCATGGTTAGTATTTTCATTAAAAAATGTAAAATTGTATTATCTGTATCGCCCAATTATTAAAATACATTGTGAAAAAAAAACATTTGTGCTGAAATTGAAAATTTTGACTAAGATCAAAATAATCGGAATTTCGATCGCACGCAGGCGATCGGATAAATATTTGTACAGATATTTAAGCTTAAATATGATTTTAATTGTATATAGTGCAAAGAATTCGTTAAGTCTATCTATTTCTGTATATTGAATATACTGTATATTTCTATATACGTTTCTCCTACACTCTTTACTATTGTTATTGTTGGGTTGATTCCCTACTTTTCCCCAGAGCAAGAGTGCAAGCACAACTGCAGGGCTACCTCTGTCTTTTAATATGGACTTAAGAGCGTCTGTTGAAGCGTGCGGTCTAATATATACGTTTCTGGGTCCACGACATCACTAGATTGACTCTTTCGGAGTTACAACTATCTAGTACGATGGATATTTCCATATCAGAGAATTTGATTTTGTAAATTTATTTTATTTATTTGTAATTTTATTTTTTTTATTTATTTTTTTTATATATATAAATATTCGAGTTAGTCCGCGAATGCTAGAGAGAGAAATATAATGTCTCTCTCTCTCTCTCTCTCTCTCTTAGACGCAACCATCACGCGAGGAAGAGAATAGACAGGTTTCGCGGAGTTACGTATAAGTAGATCGTAGTACACAGATTCATTCCACGGAAGGTAGCATAAAATAACCAACACCACCGTAAGGTGGTGCTTCCATACGTCTTTCGCGATACCATCTAGCGTAGTAATCTAGACATTGTCTAAAGTAGTATCCCTCGCCTCCTGTATGTGAGAGAAGCGATAGGTGGCGTTTCGCGAGTGCTTATAGGTCAGGTAAATAATAACAATTATTATATTTATTTATTAACAATAAATTTGATTAGTTATAAAAGAAAATTTTTCTGTAAAAATGGAAAAGCTGGAAAATCGTGCTGTCATCAAATACTTTTATTTGAAGGGGTTAACGCCGAAGGAAATTAAAGAAGAGATGGACTCAACACTGGGGACATCCTCCCCAATATATTTAACCGTTAAGCAGTGCGTTTCCGAGTTTAAAAAGGATCGTGTGAGCACCTCTGATGAGCCTCGCTCAGGACGCCCCATTGAGATCACAACTCCAGATATGATCGAAAAAATCCATCAAATAGTGTTGAAAGACGGCAGGTGAAAAGTGCGTGAGATAGCTGAGATCTGTAACATGTCATATAAACGTGTACAAAATCTTTTGCACGAACAGTTGTATATGGAAAAGCTCTGTTTAAGATGGGTGTCGCGTTTGCTAACATTCGACCAAAAATTGATTCGAAAGAACATTTCTACCGCCAGTTTGGCGTTGTATAAGCGTAATCCAAGCGTATTTTTGCGTCGATTCGTAACCGTTGACGAAACTTGGGTCCACCACTACACTCCTGAAACCAAACAACAGTCTGAACAGTGGATGGGACCAGGAGAACCAACTCCAAAGAAGACAAAAACAATTTTTTCGTCGAACAAGGTTATGGCTACTATTTTTTGGGATGTAAGAGGTATTATGTACATTGATTACCTTGAAAAGGGTAAAACTATCACTGGTCAATACTACGCAGACTTATTGCAACGTTTGAGTCACAAAGTGAAAATTAAATCACCTCATCTGGCGAAGAGAAAAATCTTGTTTCATCACGATAACGCACCAGCGCACAGGTCAATCGTTGTGATGGCTAAGATCAACGATCTGGAGTTTGAATTGATGCCACACCCTCCCTACTCTCCAGACCTAGCCCCGAGTGACTATTATCTGTTTCCTAACCTCAAAAAATGGCTTGGCGGTAAGAGATTTGCCGGCAATGAAGAAGTAATCGAAGCTGCAAATGGGTATTTTAGGGAGCTTGACGAATCAGTCTATAGAGATGGCATTACTAGACTAAAACACCGCTATGAGAAATGTATCAGCCTTGGAGGAGATTATGTTGAGAAATAAAAAAAATTCTTAAAACGTTGTTTTTCTTGATCAGGCCGGTAACTTATCAATCTACCCTCGTATATATATATATATATATATATATATATATATATATATATATATAATAGTCAGAACCTAAAAATATAATGAACAAGGCACGTTTGTGTAGCAAGCCCCAAGGAGGATTCTACGATCCAAATAAATTCATTCGCGGTATCCTCCCTCCATCTGTTAACGAGAATCTCTAGACAAGTGTAATGAAAATATAATTTTGTGTGTGTGTGTGTGTGTGTGTGTGTGTGTGTGTGTGTGTGTTTTAGCTCTGGATTTTATCCCCTCCTATACTTCTTGCATCCGTATCATTATATATACATATACATGTGCGAATGCATATGTGTATATGTGTGTTTGATTGTGTTCACTTTTGCAGTTCACAAGGACGTACGAATGTGCATATCACCGATGGAATCTCCTCGGTATGTAGCAGCATCATATAACATCTAGGAATCCATACGACCAAGGTATTCATATCTACGTGAAGCTTGTGTCTGCCCGACTAAGCGAAGTTTCCCCATTATAAATCTATATTACGAAAGGAGACTTTTTTATCGGTCCTTGGGAGGAAAATTAATTTGTCGATTTTCACAATTTTATTTTAAAAAATCTCTTGTAATTGGATAACTTTTTTATATGATTGTATTTCTATTTCTCGATACTATCAAATTAAGAAAAAATTCAAGATAAAATAACGGTATTTAGAAAAGATTTTTTATACGATTATACATATTATATATTCTTTTACGTTTTCATTTGTATGAAATTCTTATCATATTTGTATCGGGTAATTTAATTAAATGAATAATAAAATATAAAGGAAAATCAAAATCCTTAATAAAAATATTCACAAAACGAGAAAATGATCGAATTTTCAAACAGAGATACTTAATTGAAAACTATTTATATTTATCGATAATGGCTTTTTTTCTTAACGAGTAAGTTTATAATTATAAACTCTAATATTCAACATATATAACAATGAATTTATATCGAAGTTAGAAATTCAAAGCAGGATTTCTTATTGATAATTGTTATACAAACAACAAGCAGTTACAAAAATAATTTTATATTCGCATATTAATTCACTATAATCGCAATTTTAATAAGTATTATTTTCTTTTTTGACGTGAATATTATCATAATTTAATTTAAAATAATTATTATGACCTTTCTTTATCTGATGGCACAATTTTTAAAAAACTTGCCAATTTCGTCAATGTTCCTTTTGTGGGCCTGTATATTAAAGTTTTTTTTTTCCTGTAAATAACTTTTTATATGCCTCATAATGTATAAATCCTTTATTTATATATTTATACATTAATACATAATTTAATATGTAAAAAATATAGATCTTTATCGACTGTTTTCTAATAAAACATAGTGAGTGATGAAACGGTTTAGCAGATCGATCATGCTCAATTCATTATGTCTAGGATAATAAACATCTTGGTTTGGGTCACACCGATTCATCTGACTGTACTGAGAATTAATGACAGAACAGTCCTTGGGACCATATTGCCCAGTAAAGCATAGCGATATCGCTGCAAGATTTTGCCTCTGCCCATTCTGAAATGAGATATGACAAAAAATTACGAATTCAATTACAGTTTTAAGGTTTTCGATTGGCATAATTTAAAATTAATTTATTTTACCTGGTCCGATACACATTTCAAATAAACATCGGATCCTACAACGTTTCGAATGGACTCGACGAGATTGTTATAATTGTGAGTCGTGCCCTGTTCAATGCTGGCCTTTCGAAGTATTTTTTTTACACTTTTACTTTCAAATAGGTTATTAGCATAGCCAAAATATGTCGACGGGTCGTCTTCCATGCACGAGCCGAATGTATTATACTCCGATTCCCATAGTGCCGCTTCGGTCTGATCTGGTGTTAAAACGGGCCATCTCGTTCGCAAATCATATGCTACGATCGAATCCAGATGGTCGTGGTTGTATTTTAGTGGACTTCCGTCGTAATTTGTACAATTCATTAGTAAACGGTTCTCCAATTTTCCCCAAAATCCAGTTATAACCCATCCGTAATTTGGGGTTAATTGTTGGACTAGCATTATCTCGTCATAAGAACCGACTATACTGAAAAGTATATATACTTGTAAATTGTAACATGTATTTTACATTAATCCTATTGAATTTAACTTTATATACTTCATTTTTATTACCCTTTTCATTAACAAGTTAAATAAATTAAGATTTATGCAGTTAAGTGACAGAGTTTACATAAAAGAGCTATTCTCATTGAAAGTTTTAGAATGCACAGTTTACTGTAGAAGATAGTTATTTCCAAAACATACGGGGGGGGGGATAATTTATTGAAAACTATAAAGCAAAGGAAAAAATAGAAAAATAACTGCAATTTAAAATAGAATTTACATTAAGTTTATAAGTTATTTTTATTTTAACGAACGTTAATGACAAATATTTATATTACTTTCATTAAACCCATAAATACTCAACAAACTAGTATTTAAGTGGATGTAAATTTGCAAATTCTCATTAGACGTACGAATAATTTGATTGCTTACTCTGGAACTGCAGCACACAAGGATAAAATACAGCAGGCTATCAACTTTATAAACATTTTTGAACACATATTCTCCAATTAAATTGCAAACGTAGACGATGCTTATTTTTCAAGTTTGACGATGTGGCTTTTATTTTTAGTAGAATAAAGTCAAAATAATATTCAGCTGTGAAAATATATAGCTTGATTCTAGCTGAAACAGGTCATGGTACATGAATATTTTAAAGTTAAAATTAAATAAAAATAAGTATTGAATTAATTTTAGAGAATTTGATGGTCTTACCTTCTGTGTAGCAGATGTAGAATCGACTTCCTAATAGGTTTTTTGTGAATATATAGGTTTTGATTACGGAAAAAAATAGTTACTACGTATAGGCACCTAATCTAGATAAAAGATAATCTACTTAACTAAAACATTAGATAATATACCGATTGTTTTTTTTTCGAATATCGTTAATATGCAAATAACACTCAAAATATGTAAACAATGTAAAATTGAAACAGATGAAACGATTATTATTGAAGCTCAGAAAAGCAATAAATTCGATCGCAAATAATAATTTTATATTTTAAATAATTTGTAGTAGTGCCATACTCGTAATATATCTTAGAAATTATAAAAATTTGCAGAATAGATCATGGTTAAGTGGCCATGGTTAGTATTTTCATTAAAAAATGTAAAATTGTATTATCTGTATCGCCCAATTATTAAAATACATTGTTAAAAAAAAACATTTGTGCTGAAATTGAAAATTTTGACTAAGATCAAAATAATCGGAATTTCGATCGCACGCAGGCGATCGGATAAATATTTGTACAGATATTTAAGATTAAATAGAATTTTAATTGTACATAGTGCAAAGAATTCGTTAAGTCTATCTATTTCTGTATATTGAAAGGTGGTAAACAATAGGATATATAAGTAATCTGTTGATGTGTATTTTCATATTTGTTTTCTATGTTTATGAGAAGACTTACTGCATTTCGCCTAAATTCTTTAAAAAAATTCCAATTTCTCGAAATAAAATGACAAGTGAAACAATTTAACGAAAAAGTACGCAATAAGGAAAGAAAAGAAATGAGAAAGAGCGTCCTTGGCGAAACAAGACCGACTCGTGGCGCAAGATGGTAGCATGTCTCGAAACCGATACTAATTCCATTGCCGAAGATCAGAACGGAGGAAAGGAATAAAAAAAGGAAACAAAAATAAAGAGAGAAAGGAAAAGAGAAGAACGCCGTAAGATCCTCTTCATACTTGTTTTTTCCTCTCACTTAGCGTAATGTATTTTTCAACCTCGCCAATTCTCCACCTTGTACTGTTTCCACTAGTGGAAACCAATCACATTCAGGATTTTTTTATTTTTGCTCTTTGATTTTTTTACTAACATAAGCTTTATAGACACGAAAAATCAGATTAACATAGTTTATATATATATATATATATATATATATATATATATATATATATATATATATATAGAGTGTGAGACTCTAGAGTAAAAAATGTAAATTTCTTTAAAAACGCAACTTAAATATTAGAAACTGTCCTCTATACCACTCCCTAATCTATTTATCAAGTTTAATTATTCTGTTTTATTATTCTGTTTTATTGTTAATCCTACAAATTCGAGCTAAATCTATATTTCCCTATGAATGCTGATAATATTCTAATACTAACTCTGAACATCAATTTAACATCGACTGTCAAGAATAAATAAACAATAATATCTATGCAACGATAATTTATTAATTCTTCATAATTGTCTTGACATATTTATATAATACATCGAGTTTTCAATCATTAACTCTGACTTGTCGTTAGTTTAGTTTCTTACCAAATTTCATCAATTTTATTCATTGTTAATTTCAAAACCGATATGGCCATGTTATAGTCTTTTTTATATAATCATAGTAATATTAAGTCTTAACATGTGGTAATAAAAAAACTTGTATAATGCATCATATTTATTTGTGCGAGGAAAGTAGCAAAAGTAGTCAAAAATATTTTTCATGAAATAACTACTTTATTCGGGATACATTCTGTAATAATATATATATATAGTAATAGGTTTTACAGAATTGTAGAAATCTATTCGAAATTATCCACTCAAATTATGATGTGCCAAGAAACGTCGCATCATATCGGCTTCGCTAGGTGCAGTAAATTCAGGGTAATATACTTCGTCGTTCGTTCGACATTGATGAATGTCCGTGCCATCAGGCTCCTGAGAACTGCACCCCACTACATATTGACTCGTTTCAAAGCACTGTGTTATCGCTGAGAGTTCTTGTTGCCCGGTTTCCTAAAATAAGATAGACAATACAAATTAAAGTCTTTGTCGAAAGTATTTAGAAGATGATATATTGCTGTTCTATAATACCTCATTCTGTACACATTTCAAATATACAGCATGTTCTAGAGTATCTGCAATGGCTTGTGCGAGATATTCGTATTCGTAACTGGTGCCTGATGCAATACCAGCATTTTCCAGTATATCTACCACTGGATAATTATAAAATAGTTGAGAGGCGAGTCCAAAATAATTCGATGCATCGTCTTCAATGCAAGATCCGTATGTATTGTACGCCGATTCCCAAAGTCGGATTTCAGTCTGGCCCGATGTTATAACGGGCCATTTTTCTTCTAGCTCACGTCGTACGACTATCGACAGCTGAGCGTCATTGTAGATTAAAGGCAACCCACGAAAATCTACACAATTTGTAAGCAAATTACTGTACCGATCGACACTCATTAGCCCACTTATAACCCATCCATGGTTTCGGCTTAAACTTTGAACTAATAGTAATTCGTTATAAGTTCCAACTTGACTAAAAAATATTTATTCATTCACTATTAAAGAAAAAATTTAATACAATATGTTTATACAAGAAAATGAAATTTATTCGCATCGGATTTATCTGCGTCTTTACTGAACGATTTATCTTATAAAATTATTATAAAGTTCTTTCCCAATTGACTTGAGTAAAATATTAACAAATTATATTTTGGTAAGTATTTATGTAATTTATTTACGTATTTATTTAGTACTTATCTACAGCAATTACCTCAAGGATCATTTCGAAAACTAGCTGTATATTATACTATTTGGCTTTTTTGCGTAAAATACGGAATCAACATTTACATTATGATTTGAGTATACAATAAAATACCCCAGTTAAATTACGATGCCAATAATAACACAGACAAATACCCTGTACCAAATTTACAGCTGTTTTTATTCAATAACTGCTATGCTAAAAATAAGATATTATTACAATAAATATAGCACTTATATCCTTGTATATTTATTACAATAAATATACAAGGAAAACAAGGCCACCAGTTATAAATATATATGTATATGACGAATTTTAACATTTATTTCTCTAGCATATGATGTCATGATTCTATAATAAATTAACTTAATTCGACTGCATTTGATGAGTTGTACTTCATAATTACAAAGACTGACCAGTTATTCATTGCAAGTATTGATTTGATACATCTGACTCAATCCAATAGAATACTTAACTTACATACCTTGGACTCGCACTCGGAGCTGCATTACACAAAGTTATAATACAGCATGCTATGATGTATTTTAACATTTTCGTATTCATATTCTTCGGATTAAGTGAGAATTGGAAAAATTCCAATTTTACTAATTTGTCTTCAAAAATCTCGTAACCTCCAATAAGTATGTAATGTGACAGCTACTTGAAATTTTTCGCTTAAAGAACAAAAATGTTAATCATTATTTCATTGAAGATTTTTCGACGTATATGAGGTAAGACAAGTACGTAATGCGACCGACTTTATTTCTCGACCTGTGGTAACACTGCGAACCTGTAACTCCGCCACCGTAGTAGTGCATGTCACGAAAATGGAACAGAGAAATTTAGAACAACGGTGCGCGACAACATTTTATGCGAAATTCGGCGAAACCACGACAGAAACTTAAGAAAATGTTCTTAAAGTGTATGGTAGTGATGCCTTGAGTCGTAGTCAGGTGCTTCGGTGACATGCTGATTTTAAAAAAGGCCATGAGAGCGTCAAAGACGAGGCGCGGAGTGGGGGCTATTCTAAGACTTATTCAGTAAGACCGACGACTAACCATTCGAATGTTGATTGAAGAGTTGACTATTAACCGGGAAACAGTTAGAAAGATTTCACCATGAAAAAGCTGTGCGCGAAGATGGTACCAAAGAATCTTTCAGATGAGCAAAAAGTCCACCGAATGAACATCGCTCAAGATTGTCTCAAACAAGTTTGAAGTGATCCTACTCTTCTCGATTGAGTTATGACTGGTCATGAAAGTTGGTTCTTTCAATATGACCCCGAAACTAAACAACAAAGCTAACAGTAGCTGCCCCTTGGAGCGCCAAAGAAGGCGAGAATGAGTAAGTCCAAAGTGAAAACAATGTGCATTCACTTCTTGAACAACAAAGGGGTGGTTTGTAGAGTTTGTACCACCTGGACCAACCGTAAATCAAGTATTCTACCGCAATGTGCTTGAAAAATTACGAAAAAGGGTGCTCAGAGTACGTCCAGAGATCGCGAAGACTTGGGTTCTGCATCACGAGAATGCTCCCTCTCACAGTGCATTCAATGTCTCTCAATTTTTGGCGTCTAAACACATCGTTACCATAATCGTCCTATTCAATGGACATGTTACCTTGCGACTTTTTCCTATTCCCCCATTTTAAAAAAATCGTCAAAGGTCGAATTTTTTGACTCCGTGAAGACATCCAAGAATCTGTGACAAGGGTACTGGGAGAGGTTCTACAAGAAATGTTCCAGAATTTTTCAAAACTAGAAAACTCGTTGGAACAAGTATATAGATGCGGGAGGGAACTCCTTTGAACTACTTTGAAGGGGATCGCAGCGATGTACCTTAATTTTTAAATATACTTGATTTTTGCATTTTGTCGCATTACTTAATTGTCGGAGCTCGTTTGAAATTAATGGGCTAATCTATAACTTATAATTAAGATCATTTCCTAAAAAGCATTTTCTTCAAATAATATGCATGGGACTAGGCAAAATGTGCAAAGACATTTTCTTTCAATACATTATATATAATCAAGCATAGAAAAAATTGTCAAGACATTAAAAACAGTCGGACAAGTCTGATTCAAGCCGCAAGGTTTTTTTTTGTTTTTTTTTTTTATTAATACAATTTTAATCTCCAATGAGATTATTTTGCTACAAAAAAAAATTGTCCGTATAGCTACAGACTACAATAAATAGTACATAATTGAATTAATACCATTTTTTTCGTGGACATACGTTTTCTCTGATTTTACAATTTTAAATTGCTTTCCTTTAAGAAAAAATGCGTCGTAGGTTTATATAATAAAACAGTGCTGGAGAGTGGCAATTGAAAGTTTATTGTTTGTAGCTTGGATATGAATTTCTGTCTTTGTTGATCGTACAAGTGATACTGCCATAATACGTGTTCAATATCTTCAACGTATTCTCTGCACTGACAGATTGGGTCGCTTACTATGCCTATTTTATTCAAAGAGAAGGCCAGGTTGTAATGTCCTGCTCGACATCTGTTAATAGTCGTAATTATTTCTCGGGGCAGCATTTTTCTATTAAACCAGGGTTTTGATTTATTATTGTAATAATATTTTAAATAATGTTTACCCTTATGTATTCCTGCAGCATTTATATGATTTTTTGTGTTATCTGTTACTTGTTTTTTGAAATATTCTATATAATCTGTATAAGGAATTTTGATTGCATTTGTCGGAACATTTTTAGTCGCGTCTTTGGCTAGTTTGTCTGCGTTCTCATTTCCACTTATACCTCTATGCGATGGTATCCAATACAATTGAATTTTTTTTCTGTATGAAATTTTTTGCAATTTGTTTCTAATATTTAGTATGAAGGGGTTTGTGTTTATATTGTAGGGTGGGTTTCTTAGACACATTAATGCACTTAATGAGTCCGTGAAAATGAGAACGTTTTTGTCGGCATTATTTAAAGCTATATCTACAGCATCATTGATCGCAATACATTCCCCTGTAAAGATTGACGCCTGCAGATGAATACTTTCGGTGTTTATAATATTTAGACCTGGACAAATTATTTATTAAAATAATTATTAGGCATTTGTTTGACAAAAAGACAACGATTATTCCCTTTTATTATATAATCTCCAATTTTTTATATTTTCACGTATTCGTGTTATATTTAACTAATTATATTTCATTATTTAACTACATTCAAAGAGTTCTGCTAGATATGCGACTTTTTTCAACTGCGCGAAGAACTAATGTAAAAATTAATATGGCTATTTGTCAATGATCTCATTACTGTTTGAAGATGTAATTTCCTTATGTAAAATCGTATTCCTTTATTATTGATAGAATTAACCATATTTTAGATATATTTTTTGTAAAGTAGACGATTTCATGCGGATACATATGGATATGAACTTTGTCTTTTTTGAATCGTAGGATTACTATACAATACAAGAAAAATGTTGGCTTATTTTAGAAAAACATTGTATATAAAATGCATGATTCGGTTTATTAAGTAAATTAATTTCAAGATATGCTGGAAGTCGTATGAAATTGGCCCATTTAGCAATATAAATTTATATATCCAACTTACAAATAGTGAAATACAATAACACGTATATGAATTAAAATTTATTGAGAATATAAAATTATAATAAAACAACCAATTAAATGATATTTAAAAATGAACATTGCAGCAAGAAATCTTATTAACTTTGCAAGTCAGTAACCTTACCTTAATATGTCACAGCTGTTAAAACGTTAGCTATCGATAGAATGATGGTGGCATAGATATATGATAGAACTTAAAGTACAAAAGACCGCTGTATGTTATCTATATAGATTAAAGATGAACTACGTATCTACGTATTTATGAAGCAATACATTTGAAATTATTTTTTATTGGATAATATGAAAAATGTTAATTCAGAAAATTTTTAAATTGTTTGTGCCGTTCAAGGTTCCGAGGATTAATAATAGTATTATACCTATTATATTTGTATTCTAATAAAAAATTTTTTGTATTAAACAGATTTAGCCAGATACTGATGCAATTTTAGCATATCATAAAGGAGTTCTATAGTAAAGCTATAGCATGTTTTTTTTATAAAATATTTTTCTAAAACATTCTGCAATCTACGATGAACAAAAAATTCGTGACAGAAAAAGCATTCATTGATGTACATGTACGAAATGTGGCATATCGAACGGATTTTTCCAAAGTGTTAATAATTATATGAAACAGTCGAATAATAACATCTCTTTTAACTAAAGTAAAGCAGTTAAGCGAATTTGATTTATTTTAACATATTAAGAAAAACTATAAAGCTACTTAGGTATTTTGTAAAAAATTATATAAAATATTTTTCTAAAATATTCCAAAATATATTAACAAAAGATAGATTATATAACGCAATTAAAACCTTAAGCAATGGACCATTAAGAGAAATAGCTCAGTTTATTTTATATATCTCACTATAAATAAAGCATGTATATATTACAAAAAAATATAAAAAATATTCCGAAAAATATTACTAAATAAATAGTTTTGCCCTTTAGACGATCGAAATTAAACCTAATAAAATGGGTTATAACTTTTATTGAAAACAAAATAATCATAAACTACACAATAGTACTAACTATACATATTATCAATGATTCACTATATGTTAGGAATATTTATTATGCGAAATCCCATTATCAATTCCAATATTTATTTATTTATTGAAAACAATACATATATTTGATTTCAATCAGTAAAGGTTTGTACAATGCATGAAGATATCTATATAAATGAATATGAACGTGAAGCTTTCGCCATCTAGCGTCTGTGTTACATCACTAACAAGCTTGTAAGTCAGAACCTGGCTAAAAATTTTATGTGTGTTTTTTTATAAGACATCTATTTTCGTTGCTATTACTATATATACAAGTGGATAAATCTTTTTTTAATCATTTTGCATATCACTTATGTGATTTTATATACAAAACTGTTTTGAAGTAAAAAATTTCTTTGGGAAATGATTATTTAGGTCATAAATAATATTTATGCGTTGAAAAATGTCAGTAAAGCAAACTTAAAAATTTTATTTCAAGATTTGAAAATTTGAAATCGAAATATAGAATTATATAGTATACGCCACTTTATATAAGTTTTTCAATATTATAACAATAACTCCAATATTACAATATAAGTTTCTAAATATTACATGAGTACGTTAGGTAAAAAATTGTTACCGAAACAGAAAACAAATCATTGAGAATCATGGGTACTTTTTAGGCAAACTATCGTTTCATAATTATAGGAGTAAACATGACTTCTCACCTGGGGATTTTAGAACAGTCACAAGTTTTACCAAAACTTGCCAGTGACACAAAGTTTATATTTCCTTATTTCACTCAATTTAAAACAAATTCTATTTGAAACATATTTTATCCAATTAAAAATTACAGTGTCAATTCTAGATTCAAGAAAAATGAATTTCATCCACTGTATAATGTTTAATAAGATAAAAATTAGTCAAGCCTCCTCTCCTCGATGACAATACAATATTCCATGATAATATTGAGACCTAGATGTCTAGATTAGAAAATACGTAATAATATAGTAAGAGGGAGTCATGTTATAAGGAGTTACATATCTAGGTGTTGGATTTGGTCCAGATAAAGTAAGATATCTTTCATTGTCTCCCAAATGAACAGTGCAAAGTGTTCGGACTTAACGCTTATCCATTCTAAAATTATCTTTAAGAGTTAGTTTACGTGATAAGTGGAAAAAAATATTAGTTGTTAGAATCAATGTTTAGCACGTTTTAAAAGATAAATTTAATCCATTTCAGCATTTTATATGAAGTAACTTCAATAACGATGTATGATTAAAAGATAGAACATTTTGATATAATAAAAAAATGATGAGTGTACCAAGTTTCTTTATAGAACGAAAGCATTTATTTCGAATTGATCAATACATTATTAAATGTACTATGAAAAATTCTATTAATCTATTTAAATGCATTAAAATAAAGTGTATTGAACCCTCATATAGTGTATTAAATCTGCTTGGCTGGGCTCACTGAATTCAGGATAATGAATTACTTTATCTTCTTTACATTGATGAATTTCTTTGTGTACAGAGTGTTTAGCGCTGCATTTTACTAAGCGTTGACCTCCGCCAAAGCATTGCGTTATTGCTGAAAGATGCTGCTCTCCAGTTTCCTAAAATAGTATCAAACCATTCGAATTACGTTTTTTCTTAAAAGTTTTTCAGACACAATTTATTGTTATTCTGTTATACCTCATTGTTTACGCATTTTAAGAATACATGAATCCCTAAAGCATTATGAATTGCTTGGGCGATATTTCTATACTCGTAGCTATTGCCGGGTTTAATATCAGCTCTATGAAGTACATCTTTAACTTTATTGTCATGAAATAGTTGAATAGCTAGTCCAAAATAATTTGTCGGGTCATCTTCAATGCAAGATCCGTACTTGTTGTATGCTGACCCCCAAAGCGCCATTTCTGATTGACCTTGTATTAAAACGGGCCACTTCACATCTAATTCATTTCTGACAACTTTTCCCAATTTATGACCATTGACCGTCAGTGCTTTCCCATCTTTGTCTACGCAATTGGTTAGTAAACGGCCTTTTTGACCAACACTCCACAGCCCTGTTATGACCCATCCGTGATCTTTGCTTAAACTTTGAACTAAGAGTAGCTGGGCATAAGTACCTACTTTTCTAAAAATTAAATTAACAAATATTTTTATCGGTCTTGTACTATTGTTGTAATATAAAATAATATAAGTATAATTATAAAATGACAGTCAGATTGTCTTTGTTTATGATTACCCTTATAGAATCTGAAATAAAGTGGCTACTAAATTTTGAATAATAATAAAAGAGGCTACTAAAATCCAAAAGTAAATTAAAAATAAAATAAAAATATTAAAAAAATATAAATATTATATAAAGAGTCAAAAACAAGAACAGGAAGGGAGAAGGTAGATGACGTGGTCAACAAAGGGCAACACAAAAGAGATAGACTTGACGTAGCACAACAGACGAAGAAAAAATAGAATATAGTCGTTCGTTAGAGAAAGAGTTATAAATATGGTTACTTATATGCGAAAGCAAATTAACAAAATTATTAGTAGAAAATGTTCAGATAACGAAAGAGTTATATATTATTAGTTGAGTAGAGAAGCTAGAAAAAGGATTAAATGAATGCAGAACTAAACAGGTTAATAGAAAAGAGAAAGAAAACAATAATGATATAGAACAAATTAAATTCGTACAAATATTACAATAGAAATAGTAGAAGTGAAAAGGTCAGGGGAGGAAGAATAGATCAAAAAATGATAGAAGGAGGAAGGACGAATAAGGAAGTGGCAAAAATGCACTAGAAATAATTGTAAGGATAAAATTCCCTACACATGGGGGAAATATGAATATGAGTGAGAAATAAACGAAAGGAGACACGCAAGAACAATATTTTTATAAGAGCAATAATACCAGTAGGAAATGAAATTAAAGAGAAACTCAAAAAAATAATCTGAAATAAAGTGGGGTTAAACATATATACAAAAAGAATAAGAGAGCTAGGCGGAGGTTTAGTAACTGAATTAGATTCATTAGAAAATAAGATTTAAATATAAGATAATTTAACAAAAAGGGAGGAAGTAGTACAGAAATATTTACAGTCTGTGTAAGAAGAAGTATAGGAGGAAGAAAAAAAGGGCAAAAATGCAAAGAGGTTTTTCGAAAATAAGAATAGAGCATATATGATACAAATTAATCGAGAGAAAACCGAGTAAAAGCTTTTTCGAGACAAGGAAAAGAAGCAAGAAAGATATAGGAATAATATCAGAATATATATCAGAAACATCAGAAAAACAAAAAATTAAAAAATATGTAAACAAATTTGAAATTATATTATTGATCATCAAAAAAATAAGGGCAAGGCCAAAGGAGGAGTAACAGTAGAATTTTTAAAAAAATCTAAAATATAAAAATATAGGCATCATAGGTTTCGAGATGTGGTATCATACACAAATATATTGAAGTAGAGAATACTGGTAAGATGACTATATTAGTAGCTTATATAAATGGTCAAGATGAAAATTAGCAATAAAAAAACGGAAACAGACAAGGAGACTGGGAAGCGAAACAGATATTTATAGGGTGTGAGAGCGACTCAGTACTATATCAGCTAATAGAAAGGTAAAATGAAAAGAAAAGCATAGTAAAAACACTAGTAGTAAGGAAAGAAAAGAAAATTTGATCATTCTCTGCTCGACATACAGTTAATCAGGGAGGAGAGGGCCGATAATAGCAAAAAGAAGGCGGAAAACGCGGGAGACAAAAGGGCAGAAGGTCAGAGATGGAAGATATACAATAAGGAGTAATATAGAGATAATCTATAAAAGTGGAAAGAGTCCCACGAAGAAAACAATAGAGATTCTCAAACCAAGATCGAAATTAAGGACTAGTACAAAATAATATAAATAAAGCGGAGACAAGTAAAAAATATAAAATATTAAAACATAATAAGGAGAAAAGCACTGAAAAAATCGACAAATTCATAGAAGACAATAAATAAATTATGGCTAAAAGAGGAGGAGAGGAAGTTAAGCAAAATAAGATAGAAGAAAAAAAAAGAAGAAAGGGAAAAAGGTAAAAAATGGGGTGATTTTGCGAAGTAAAAGCGGAGTTCGGTCAGAGAATGGGAAAAATTAAAACGAGAGTAGAATATACCAAAGTAGCTCTAAAGAATGGGATAATTACAGAATTTATAGAAAATCTGTCGGAAAAATTAAAGGGAGATAAGGTATTTTAAGAGACATATTTAGGATTCTATAGAGGAAAAATTTTCAAAAGGGTGAGAAATAGCAAGGAGATACAGAAACCCGTCAAGAAATATACTCGGCATATCCCTAGTTCGGGCTAAATCCTAGTCAGTATTACTGATGATTGCCTCATGTAGGTAAATCTCGCCAGATCCGAGTTAGATTTCCCTTCGATCATCTAATAATCATCTTATATTAATTATTACTTTCTCGACTTTATTCAGATTTCCTTATCTTTTATTGATTCTTGAAAGAAATACGTGTTTTGTATAGTCAAAATTTTACAAGCAGAAAACTTAAGGAAACGATTAGGATTTCTATCTTGGTTTTAGTTAGATTTCCTTAACTTCTCCCTATTTTGGAAAAACTCACGTTTTTCTAGGCGTCATCTGCATAATAAGAGAAGTAAGGAAATGGTTAGGCTTTCTATTTTGATTCTAGTTAGAGTTCCTCAACTTTTTCTAATATTGGAAAGAACGATGTTTTTTGTAGTCAAGGCCTTATGTGTACAGAAATTACACACACACACACACACACACACACACACACACATATATATATATATATATACACACACACACATAAATACCCGCAGATCTTTCCAACATGGGAAAGAATTTAAAAAATTGATTTATTATGTATGTATTATCTTGTCTTTATAAAATATTATTATATGCTCTTAAGTGCTGTACGGTCATATGCAAAATATAGTATTAATCCCATATTGCGTCTTAGCATGGTGCATAATACGTTAACTTACGAATCGTAGGGTCGTGGGTTCGATACTCACCGGAGGTCGGAATTTTTTTCATTGAGATAAAATAATTTATTCGTTCAACAGAGGTGCTTAACATTAAAATTTACAATAATTAGTGTAAAAAAATATATTAATAATTATTAATTATTAACTGTAAATCGTAATATGTAGTAATGCATATAAAAAATAATTTATAAATTCTAATTAATGGTATGCGTCACCTAAATACGTAAATATGTTTTTTTATTTTAAATAAATAAATATTAAAGAGTCAAAAAATTATTCACTTAATCGAGGAAACAAAATTAGAATAATTTATTATTGGCTTAATTTCTAGATTTTCTGACTAGATTTTGTCTAGTTTCCAGCTTGCTATACCTACCAAAATCGAAGCTCGTTCCCTATTAAAAATGCTATTACAAGTGGGACAAATCGGAACTAGGATCAGACTAGATTTCCCTTCTGGATCCGAACATTTAATAAGGAAAACTTACCCGATACTAGTTAGATTCGAGAATGAATTTCCACACGGGAAGGTGGACAAGAAAGAGAAGTGATAAAAATTATAGAGGTATTTCAATATTAGACATAAGGTACATGTCTTTTGCGAATACAATAGCGGCCAGATTCAGGAAATGGTTAGAGAAATGCCAAAAAATGAGGAAGAGCCAAACAGGATTTAGATAGGAAAGAGAAACACGGGACCGTATCTTTACTTAAATTGTATTATAGGACAACAAAATAAAACATGAGGGCAGGAAATTTTATGTAGACTTCATAAATTTCAAGACAGCTTTCAATACTACAAAGAAAAAAGTAATAATGAAGAAAATAGATGTATTGAAAATAAAGGGAAGAAGTTTGAAAATGGTGGAAGGTATATATAGGAAAAATGAAATGAGGTAGAGCAAGGAATCTCAAAAAGGTTTGAAATGAAATAAGGAATAGGGTATAGCTGCCAGCATAACCCAATTTATTTGGTATCTATATAAAAGTTCGAAACTAGACAGTTAAAGCATAAGATAGGAGGGACAGTAATTCAGGATAAGAAAATCTATTCTCTAAAATTTTCAGATGTTGTAGCAATGACAGATAATTCTAAGTCAACACTAAGTTATCATAGAACAACCTGACTGAGCCCACCACCAAAATTCACTGTATCTTCCAGATGTTTCGTTCGACGTTTCAAACCAAAGCAGTTTCAGAGGAAGCATTTAGAACATACGGTAAATTTTGGTTATACGGGAAATTGGATTGTCCTTTGTTAAATTAGTATATTGATTATTTTAATTTTTTATTTTTTATTTTTTATTTTCAGTGACAATTTTTATTTCAGATTCTATGAAGATAATTATGAACAAGGGAAGTCTAAGTCTTATCATAATTATGTTATTTTATAGCACTCCGCGATCAAAGCTCGTAATTAGGACACGGTTTTGCATGACATAAGCTGTCCATTACTTCACGATGCAACGATGTTTTTATTTAAGTCACGAACTTGTGAATAGCGATTGTTAATTATTAAAGTTACTATATAAAGCATTTTGATTACAGCATTTTATTAAAAATTTATATCTTAGAAATAACAGAGACTTCTGTTAGAGATATTCGTTAAACTTCATCATATGTCTATTTATTTTGCTAATATCTTATGATATCATGGGTTTCTAATACTTTAACTTATTTCGATGGCTTCTGCTATTCGAAATTTCAAAAGAACAAATACAATGAAACATTAATTGAAAGTAAATATGAGTATTCGAATTAAGAAACGAAGAAAAATTTGAAATTCTTACCTTGGACCCCGGCTGGGAGCCGAATTACAAAAAGATATAATACAGCATCCTATAATGTATTTTAATATTTTTTTATACATATCTTCTTATTAATGTGTAGCTAAAAATAAATAATAAATCCAAATAATTAAACTATAGCGATTCTTATAAAATCTCTCTACCCTCAATGTGTGTTAAGATTTGGTATGATGCCGCCAAAATGAATCCAACCATTTATAAATGTATATATATATATATATATATATATATATATATATATATATATATTGTATAAAATTAGAAATAGCAATGAAATCGATAAATGATCGATTAAATAATATTCAGCGATTAAATTCATATAATAATAAGTAATTATAATATAATGGCCATTTAAATGAATATATTCAAGCTAACCTTGGGAAGAAAAAAAATAATTTTATTTAATTTGACCGAAAAAGTAAGCTCACCACATTTTTAACAGATTTAGAATTGAGCTGTGAATAGTTATCTGTCGATAAATATACATTAGACAATGGAAATACAAATATAAAACTTCTTTAGAAAATAATTAGGTCGCTGCCTGGTAGACATGTTATCTTCATCGAAGAAAAGCTATGTATCAATAACATTACATTATTCGTAAAATGTTGTTTAACAGATACCTGGAAATAGCCCGTTTTTGTATTTATTTTCTAGGAGGGAAACCTCTGTAGACTCTCACTAATAGTCATAAGTTAAATTCAAATTCACAGTCAATTTTAATATTCTTCTGCCTCACTTCAGTTAGAACCACGGGGTATCAACGAATGAAGACAGCGATTACTATAATTTAAAGATCCTTGCAGTTGAATTCTAGTTACACCAGAATCGCGACTATAAATTATAGCCTTCGTCCATTAGAATTGTGAAATCATTCAACTAGCGTGGAAATATAACTAATTCTGGTACTACCGATAGCTTACGAATTTTGATAATCCCACTTACTTCTTCGTCTTTATTCTTAAACAAATCAAAAAATCGTTAGGATAATATAATTCTTTCCAAAGGCATAATTTGAAGCCCAATCTTCATTAAAGGAGTTTTGTGTATGGACTGCGTTCTCCATAATATAGCAGCAGATTGATTGGAAGTGCCTAAGATAGTAGTATTCACAATTGATGAATGGTTATACTGCCATTCTTTTTCATAAATTGAAAAAATACAAATAATTAAATAACTATTTTTTTATTATCTTTTTGTACCATAAATCTTATAAAGTAAAATAACGTATATTGACTTCAAAAATAAGGGTGAACCAGAGTGGTACAAGTAATTTTTTAACGAGTTCTTAAGATACTGTAATGAATTTTTAAAAATTCTCGACACGTGTATTAAAAAATATTTTATACATAGATTACTTATTTTAAAGATAACATTTCTATACGTATAGTGACCTAATTTATTTATAGTTAAACATATATATATCGACAGCAATTTATTGACAGTTCTCTTCTAACTTTCTTACATATAAGGTATGAGTTTATGTAATCGTGCATATTAAATAAAATTATTTGTGTTTCTGTTAGTTTTAAAATATTTATTTAATTAGTCATTTAACTATAACTGTATATTCTCAAATGAGATTAACGCATAAATATTGTTTTATTGATCACTTTATTTAGAAATTGATATAGTATTAAATAATGTACCTTTACATTTTTATATATTGTTGGCCTATGTCCCTTAAAGTAGCTGCGACGCCATCGAATCTTTGAAGATTAAGTGCGCTAAAATTCTTGACAAGAAGCTAAACCAAGTGTTAAAATACATTATTCTTTCAATTCAAACAAATAATATATTTTCACAAATGACAAAATACATCATAGGATGCTGCATTATATGTTTGTGTAATGCAGCTCCAAACCAGGTTCCAAGGTATTCAATTCAACTATTCTTTTGGTTTTACTCAAAGATATCAAATCAATACTTACAATTAATATCTAGATAGTTTAGTATGTATTAAGCACCGATTAGCAAAAGTAATTGCAATAAGTTAAAATATTAGAGAACTATGACACCATATATATTAGAGAAAGAAGTATATGCCTGGAGGAGAAGATTAAGACCTGCAATTATCAATATTTATCGATGTTAATCAGCTATTACTAAGGATATAGACTTTTTAAATTTTTATAATGTTTATTTGTGTTTGTGTTTCTTTCGATTGTATGAAAAATAAACATGCGTGGAATGTAAAGCTGATAACTCCTATATAAACATTTATAAATGTGCATTTCTTATAACTAAAAATAAATTTTATCTATTCTTATTTAGTTTATTATCTAATGATTATATATTGCTATCTTATATTATTATAGATATTAATGTTCTTATGATTTTAATGAACTTTTCTACCTATATCAAATAAAAAAATCTTATTTTATTTCATGAACGTTAACTTTAAATAGGTAGTTATTCACTCATCCGATTTTAGAGTAAAATTTACAAAGCGTCAACTATCAAAATAAAGTAAGTTGCGGTATTAATACTTAGATAAATAAATATATTCTTATTTAATTAGTAGCTTTTTTAAATTTATTTGGTAATAATATAATATATTCATAATCAATACGCATGAAAGGTAACCTTGACAGCTGCTAGCAATTATCAACATTCGTTTATTCTTACTAAAAATAGCTTTTTATATTTAAGCTTTTCTTATACATATACGATTATAAGTATTGTGCGGATCATTAAAATAATATATAAATGATCTTATATTCTAAATGAAAAATTGAACTTTTAATATTATATACTCATACCTCTATAGATTTAGTTAAAACTATTTTTTCGTTTTCCGTCCTTCATCTAATCACCAGACTTCAAACTTTCCAGTCTAGGATCGATACAAATCTTAAAACATCTATGATCTGAGGAAACATTCAATGATAAAATATATCAACGAGGTTGAAAAAAATAGACTAATATAGAATAATATAGCTAGAATCTTTCTTTTTCATCACACCTTGATCACATTTTAATCACACTTTAATCACAACTTTAATCACACTTCTCTCATTAGCTATACATTTACTATAGCAATATGAGGAGCATGTTAGACAGAATAACTCGATCTAATCTCAGTCTCTCTCTTTCTATCCGTCGCACGCTTACAGATTATAGCAATGAATGTACCCTCTATGTGAAAATTTTCTGCAGTAGATACCTAGCACATCGTATCGTCATGCCTTCATTCATTCCACAAAAAGCGTTGCTTATCGTAATAAATTCGTTATTAAACCAAATCTACAAGACGAAATCAATAAAAAATATCTATAAAAAAATTCTAAGTTCAAGTTTTTCTTTTTAAACAAATTCAGAAATAATGAAAGTTTCAATTAAAAGTAATTGTTTTATTCACTGTTTTTCAATACGGAAGAAAAACTTTTAAATTTATTTTTTATTTAAATAATAGCTACTCCCCACTTTTTTCACCTGATGCAGACTTCTAAATCAGTTCTCTCAATTCTATTTTTAATACTGTCCTTTTACACGTAACAGTGCCTCAACATATATTCCTTCATACTTTATATTATAAACGAAAATCAAAGAATGGGGATGGATAGAACCAATATTCGCCCGGGCCAGATTGCAATTAGTAAAGTATCATTGATGCCATTAGAAATATCATTAGAAGAGGTTTATACATATAAAACGTGAAAAGAATCATGTATTGGATTATAGAACAACGATGTGCCGTGTGCCTGTCAATAACTTTAGTCGAAAACTTTAACTTTTATGTAAATACTTTTTTATTCGTTAGAAAACACAGGAGCACATAATCTCAGGAATTATAGTGTGCCCAACTCTAACGAAACGCTTGGGAAGGTGTTACGGTCCGTACCCTCGACACACTAAAATTCATCAATCTGAAAATGACAAAATAGCCTCTTATTCTCAATGTAACAAACCATTTTCCACGTATCGCAGATTCTAGAATAAGATCAACCTATTTGAACAAAGCTTAATGATATATATATAACAAAGGTTAATGATACTATTTTTCCATGAAGATAGTATATATTACGCATGTTTTACTTTTTAACGTTTGTATTAAAACTATAATCACAATTATGATTAAAATTCCGATAGACTGGATTCTGCATAAATTAATTAACCTTTACAGGGCCATATTTAGGAGCCACATCGTCCTCAATAAACTATATAATATAATAGGTATCTTTTATAAAGGAGTAATCACATGGAGCATCCTATTGGATCGAGGTGGCGCAATCGGCATCGTAAAGGCTCTTAATTTTTAAATTGAAATAAATCAAATAACTCCAACTCCAAAGCCAATCCTATACATTATGATGCAGGCATCTAATATAGATTCCTGTAATATATCTAGCTCCTTCCTATGTTCTACTGCACGTTAAGTGCTGCAGGCAGCCACTTGTCTTGGAGAAATCTGAATCACTTACACGCGGCCTGCTCGAGAATTATCCTATGCTAGAGAAAAGAAGATTTCTCTCTTTCTTGTCACACTCACAGACATTAACAATATATATATATATATATATTCGACCACCCACCTTACTCTTCAGTTCTCGCACCAAATGACTATTTCCTTTTCCGAAAGTTCAAATAAAGTTGGGGTGGCCAACACTTTGCATTAAATGATGAAGTCGAAAAACTCGTTAAAAGAGTGCACGCTATTTTTTAAAGAAGGCTTGTTTAAGCTGTTTCCAAACAGATGCAAAAAATAGTTTAATAGTAAAAGCATAAAGTCAAATTATTTTTTTAGCCTAAAACTAGTGTTTTATTCATTTCCCAATACAGGAAAACTTATTGTTTAAATATCCCTCGTAGCGGACGGTATCTTTACTATCGATTGATTCCGTTGTACTTGCTTTTATACTCGAAAATTACATCGCCCGAAGTTATCACGAAATAGGCTCGAGGCATAATTAAGGGGCACTGCGGTAAAACACGGATGTTTGATATTTAGACTTTACTGTCGACTTCTATCTTAAGGTAGATTAATTGTAATATGTTGAAACATCTTTTCCATTAAACATTGGTGTCAAAGTGAACTGGTGAGTTAAAGCTGACAAACCGCGCTCATCAGTAATATGCCAATATCGTTTCTCCAGTGAATTACTATATTTTATATCAAATAATCTTCGTATAAAATGTATGTTTTGAAGAGACAGTGAAATTATTATTTATTATTAAAATATAAAGTGTTAATCTGAAAAACGCCATGCTTGCTTTAAACGTCACGAATATCCATATTAGTATGGGACACCTATCTCATGCCCATATATAAGCCAATAAATTTCATCAACCGCGAATTATGCCTCTGTATCGCAACCTCAAGACTGTACTTAAAACCGTAAGTGGATAATAATGTATCTATATGTACCATATTGTGCACTGCTGTGTAATGCGCAACTGAGGCATCGAACACTATATTATATAGCGGCTGTCGTCTGCAGTTGAAAATGTTGAAACTAAATTTCAAATTCTCTAGCTATGAGCTTTCGGCGAAGGGATGAGGCTCGTTTAATAGAGCTTTATAGATAACGTCACTATATTATTGTATAAAAAACAACTTATTAGATGCACGTTTAAATTATAGACGGAATACATTAATGAGCATTGAAAATCCGATAGTAAGATACGATCGTAAATAAATTTAATGAATCAAATAAGAATAATTATTAATAATAATTTTTAAGAGAGGAGCTTTAATGGTTGTATATTTAATTTTTGTACATAACATAATATTTGGGCAAAAAATACGAAGAAAAAAGTTAACAAATTTTACGTCAACGAAATAAAATAGAAGGAAAGAGGCGTGCGAAGAAGAACAAAAAAACAGAGAGAGAGAGAGAGAGAGAGAGAGAAACAGACAGAGACAGACACAGAAGACGGAGAGGCGAAGGGACGAGAAGAGGAATAGGAAGACAGAGAAACGCTGTTGGACGCATCCAACAAATTGCTGCTCGTTACTGCGAGAATCCATTGCGCCATAAAGGACCGGGGAACTGAGCGACAACCCTTCATGGAGAAAGGTTGCAGAGCCATTACTGTCTGTGTGCATCTATGTGTCTGCGTGTGTGTGTGTGTGTGTGTGGGTGGGTGGGTGAATATGTGTACACACACGCGCGCACGTACTTTTGCGGCAGTGCTCCGCGTCAAACACTGCAAGCCCTTGCCTTCGTTATAAAACTCGATATATTGACAGAACCATCGCGCGCGCAGCTGTGCCTCTCAGTGCGTGTATAAACGCGCCTCTAGCGCGTGTTGGTCCTTTATCTTCACACGACGAGGCAGTCATATATATATATATATATATATATATATATATATATATATATATATATATATACGCCCACACTATTATATTGCCGCGAAATATATCATTAATATTGCAGCAGAATCGCAGATTGATCGAAATGCCGTATATTCATTTCTATATCACAGCTATATCGCGTTCATGCTGCCGCGTATAATATTAACGCAATAATATTTCTCTGTAATATATTTCAGCGAAATATCGCTGCAATATAATGGCAATATTCTGGCAATTTGGGAATACTTTGTTGCTGTAATACTTCACGTTGCGCGGGAGTGCGCGCAAATCAACAAAGAACCGAATAACGCGCCAGTTTTGGCGATCATTGTTCATTTGGTCTTACGAAGTCCGATCGAAGTTTTTGACAAGCCCCGACAGGCTTATAAATCAGGAAGCACACGTACGCACAACGCGCAAATACGACTGCAACAGGTTGCTCCAGCCACATTACAATCTGTAAGTAGGTTGCACACGCGTGCGCTCGTGTATGTGTAACACACCGTCCCAACGGACGTTTCTGGCTACTACCGTATTACCTGATATAACAATGTAGTATGCAGGCGAAAAGAGCCTCTCCCAGAGCCCGACTGTATATATAAACACATGCAAAAGATTGAAGGAGAAGTAAAGAAACAGAGGATATGCAGAGAGAGAGAGAGAGAGAGAGAGAGAGAGAGAGAGAGAGAGAGAACGCGGATGTGAAGCAGAGGCGTTGAATAAGGCCGACATTGAAC
Source organism: Sycobia sp. Sy_11 (assembly GCA_018907035.1). Classification (NCBI taxonomy): domain Eukaryota; kingdom Metazoa; phylum Arthropoda; class Insecta; order Hymenoptera; family Epichrysomallidae; genus Sycobia; species Sycobia sp. Sy_11. Next base: position 3,265,329 of record JACCIC010000040.1, read on the forward strand.
AGCCGATGGTCCATCGATGAGTTATTGGCGAATTTCAGGCGAACGTGCGGAGAGCGCGGAAGAAGAGGAGAAGCGCGCGACCGGAGATTGGCGCTTCTCCCTCCACGAATTTAACTGCGCGAACTCACCCCCCCCCCCCCGAGAAAGGGCAAAGAAGGAAGAATCCCAGAATGGGTAGTTTGATAGACAATAATTCATCACCCGCGTGACGTGCAGCGTTAAGACTCTTTTCTCTCTGTTCCAAATTCATTCAAGATGTGTGTGTGTGTGTTGTGTGTGTGTGTGTGTGTGTACGCGCGCGCGCGCGCGTGTGTGTGTTTTTCTGTGTGTTTGTGTATCTCCGCGCATTTTATTTCATATTTCAGAATTGAAAATCTTATTAAATTTTACATGGAAAAAAGAAGAAATTCAGTCTTATAATGAAACATCATTTGTTCGAAAGTTCCAAGAAACAATAAGGCTCTATTTTATGAAAATTAATTCTCTTATAATGTTTTAAGAATTTTTTTTGGCGATTGGCGATTCTACGAATTAGTATCGAAGAAAAGAAATTTCTACGTCTTTTGAAAAGCATATATTATAATCTAAGAATTTCACATAAAATCTTGTTAGGATTCCTCGCGTTTTAATTGTATGTCTTTAATGAAATACTAGTTACATTTCTTGGATTATTTGTCTGTAGAATTTTTTAATACAGGAATTAAGTCTAAATTACATTCATTTCAAAGTAATTATTAAAAATTTCAAAATATCATTGTGTAATTCCATTTTAATATGAAGATTGCATTAAACTGGATAATGAAATTATTAACGTTGAAAACCGTTGCTACAATATATATTGACATGCTCTTGGTTTCCCGCGCTTTTCAATGCGGGAAAACGATTTCCAAAATTTGAAAAGCTGGAGAGGGAAGGAGGCAGTGTAATGTAATCTCCAGTGTAGTGTGTTCTATATTTATCAAAGATTTGTCAATTAATCTATTAATAATAATATGATGAGGTAACAACGTTGTAGTGACATATAGAAAAAAAGCAATCTGGAACTCTTCATAATCCCATACCAAGAGGAAATCGAAAAATATTTAGCAGTTTCATGAACAACCTAATATTTACATGAGACGGAAAACGTCTGCAAACTTATAATCTTTTTCCTTTCGAGAATGCAAAATGTTTCACCCGTGCCAGAAACATTACTTCGTGACGCCGTAAACGTAAAAGTTGTGCAAGGATGTGCAAATTATATGCACATAATAATTAAAATGTGACGTGTACGTACATCAACTGAGGAGAGATGTACTTTCCGCCTAATAAATTTAAAAAAAGTTATAATCAAACAGAGTCAATCGTCAACTACTTTGAATCTATTAAATAAAATTAATATTTTGAATAAGAGCGCCATATTAAAAACAAAAAAAAAATGCGCTCCGTTCATTTTGCCGCTTCGAGCCGCTTCATTATAATTGCGCCTGTAATGGTAGCTTCGTTTGCCACGCCCCGCAGTGTCGAACCAGCTAATTACAATAAAAACTTTAAATAATTTATACTAAATAAAAAAAAATTATTTTTGCAGCAACATTATCTTTTTTACACGTCGCTCAGTAATTTAAAAGAGAAAAAGAATATCAGACACGAAACATTTTACATACTTTGAAATTAATGTATTGAAAGTGACAAATTACGACACCTTTAAATTACAAAATAAATGAAAAGTATTTGAAGCATGTTGTTAACATTATTTATACAACATTCTTTTCTGTAACTAGTGGATATTATGACCTAGAATTTGAGGGGTTTAAGACCTATTGAAATCTAGATGATCTAAATCTATAATGGGAAGTACGTACATAATCCAAATTCATTGACCATATAGGATTCTAATCATAGGATTTCACTAAATAATTCATTTACTCTTCTATACTCAAATGATGCCAAGAGTTAACCATAAGTTAAGTTGATCATCAGTTTGTAATATTAAAGATTTATACTTATTAATTATCTATTAATCATTTTACAAGATGTATTATTAATTGAAACAATATTATACGGTATTGTAACTTAATGACTATATGCCCAACTAGATTCAATACGAAGCATAACGCTAACATATTTTAAACGTTAATTCATTTTATGTTCAATGACCAAATCGAATTTCAATATACAAAAAAATTGTATACAGTTTTATTTGAAAACTCATATATCTTAGTATATAAATATGTTTCAGTGTGATTCGTAATAAGATATTATATGTCTGAACTGTTGATGGTCACTAAGTTCATTAAATTGAGGATAATGAATATTTTCTTCTTGTTTACATTGGTTATTATCACTTTGCTGAGACAGCGGAGAGGCACAGTCTATTAATCCTGGTCGTTTATCAAAGCACAACAGAATCTCCGAAAGACGCTGATTTTGCGAATTCTGAAATCATAAAATAAGTCTAGCAGTGAAGATTGAATTCCTCATTTAAAGCTGTTGAGACATGACTTATCATTATGTTATTTTACCTCATCCTGTACACATTTCAGATAAACTATCTTTCCTATGACAGATTTAATAGCGTCAATCAGAAAATCGTGGCTATAACTAGTTCCAGGATCAATTCGAGCCTCTGTAAGTATTTTTCTTACATTGTAGTCTGTGAATAGGCTTATTGCTTGCGAAAAATAAGTCGATGGCTCCTCTTGAATGCAGGATCCAAACATATTGTATTCGGCCCCCCAAAGTGCCGCCTCGGTCAGCTCTGATGATAAAACAGGCCATTTCAATTGTAAATGTACTTCTACAATCGACTCCAGTAAATCATGGTCGTATGTTAGTGGACTTCCATGGATATCTACGCAATTTTTTAATAAACGATCGCCTGATTTAGCCCACAATCCAGTTATCACCCATCCATATGTTTGACTTAAACTTTCAGCTAATACTAGTTCAGTATATGAACCTAATTTACTAAAAATGATTAATTAATAACTCATTATTTGCATAATAATTATATGCCATATCTCATTCCAAAAGTAAAAAAATAAATAGTTTAAATATTCTCTCTCTCTCACTCTCTCTCTCTCTCTCTCTCTCTTGCTCTTTCTCTCTCTCTGTTTCAAGAAAATTATTTTTAATTCTTTTAACGATTATGCATAATCCATGCATTCTCAATGATCTGAGTACACAGTTTCTAAATTTTATTTCTATTTCCTTTAAAAAGTTTGATGTCAACTGCTAGAATAGATTGTTTCATCTAATGAAAGTAATCAAACGTAAAACTTGAAACAACATGTAGTTACTTATAAATATAAATAAAGTATAAATGCTAATCACATAAGTTAACTTCTAAATAAAGTTTAAAAAATATACATTATTGCAATGGTTTTTAAATTACTACAGAATTATAAAGTATTTATACATGGGTATATTCAAATTCGTGAACTAAATCAAACGTGATGTAATTTTATTCAAATTATATCAGAATTTTTAAATATAATAAAGTTTCACCTGATTGCTATGTGCACAGAATACGTTAAAATTAAAAATTGCACTTATGTCGACTGTTGTGAATTAAATTAATAAACATTTTTATCGACTTTACAGTCTTTATATTATAATATATTAAACTCAAATAATGATAGTGAGACTGTCCTTGTGTATTATGACCCCGAAGCATTTGTAATAGAACTTATTACTAAAAATAAACTATATTAAAATTAAAAATAATAAAATTAAAATAATAATACAATAAAATAAAAATAATAAAAATCATAAACTATAATCTATGTTGATGAAGGACAACCTTACTGTCGCCACCGGTACAAGGATACGTACTTCCAATTTGATTCACCGGATATTTCTAACACGAATGGGCAAAAGCCGAGAACTATGTAAGATAGCATCTCATAAGTATTAAGATCTTAATTTGTCTCGATTAAAAGGCAATTTGTAAATGTTGAATTAGTCAAGAAGTAACTGAAAATAGATTGAATAAATATCCCTAAAATCAAAAAAATATTTAAATTCCATACCTTGCACCCTCGTTTGGAGCTGCATTACACAAAGATATAATGCAGCACCCTATGACGTACTTGAATATTTGTGAAAACATATTATCTGATTCAAATTATTGAACTGAATTTGACAAATTTAATGACCTGGCCTTTGCTCGTAGTAAAATCAGATGAACAACATGCACGTATGCATAACTCTGTTTGTTAATTCTATCTGAAACAGCGAATGGATAGTCAAATCAATATTTTGAAAGCTCATTAATTCTGTAGGGTAGAATGGCTTTACCTGCTTTGCAATAGATATAGAAATTAGTTGTTAATAGTTTTCAACTGACAAATATACAGACGCTCACTATAGAAAAAAATAGGTTGCTGCTGGTAGTCACGTTATCTAGATAACAGATAAACTACGCATTAAGAAAGTTAAATTATGTAAAGAACTATTTTTCTTGTACAATTTTTTACATACAGTTGCGCGCGTTGTTTCAGAAACGTAATCGATAATTTAATATATGATGGAAATTTATTTTTATTAAAAACATCTAGATCGATAAGCTTTGAAGGTTATTCATCTTTTCCTGGAATTGAAACACTATGCCAGTATAATTAGTCGGAACACATGGAACAGTGAGAATGGCAACTTTTATGATATTTAGCAGAAACTTTATTTATACAATATGGTAACTTTGGATTATAAAAAAAATTATATAACAGTATATAAAAAATTATACAAGATAAATAGTTCCTTACATAATTTAACTTTCAAATCATCATTCAAATAAATGAAATTTCTAACATTAAGTAAATTTTTTATTAATTTTTAATAAATATTGTTTTATTCAAGAAAAACATATTCGTTTTAGTTAAGAAACATTTGCTGAAGTAAAATAAATATTTTGTTAATTCGATGAAAGAGTTTTTTATTAAAAATATTTTCTCGAATCTAACAAATTTGTTTCTCAATGTTGTATGATCTCGGCCAAGTCTCTCTTCTAATGAACCGATAATTTTTGGCGGAAATAAAAATTAGGCCTCTAGTCAATCAAGCAGTTTCTTTTGTTATAAGTAAATATAAAGAAATATCATTGGCTTTTGTTTCTCAAGTGTTGAATCAAGATCTAAATTATTGTGTTTTTATTAAGCTACTAATAAATTTAATGAAAGATATTCGCAATAATCGACAACAATCTTCCAATGATAATAGGTTAAAGAGGAATAATATAATCAAGTTGTGAAGCTAAAATCTGTATAGCGATTTGATATAAAAATTTTAAGAAACTTGGCTCGATATGGAGTATGTTTTCTACCAGCAACAGATGATTGCGTTTCTGTAAACAATTTTATGTTAGAAAAAGTATGTTATTATTATGTCAAAAACTTTAAATCAACGATGAAAATGCTGAAAATATGATGTATTTATTTATGTTTTGAAACAGCACTAATTTTCGATCTTGGGCCGATGTAACATTGCATTGAAACTATTTCTCGTGAGTTTGGCAAACAGCTCTGCAGAATCCGTAACAAGAAGAATAATATATATATATTAAACTATAATAGTTTGAATTCTATATAGAACTAATATTATATAAAATTGATGAAATATCTGTGGGCTAGATTCATAACACTACCTAACTCACAATAAAAATAGCTATATGTAGTTTTAAATTTACACCAGATCGAAGAATAATGAATATGAAAAATTGCATTTGATGTCTAATTTTTGTTTGCGAAAGTCAATTCGATAAAAGTTACCGAACCGACCGTTACTGAACTTCTATGAAGTAAGAATCGTTTTTGCTTGGTCAACAACAAACGAATAGCAAACATATATACAAGCAAATTACATCGTCTCATATATATACTATACGTTATTTACATATTGATTAGAGAAATGTAGGAATAAGATGTGGTTTGATCGATCACTACATAGAATATCACCAGCATCTTCATTCGATCGGTTTTTAGAATATTCAAAATAAAGATGTTTTGTTATCAGCCAAACGAAATAATTTGCAGGCACTAAAATGGTCAACATACAGAATTTGAAACTTTTCTAAACTAATCAATTTTTTGCGATTTACGCACTTTTCTTAATAAAATTTTTTTCATTTGCTGGTAGACAAACTACTCCATGACACTAACAAGTACATTTTTTATATTGAACGCATTTTATTCACGTACTTGAACATTATTTCTTATTAAACCCTATTATCATTGGAAGATTTGTTTTCATTATTGCGAGTATCTTTCATTAATTTATTTAGTAGCTTAATAAAAACACAATAATTTAGATCTTGATTCAACACTTGAGAAACAAAAGCCAATGATATTTTCTTTATATTTACTTATAACAAAAGAAACTGCTTGATTGACTAGAGGCCTAATTTTATTTCCGCCAAAAATTATCGGTTCATTAGAAGAGAGACTTGGCCGAGATCATACAACATTGAGAAACAAATTTGTTAGATTCGAGAAAATATTTTTAATAAAAAACTATTTCATCGAATTAACAAAATATTTATTTTACTTCAGCAAATGTTTCTTAACTAAAACAAATATGTTTTTCTTGAATAAAACAATATTTATTAAAAATTAATAAAAAATTTACTTAATGTTAGAAATTTCATTTATTTGAATGATGATTTGAAAGTTAAATTATGTAAGGAACTATTTATCTTGTATAATTTTTTATATACTGTTATATAATTTTTTTTATAATCCAAAGTTACCATATTGTATAAATAAAGTTTCTGCTAAATATCATAAAAGTTGCCATTCTCACTGTTCCATGTGTTCCGACTAATTATACTGGCATAGTGTTTTAATTCCAGGAAAAGATGAATAACCTTCAAAGCTTATCGATCTAGATGTTTTTAATAAAAATAAATTTCCATCATATATTAAATTATCGATTACGTTTCTGAAACAACGCGCGCAACTGTATGTAAAAAATTGTACAAGAAAAATAGTTCTTTACATAATTTAACTTTCTTAATGCGTAGTTTATCTGTTATCTAGATAACGTGACTACCAGCAGCAACCTATTTTTTTCTATAGTGAGCGTCTGTATATTTGTCAGTTGAAAACTATTAACAACTAATTTCTATATCTATTGCAAAGCAGGTAAAGCCATTCTACCCTACAGAATTAATGAGCTTTCAAAATATTGATTTGACTATCCATTCGCTGTTTCAGATAGAATTAACAAACAGAGTTATGCATACGTGCATGTTGTTCATCTGATTTTACTACGAGCAAAGGCCAGGTCATTAAATTTGTCAAATTCAGTTCAATAATTTGAATCAGATAATATGTTTTCACAAATATTCAAGTACGTCATAGGGTGCTGCATTATATCTTTGTGTAATGCAGCTCCAAACGAGGGTGCAAGGTATGGAATTTAAATATTTTTTTGATTTTAGGGATATTTATTCAATCTATTTTCAGTTACTTCTTGACTAATTCAACATTTACAAATTGCCTTTTAATCGAGACAAATTAAGATCTTAATACTTATGAGATGCTATCTTACATAGTTCTCGGCTTTTGCCCATTCGTGTTAGAAATATCCGGTGAATCAAATTGGAAGTACGTATCCTGTACGTACAATAATTCAGGTTACATTCTATTATACTTAAAAATTATGATATAAATTAAATAAAATTACAACACGTTTTACGAGGCAGGTTCAATAATAAGTTCAATAAGTACCCGTGTTAGAAATGAAGAGACCATTTCCTCAAAAAATTTTTTTTTATTTTTCAACTTAGTCCATTTTTAGAAAGATACACTTCTCCCAACGTTCTGGCCATTTTTTAACCCCTTCAAAAAAAGGATTTTTCGAACTCTCCAAAATGTTCCTCTGTTTCGTCGACGAGTTCCTCGTTTGAGCAAAATTTTTATCCCGCGAGCCATTCCTTCATGTTAGCGAACAAAAAAAAATCGCAGGAAGCCAGATCGGGTGAATATGGGGGGTGCGGCAGCAATTGATAACTCAATTCATACAGTTTGGTGGCAACCACTCTAGATGAATGTGCTGGTGCGTTATCGTGATGAAATAACATCTTTTTTCACCAAATATAGCCGTGTCTCTTTTTGTCGAAGCGGTCCAATAACTCACTGTAGTATTATCCAGTGATCGTTCTTCCTTTTTCTAAAAAGTTCATCAGGATGATACCCTTCGCATCCCAAAAAATTGTCTTCGCCTTCTTTGGAGCATATTTACCGCGAGAAATCCATTGTTTTGATTGCTGCGTAAGTCTGGTGTGTAATGATGAATCCAGATTTCATCAACATAAAATAAACTCAACGTAAAAAGTCCTTCGGATCTCGCTTAAATAGTTCCAAACACTGCTTCGAAATGTACAACCGTTTCCGCTTCATGTTTACCGTAAGAAATCGTGGCATCCATCGAGCCGACAATTTTTTCATAACCAACTTATCATGAAAAATATTACTATTAGTCGGTCTGAAATTTGTTTTGGCGTCGTTTTATAGACGGCAGCACACGATAATAACACTAGCTACCCTAAGGAACGTCCTCTATCTTCAATCAGGGGTACTTATTGAGCCGCCCTCCTATTGAGTTCATGAAATTGAATATACGTATGTATAAATACTTCATAATTCTATATTAAATTTAAAACCTTTTCAATAATATATATTATTATAAGAAAGGGAAATAAAATTTAGAAATTAGGTACTCAGATCATCAAGAATGAATATATTATAAAAAATCGTTAAAAGAATTAAAAATAATAAATAATTTTTTAGCAAACGTACCAAGAGAAAGAAAGAAAGGCAGAGAGAGGTAAGATTTAGCCTAGCGATATTTCTAATAGGAAAATCAGACATTGCATATAATTTGAAATCAAAAACATAATAAGAGTATACAGCATAAAAAATTTTACTTTTTAAATTTAAAAATTCAAATTTTTACAGTTTTACAATTTTTTATGGATTATAATTAAAAAGTGTACTTGTGTCGACTATTTTTAATTAAAATAATAAACATTTTTGTAAGTCTTACAGTCTTTATATTATAATATATTAAACTAAAATAATGACAGTGAGACTGTCCGAATTTATTATAACCCCCAAAAAATCTGAAATAGAACTGATTACTAAAAATAAATTAGATTAAAAATTAAAAATAATAAAAATAACATAATAATAAAATAAAATAAAAATAATAAAAATAATAAACTATCTATGTTAGCAAAAGACAACCTGACTCGCCCTACCACCTTATTTTCTATTTTCAATTAATTTAATTTAATTTATTTTTAGTAATAAGTTTTATTTCAGATTCTTCGGGGATGATAATCAATAAGGACAGTCTCACCGTCATTATTTTAGTTAATATATTATATTATAAAGACTGTAAGACCGATAAATATATTTATTAATTTTATGGATTATAAAAGATTGTATATTCTTTTAATTTCTAACATAATTAAACATCCTAAGGTTAAGTCACATTGAAAACATTGAATGGTCGTCCATAATAGTAGTTATATTTTATTGTATTTATTGGATGAAATTTATATTATTGTATGAATCATAATATATAAAGAAATAATTTTCAGTAAAGTAGGTACTTTTACTGATCTACTACTAGTTGAAAATTTAAGTCAAAAATATGGATGGGTGATAGCTGGATTATGGGCTAAATTAGGCAATCGTTTATTAGTCAATTGTGTAGATATCGATGGAGCTCCACTAGCATACGACCATGATTTATTAGACCCAATTATTGAAGAGGAGTTACGAAGAAAATGGCCTGTTTTGTCATCAGAGCTGACTCTGGCGGCACTTTGGGAGACCGAATACAATATGTTTGGAACCTGCATTAAAGACAATTTCTCGAATTATTTTGCATTGGCTATGGATCTATTTGATGCACTTGATTTAAAAAAGAAACTTAGTAGGGCTAATATTAATCCAGGTACTACTTATTCTTACACTCATGCCGTCGAAACCATTGATCAAGCCATTGGAAAGAATGTTTATCTGAAATGTGTACCGGATCAGGTAAAATAACATAATAATAAGTCATTTCTGAAAGATTTCAAATAAGGAATTCGATTTTCACTACTTGTCTTATTTTATTGTTTCAGAATTCACAGAAACAAAATCTCGTATCGATTGCACTGTGCTACGATAGGAAAAATAAATTAAAAGACTGCCCCCCCGTGGTTTCCCAGCAAAGTAACAATTCTGAATGCCATACAGGCCAAGATATTCACTATCCTGAACATAAAGAATTGACTGACAAGGAAATTCAACAACAGTTCATGGATTTTTACAGGATAGCCCCACGTAATTAAGTTTTTTACACTTTTTACCAAAGCATATGATGAAATTGTTAATTTATAAAGATGTACAAATGAAACGAATGTTACTATGAAAAACTTAGTTTGAGCCTATCCTTTCAATTTCTTTCTAATAACCGATCGTTATATTTAATATTTATGTCTTGGCTAAATAAAAAATTAATTGAAATTTAAAATATTAGTATTCTGCTTCCTATTCAGTATAAAGTAGTTACCCTTACAGTCTGGATGACTATAATACTATAATTATATTATTGTTAATCTACTATTTTACAAATTATATTAATTAATTTCTACGTAATATTACTGACAGGCAACTTAAATTGGGAGATAAAGTCAACTGAAAATCCTGTTAAAGTGATTAAAAGTTAATAGGATCCCCCAGAATACTCTATTATACACAAAGATATCTAAGAACGTCCCTTGTCCGGAAAACATTTAAGAAAGTTGAATAATAATAAATGATAAATAGTTTGTATACATCGATAAAAACTTTCTTAATCGGTGACTCCTTGAGAGGTTCATTTAATATTTTAAGTTAATTCAGACAACTCGAGATTGGAGAGTTTTCTTCATTAATACATAATTAATTAATCAATTTTGGAAGTGTTTACAAAAAATAAATTAAATGAATTTTTTCTTCACATTAGCTAGGATATATTTCTTATATTTAAATTTCACATAATAAAATTTCATGCGCATACTTAATTCAAATTTACTTGATGATTTTCATTCAATTATTGAGATAGGAATTGCAATAAAATTTGTAGATGAAGAAAGATTTGAAATACACTTAAATCGACTTTGACTTGAACTTTATCGATTCCATCACTATAAGAGCTTGCAAGCAAGATACAGGAGTCGTATGGAAGGATTACTTTGCTTGCTGCATGCGACGGAGCTTTAATGCACATATAAACTTTCATCGATCAATAGATTCATTCTTTCTTGCTTATTCCATTCCACATTATAGCGCAAAGCGAGATAATGAACAAAAAGAAAAATAATTAACAATAGACTATATGATAAGTTTTGGTCAATAAACGTAAATTATTTCATCTTGATTGTCTCCTTTATGCGAATTATTTCACTCAACTGGTGATCGCTGATAAACGAATTAACATTTTTAATTTATTTGTAAGAACAATGAGGCACAATTCAAAATAAAAATCAATGATCAGTATTGCAGTAACGAATAGCTGTAAATAGCTCAAATTCAGAAATATTCCGACACTCTGAAAAAAGTTTTGCTTTTTACGTTCAGCAAACAAAAAAGGAGAAAAAAACTCACAAGCCTGCAAAAGGCTGTAAAATAATGTCTTGTGACAGTCAAAAAACAACCCAATGAAACACGTACCCTCCCGGCCTGAAAATGCACTCCCCTATATCAATATCATATAAAAATTAATCAGAGCCAACTCGATCGAGCAAAAATATCAAGAATATTAATTGACGCCCCGTCAGTCTGTCTATATATACAGGTATATATAGACGTAAGTAAAAAAAAAAGTACGTAAGCGCACCCGTTCGGAAAATCGGCGAAGTGCGATAAGGGTTGAAAATAAAGGAACAAAAATTCTTTATATATATATATATATATATATATATATATATATATGTATGTATATATTATCGAACCGTGCCACTGTCGCGCCGCGGGTGGAAAACAATATAATGCGTTTGTAAACTTATCGGTTTCGCCCCCCCCCACGCCCCTCTCCGATCACCCTGCCCGTTCGCCATATCGCTGCATCTATTTGACTTTGCGTCGCCGACGACGCGAACGACGCCCCTGCCTCTCCGTCGCGCCCCTTTCCCCACACAGCGCGGCGCTTAATCAAAGTGCATTTCCCAAGTTTTAATTAGCTCGTCCGCGCCGACTTTCCTCCTCGATGAAATTCCGTTCTCCATAATTATGCTCTCCTCCGTCACTCTCTTTCACCCCTCCCTCCTCCCCCCTCTATCTCTTTCTCGTTCACCTCACAACTTCGAGAATAAATACAACGACGCATAAAATAATTGCGACTGGTTTGTCTCGTTCTGTCTGGTTGTCGTCGACGTATCTCGCGAAAAGTTCTCGACTGCTGTTCCATAGATGCCCCGTCTCCCTTCCGATGTCCCATGAAAAAGTTACCTTTTGCATGTTAAGATGGAAAATTAGAGAGAGAGAGAGAGAGAGAGAGAGAGAGAGAGAGAGGGAGGGAGGGGAAGAGATAAAGGGAGAGAAATACAACATATATTTACAAGAATTAGGCTCTATTGGAACTCTCCTAACCATCATGGGCAACGAAATTTCCTTGTCAACCATAATATGCCAAGCAGAGATTAAAGGCTGCTTTTTTGCAACGAAAGATTAAATAATATACTTACTACATACATGTATGTAAGTATATATATATATTTTTTTTTTCATTTAGTAATTATTTTCTTGAAAATTGGATCCAATCTTGTTTATTCAGATAAAATGATCTCGAGCTTAATATATATATATATATATATATATATATATATATATATATATTCTCTATATATAGATATAATATATATACCTGTATGTTATACGTCGCTCGTTAAAAAAAATGCTGAAGCATATATTACTTCTTCACAAGTATCGCACGACGCTTGTGAAAAGTTTTTTCTTATATTCATTAAATACTAGGTCGACGTTGATTATTTAATCGACCTTATAAAGGGGTGAGAAAAATCACAAAACGTGCGCATAATACGATCTGAAGGTGTACAATATTTTTCTGAAATTGTCTTTTCTATTGCTATATATATATGTATCTGATACGTAAGCAATTCTAACTATAAAACCAGAAGAAAAAGATCATGCATTTATATTACGTACGCGATTTTATATACTTGCCTGTTTCTTTTTTCTTCGGTAAATCAAGAAATACTATCAACCTACATATAATTGCAACTAATTGATGTTACCGTGTGCAAGTGAATTTATTCTGAATTTTTTTTACTTCAGTTTCCTACCCTAGTTAATGTACAATCATCAGCGGATTTTCACAATTTTCTCAATCAAGCAGATGTCGCTATCGCGAATTTTTACCAAGCGAATAGACTCGAAAAATTATTTAGTCGATCTTTATTTTTAAATGATTTTTTGCGTTAACAATTATGAAAAATTAAAGTTACACTGCTTTGAGGTATTTGTGAAAAAGAAAATTTGTAATAAAATTTTTAAAAAGCCAGCGAACAATAAGTTTCTCTAGTACTGCTTATAAGATATATTTATATTGGAATTGAGCCCCAATAAACATTGTTCTGACCGATTTGACCGTTATTATGTACCGAATCTGTCAGTCACCGTCGCTGTACTACAATTTTACCCTATACTCTTGGTTTATTTGTTAGATTATTGACAGCATTATTGTTAACTTTTGCATTTGAGAATGGCGTAACTGGCGAAAAAGCTTTTAAAAGAAATTTCTTTAATTGCCAAACGATCCCATTATTTTATATCAGAACAAAATATCGTTTTGTTTAAATTATTCTTTCACTTTCGGCAACTATATTATTTTTTAAATTTAAATATTGCACACGTGTATTTAAACAAACGATCACAAATGTAAATGTCTCAATATGTGCTATAACATAATTGGCAAATGGATAGTATTTGAACCTGAATTGGATTATGTTTCTTTTTGTATTTTATTTTAACATCAGTAATTATGCACGAAATTGAATTTTTTTTATGCTTTTCGTACTTTATTTAACATCGAAAGACTGACTCACTGTATTTGCATTATTAAATTAATATTATTAATACACACACACACACATACATATATCCGATACCCCATATAAAATCCGTATATCCTGCAAAATATAATCATTTATATAATTATTTTTAACTGTTGCAAATAAATTCACATAAATCCGTGCACAATTCTTTCGGAAAGGCCAAATACGATATAAATAAATATTTAACAACGCATATAAATAAATTCAAGGCTTGACTCCTTCGTTCCTGCCGAAATCTTACATACACATATACTGAGAGAGAGAGAGAGAGAGAGAGAGAGAGAGAGAGAGAGACAGGCACAAGTCCATCGTAGTTCCATCCGCGGCAAAAAATAAAAGGAGAGTCGCTCGCCGATCAGGAAGACGAGGGTGGCAGGGAGCATATGCAGGTCGATAAATTATCATCAGGCGACACGCGAGCCGATCGCTTTAAAACGATTCAATGGGAAACGACAATATATCAAACGAGTTCCAACTGTATGTGTAAATATATATATCTGCGGTGAAAGTGTTCGGCTTTCCGATCACTCTCTGCAGTCGCACTCTCGTATGCATTTTACATAAAAGTATTATACCGTTTTATCCGATGTGACATTTTTATCCGAGGTGTGCTCGCACAATATTAGCTCCTTCGTGCGTGACTACAGCGCCACGAAGTAAAGGAATTTAAGAGGACCATTTCTTATTTAACCCAAGTCTTATATATATATATATATATATATATATATATATATATACATCTATATGACAATTAATATACAATGTGTTTCTGGTTAATATTATATTGAAACTAGAGTGAAAAATTTGAGTGAAAAGTGTGATCAATGAAAAAAATATTGAACTTATTGTAAAATTAGGTTAGTTCAACAATAAAAAGTACAATAACAACGCACCAAATCGAATAAAAATTAAAAACAGAGCGTCCTTCAACGCCTAAAATTTCCACTACGTCTGCTTTTGTCTTGTCGTTTCATCTTGTCCTCTATATTTTTTGGTATTTAACAACAGCTGTGTTATTATCAGAACGCTATCTTTAAAAAAGCGAAATAAATCGCCGATTGATAAAATACATTTTTCAACAACGTATACAATCTCTCCATATTACGTGATCGACATCTTAATCGCCTTCGTCCAAATCATATCCTGCGTTATTGATGATACCCAAGCTCGCTAATGAAGCAGCTAAGTGATAATGATTCGATCTATATCTATCGATTGTAACTATAATATGTCTGCTTAAAATCTTTAAAATACCGAGGTTTCTTATTCTGATTATAGTAAAAATTAAAATATTGTACCTCGAATTTGGCCGTCTTTCATGATGTTTTCTAAGGTACGAAGATGTGCTTGTTTTTTAAATGATTCATAAAAATCTGTGCAAGGAAGCTTTCGAGGGTTTAAGCTTCCGTAACTCGATGCATTTTTAGCTAAGTTTTGTTTTTATATCAAGAGTTACTGAATTTGTTTAGCTTTGCTTTTTAAGAGGTCGAAGAGCGCTTAGTGAATCTGCAAAAATGAAAAATTGATATTTGTCGTATTTTAATGCTATGACCACTGCTGTCTGAACGGCGATGCATTCATCATTATACCATGGATGAGTTACGATCAATAGATTCACCTATTTTGATTTTAAGATCTGGGGACACACACGCGCATCCCGCACTATTACTCATTTTCATTTTTGAGCCATCGGTGTATATAGCAATGTCTTCATTAGTACTTATTAGTAAATTTTGATCTAAATGGTATCTGATGAGAATATGTAATATATGTATTATATGCATGCTTTTTAAAGAATCGTTTTAAATAAAATTTTTATTAAAGATGTACTTAATTATTATTATTATTATTTTCAATATAAAGGAATCGCAATCAAGCCTATTGGCATAATAATCAAAAAACATTCAAAAATATATTTAATCTATTTGCAATGTAAAGACTATCTATAGGAATGTATGAGGATACATTGTCAAATGTTTACGCTCACTCGTAATTGCTTTGTCATATTCGTAAACATAATTATAGTATCGAGGTTTATAAAATCATATTATCTTGCGCATTAGGAGGTATTGGGAGCGTCTCTGCAATAAATTTGTATTCCGGAATGCTCTCGGAGGAGCATATAGAGAATGAGAAACTCTTTTTTTATGCTTATCCGCGTCTCTTCGAAGCTGCCCATTTTTTAAAGTCCTGGTTAAATTCGAAATGTTCTAATCATCGCTTGGAAAGTTCGGATCCCCTTGACGTGAATTAATCTCACTAATGGAACTCTATACTCCAACTTTACATTAAAATATTTTCTTGGATGTCGTGCCATCTACACCAATTGCAAATTTCTAATATATAAAAAACTAATACAATAAACTAATATATAAGAACTTGGTACACATTTATGGCAGAAATGAAGTCGAAAGGATGTCGTCCCATCTTAAAATCTGACACACGCGCTATCCTCTTCGTACAAGCTTGTCTACTGGAACAGCTTAATAAATGAGAAAGCATTTTACGTAAATACCCAGGTCATAATTCGCGTTGCGTTTTACCGCAAAAACGCTTTATTATTGTCCGTTCCCCTCGATCGAGCAATGGGGGGGGATGAGTGACCACCAATTAGAAAATTTAACGGTAACGTACCGTTCACGCACGTAATAAGCATATTATAAATACGATGCCTGCATTATCCGTAGCTTTACTATAATACCGGCCGTTTTTCTCCTATGTAGAGCATTATAGGATCATCTTTTCTCGGCGACTCACGACGATCGACATGGGTAAATTGCCGCGAGAATTTGCATACATACACATTTGTACGCGGCGAGAGCATTTTTATTTCTACTGCGAGGCGTGGAGAATGAAAAGGCGAAAGCTACAGCTGCATCAGCAATAGTGCGCGCAAGCCATCGCTAATTCGCGGGACACGAGGGAGGGGGGAAAGTGTTATTCGCGAGAAAGAACGCTCGCCTCTCTCACTTGTTATATATATATATATATATATATATATATATATATATATATATATATATATATATACGATGTACGGGTGCACATGAAAAAACAAAACCGCACTTCAGTAATACAAGAGGATTCCTTTCGTTATCGGTGCTGGCGCGACGCGCAACCGCAAATCTAATGGAGGGAAGGAGAGGACGTGCAGGAAAGGCCCCACCATCCACCACATCATCATCGTCGAGCGGTCGCGCTACACACGACTGCCTCAGGTCTTGTTTTGCAATTACTTCTCTGACCCGCGCTGTTTCTGTTCTAGCCCTCCACGTCCCATTTCAGTGCTTCAATAACACATATGTAGTTCAGACTCGTATCAGTAGAGCAGTCGAAGGAAAAGTGCCCGTGACAAAGTTCATTTCGTTATAATTATTATTAATTTGTTCAAGCCGCATTGCCTTGCGCCCAGAGGTTGTAACACAAGGCGTCTCCGATACTCCGTCTCCGTCGCTTAAAGAGTATAGTTATGAACATAATCAAGTGATGTTTATCTTCCTTACTTACGAGAATCTTTCGACTGAGATTTGCTTATTGTCCTTAATGAAGAGTTTATCATCGTTTAGAAATTGCAAGAGCGAGCAGTGACTGAGAATTTCTATAAAAGAGAGTAAGCATAAGGAAAATCTAAGGTTAATAAGAGAAGATTAGTTTAAAATTATTTCCCTTTAATTTAGATAATATTAATAAAACTTATTTCATTTAAATGTTAAAATTTGTTTCACTATTTATTAAGTATCAATGAGTGCGTAAAAATGAAACGACTATTTGATCAGGGATAACCTGAATGACAGTACTCGGCTTAATATATAGCTCTATACCATATATTTATACATACCAATTTAACGCAACATAATTGATGGCATGACCATAATCAAAATACAGGCATAGCCAAATTTTCGTTAAAAAATTTTTAGAAGATAATTTATAGAGAACTGCTATTACCTACAGCTGATCATAACTAGTTCTGGGTCAATTTTATTATGTTTATATAATCTATACCTTCCCAAAATATACACGCATGGTGTATCAAACTAATAAAGTATAAGATTACAATAAAGATATTTTTCATTCAATTGGATATCAGAATTCGGATCAAGTAAAGTTTTCAGATTTCAAATTTCTATACCGAATTAGCGAATTCATCTTCCATTCTCCTTGATACAATTGAATCCCACACCATAAGTAAGTTATCCACCTAATCATGGGAACAGCGATAAATCTAAATCGAAATAAGCGATTGAACATACTTTTCCCAAGTACGATGAGTTCTTCAACAGCAGATATTATGGCTTCTATCTGTTACAAACGATTCTTAATATAAGATAGGTCGTTATAGCTGTGGATAAGTCTACTTGTGATGTATAACTGAATAGTATCACAGAAAATAAAATACTAAATCGCTGTTCCATATGGTTAGGGTGCCAGATCAAGTTGTGGCTTAATTCTGGTGGTATTTATCTACTAAACACCATTTCATACTTTCCTACGTGGGATGGATGTACGTCGATTAGTAATTAATTCAATTACATCAAGGAAAATAAGGGACTAATTCGCTATTCTCATCATTAAGTAGGATAGTGTACTCGTGATCTATATAATTATTAAATATTATTATGACGTGGACCATTACTCATTGCTCCCTATACCAAAAATTAATTTTTTGCAAGCATAAAATCTAAATTAATAAATATTTTTATCGGTCTTACAGTCTTTATACTATAATATATTAAACTAAAATAATGACAGTCAGTCCGACCTTGTTTATGATCACCCCGACGAACCTGAAATAGAACTTATTACTAAAGCTAAATTAGATTAAAAATTAAAAATCATACAAATAAAATAATAAAAATAATAAACTATATTTTATGTTAATGAAGAACAACCTGAATGCCCCCACCAGCTTAAATTTAACTTCTCCTTTGGTGTCCGACGTTTCGAACCGCTACACTTCATCCTCAGAAACTAAGCTAAAAATTTTAATTTATAGTTGTTTAGTTTATTATTTTTAGTATTTTATCTTTATTATTTTGTATTTGTAATCTAATTTATTTTTAGTAATAAGTTTTATTTCAGAACCTTTCGGGGGTGATAATAAACAAGGACAGTCTAACCGTCATTATTTTAGTTTAATATATTATATTATATTATATATACCTATAAAATATTTATTAATTCAATTCAAAACAGTCGACATCAGTATAATTTTCAATTTTAAAATATAAAATGTACCGTAAGATACCTATTTATACAATAATTTTTACCCACTTTTACAAAGCAAGTCACGTTTCTTGCATCTTTATTTCTAGCATATATTATTTATATATATATATATATATATATATATATATATATATATATATATCGTGTGACTTCAATAAAATCGAAATCTACGACGATGAAAATCACAGACCCAATATTTTAAAACTCCAATCGCACGCTCTTGAATTCTCCTGTCAGTTGATGTGTGTGTGCGCGCACACACATCGGTTTAAAGGCGGCGTAAGGGTGATATCAACCTTCAGTCGCGCCTCTCCGGGGAACAGAATCTGCTTGAAAATTCTATTTCGTGATGTGAAGTTACATATATATATATATATATATATATATATATATATATATATATATATATTTATACATACACGGGCTGTCGTCGTCGACGGATCGTCATCGGAATTACCGGAATTATCGCTTCCTCGCTCTTGATTGATTTGTCGTATATATCGATGGTATAATGAGAATATGATTTTCCGTCAGAGAGGAAGAGAGAGGCAGAAGAGGAAAATTCATATTAGGCGCGACTGCGTCACCTGTATCCCCGCCTTTAGTTTTTTTTTTTTGAAAAAAATAGTTTGAAATATGAAGGATTTGTCTAATTGTACTTGATCACGTATTCATTTCTGTAATAGAGAAACATATTTTCTGTATATTCTTTTGACCGTTCTCTTCATTTTTATTATTTACCAATATTGTCATCGTAATGTCGTAAATAATGTACGATTCTTTTTTCTGTTTCAGGTATGTAATATCCAAATTTATCGTCTTTTTGACCTTGTGAGACTTTGGTAAGCAAATTTCAAAACATTATCTGCTCGTAATAAGCATTTCTCTATTTTGATTTGAATATTAAGCGAATTGTGATTTTATAGATGTTTGATTTTACAAACTATACAAATTCAATATTTTTATTAATTGTATAGATTTATATAAAATATGTTTTATACACGATTTATAATCATCTTGAGTATTCAAGTAGCATATCAGATTTCTCATATATTTTACTCATTTCAAATAAATACAGTCTAATCAACCCCAAGCTTCTTACAATACTTAGCCAAATCCTTCCCAAAATCAATATTGGTCTTCGTTTTGAATCTTTTATATACGGTACTGTCTCAATAATTATCCATAATTCCGATACAAGATCAAAGAATACCAAGACTAGTCTTGATTATGAGTAAGTGACTGCAATTGATTATTATTCAAACAGTCAAATAGATATTACAGCGATGTTTTTTTTATTTGACCAATAAAATGGTAAAATTTCCAACTTCTTTTTTCGTATATACAAATTGTATTAATACGATTATAATATTAAAATAGTTATGTAATTCTTTTATATAGATATCATAATATTTTACATTAAAATGTTCCATAGAGCTATGTAACCACCAAATATATTAAATTAAAACAAAATAAAATTTTATTTCAACGAATATTTATTAATTAATATAAGCTTCCAGAAAGTCGACGAACGGGGCTATTTGGTCAACAATACAATTTAGGCCCATTATTTATAATTTGTATATACAGGATCTGTCAAATATGATTGTTCGTACTAGCAGATCAATATTCAGCAGGAAAAGTACTGTAAATCGTTGTGTACATTTTAGAAAGTTGCAAATAGTGTTTGAACTACGTGCCAATGTTCATCAGACAATGAGATAATCCTAATTCGACATGGGCGTAAAAGTTGAGAAGATGGGTGAAGATTTTGAGTGTAATCTAAAAAATAGTGAAGGGGCCCTTGTTGATTGTGACAAAAAAGTTTATTTTAAATTTAACAATATGCTAGTAAACTGTGTGACTAATACACAGACGACAGAATACCTACGCTTTTGAGAGTTTAGAAATTTTGTTCTGAACCAACGATATCTATATATTTATAAACTACAACTAGTTTGTGCCGAACTCACCCAGCTTCTCACAAGATTCTTAAAATTACACTCCAAATTTACGCCAGTCTTCTACACTGCTATTCCCCTCGATCGAGAGCCCAATTACCCTCTGTTCATTGGCTGATGAGCATTGGCAAGTATAGCGCAGAAACTCTGTTCAACTTTCCAAAATGCATAACAACTTTGTATCCGACTTTCCTTGATTATTCCAAATCCGCTGGTCTGAATAATTATACATTATAATGTTAATAATGACACATTATAATGCTAATAAATTATAATACAATATTAACTATATATGCAATCATTTCAAACGTTTCGTCTAAATTAAATGGGTAAGTGCGTATGTTCATAATATTCATTATATAGGTAGGAATCCTTCTTATTTAGAGAATACAAATTCATAGCAAAAACATGGTTGTTTTTAACACGGGAATATTATATTATTGCAAATCGGATATAGACTTGCCAGGATTATGAGCGTAAAAAGGTCTATATGATGCAATATTTGTTCTACAACGTTACGATCATCTATATGAAAATAGGAAGATAAATGCACAGCCGCACGAATTTAACCCTAAAACGAGCGTGTCCGAGCATCGTAATGACCGACCAGAAGTAGTTAGAACCGTTCTGGATTAACAGCTATATACATACATATAACAAGACGAGAACACCATCAGCGACGGATGGAGTGGGAGGCGGAGTGGGGCGAGTCAACAGGCCGTGATTGAATGCGAAATCGAACTCTGGTTTCGTGACGAGACAGGGGCGGAGAGGGAGCGAAGAAGAAAAATGAAAGTTCGATAAGCGATGGACTTCCGGGCCGTTCTCGAAGGATATGGAGGTCATCGGAGTGTCTGCACCATATAGGGGGGGGGGGAAGGGCGCAGCGCTGCGCCCGACCGATCGTCCCGAGATTTCATCAATCTTCGGTCTTCGCGGCCCCCTCGCGCGAGCTCGCAGGATCCATCAGCTCCGTCATTTCCGCGCGACGCGACACACCAGCACCACTACTGGCACGGACAGCCCGGAATTTCTCTCTCGTTCTCGCACTCTCTCTACCTCTCTCTGTCTCTCTCTCTCTCTCTCTCTCTCTCTCTCTCTCTCTCTCTCTCTCTCTCTCTCTCTCTCTCTCTCTCTCTCTCTTTCACTCACTCTCGCTCTGCGTGCGCACTGCGCAGGTTCGTCGAACCTAAGCGTTCATTCTTTTAGCCACTCTATACGTCACCCCTTCTGTATATATGTATGTGCGTTTTGACACGTTACTTACACGACAGAATATATGTTAGTATATATATTATTGATGCGCCTGGACTACGGCGACTCGCAGCTGTTTATTTTCTCGCAACATTTATACAGGGCCACTCAAGTGCCCGGAAAGTTCGACTGTATTGAAGGGCGCGCGCGTCTTACGCGAATTGTCAGGATTCAGACATGGAGCCGACGAAACGGATGTGAATAAAAATGCATATGTAGAACATGCAGTCTTTCACGCATGTATATAATGTATATATATATAGATAAATTATAATATATAATAAAAAATAAAAATTACTTGTATATTCGTTGTATACAAAAGAAGTCAGCGTGAATCCGCTTATGAGCGGTGGTGCCGAGATAAGACTAATAAACGACTATAAAAATGTAAGAATGACTGGACAGATTCTTCCGATTGGACAAAGTGTAGACATGTTAATATCTACAAGAGAATTTTGGGATTTACATAAAAAAAAAATAATATCGTGAAAAATCAAATGCCGTAACGTGATCTCAAAACACGTATACAAGTAAAATTTAAACTTTTTGATTAAGTATATTTGATCGAAGTATATCTGGCATCGATTACAGACTTATGTTATTTGAAAACGTAATTTGTAAAATTTAATACAAGGCTAATAAAACACCACAGAAATTTTTACTTTAGGCATAGTTCCCACATAATTTCCAGCATGTTGAAGGTATTTTTTCACGTTTTATAAATCAGATAAATGAAGCATTAATAACGGCTGTGTTTAGGAACAATTACTATATAATATATTGGAATTTTATACAACGATTATATACCAAAAAAACGGGAAAGTAAGAATCAGGGATTATTCATAATTATGACAATAAAAATTTCAGAATATTAATTACACTATATACATCAGAAAAAGAGGGGAAAAAATCTCTTTGCATGCTCTACGTTTTCTAATATTATAATCGAAAAATCAGATTATAAAATTTATTAAAAATAGCATTATGCAATTTTAAATAAAAATAACGATCGTTTAAAATACGGGTGAAGTCAATTTGTAACCGATTTATTATCACTAACAAATTTGCCAATAAAATATTGATTATCAAATTTTCTGAAGTGTGATTTAGAGGGAGAAGGGCGATTGGTAAAAAAAAATTTATATAATGTATAAACAGAATTTTATCATTTTTAAAATTTTAAGTCGATCGTAAGATAATTAATATAAATATAATAGTGCATGCTTTAATTTCACTTTAATTTTCTTTTCTTGTTTTTTATGCCAAACCCCTTCGACCAGTAAGCTTCATGTGAAATAATATACGCTCGCATCCCGTATATATAATGGGGCACTTATATGCATATATCGGACCTAGAATCTGCACGCAATATTGCATTTTCCGGGGACATTTGAAAAAAAAAAAACATAAGTTGATTATATATGTACGGTGCCATGAATTATTATACCATACTGACTATATGTGATACAAAATTTTATTATAAAATTTTACGATATTAATTTTACAGTTTTTTCGATCATTAACCTCGTTTTTCTATCACACATTAAAATGTGGATGATATGATTTTTTGTTTCTGCTTTTTTTCATTTTTCTTCAGACACTTTTTTCTCACCCCCAGTGCCCCGATTTGCTTATATATAATTTAAATAGGGAATAAATCTCTGATCCCCACCGACACTTACAAATATTTCAATAACTCCGTTTAAAATCAAATTATAATACTTTGAAATTTTTTTCAATAAAATTAATAAATACATATATAAAATCAAACAGCCGTCTGACCTCTGTAAAGATAACCTTAGACTACGTAGACTTATTTGTATGCATATAAAATACCACCGAGTATATAGGAAGGTTTGGAGGGCTCGCGATCCACTTCGGCCGAAAAACGCGCCTCGAGCCACTTGAGTTCCGCCCGAGCACGGCCGAAAGCTGTACGAGCGAGAAAAAAAAAGTTACAGAAGAAAAAAGAAGCAGATACAGGCGCTTTAAAACGCAGGATTTAGGACGGGATTTGCCGGTGGATCGCGCGCCCTATCCGATTCAATTATATCTGTACGCGTTTTCCTATCCACTCGGGAAGTTTTGCCGTTATCCGCTGGCGGATAAGGCGCGCTATAGATATAAAATATGCGTGGATATGATAATGTATCGGCTGCGCAACGGATAATAAGAAGAAGAACAAGCCCCCGGGCAAAAAAAAAAAAAAACAGTATCGCCGGGATTTTATTTTCGGCCTATATAATATATATATTCAAATCTCTTTACTGTTTTATACTTTATACAGCTTGCTTTTCGCCCGCTCCGTCGCCCTCCTTGGATGGAGTGGCCAGAACGCGATAAGTATCGTTGTAATTAACAATTAGATTCTTCAAAAGACTGTCGAGACGAGATTAGAATTTTTTTCACTCAATAGAAAGTCAATTAGATTTTGCAGAATTCGACAACACTTATTAGATGTTGGAGACTAACTTTTCTAATCTTCTTCTAATTAGAATTTGTAGAATTCAGAATCATCATTTTCTTCAAATTTTCGTTTTACTTGTTTCTAGCGCGATTGTTAAAAACAATTTATATTTCCATATTTTCGGTATTACACCCTTAAAAAGTCGCGATCAAAAGTTCAAAATTCGTGGAAAAACCTTGGGAGAACCGTGAACTTGTGTAAAAATGCAGCAAAAAGTTTCTGATATCTATACGTTATATATTTTCGTATGTTCACTGGCTAAATTTCAAAACAGGGACTGAGAAAAATTGTAGAAATTGCATTGTATATTTGAAGTAGTACATTGTTTTATGTCAAAGCAAACACAGGAGTACATGAAACTATGTATAGTGCGATTCGTATGTTTTGTATCATTATAAAAAAAAAAATATTTATATATGTTATACGTTAATAAGGATAATTTTTATATGTCAAAAAGTAGGAAATATAATTGCGAATGACGTGGCATTCGTAATTGTACATATATTAATTTTCACCATGATCGTTCAGGCGCGCATTATATACACTTAATAAAAAACAATCTATTAGTTCGATTCCACACACGAATCCCAACCATCTGTAAAACATTATAGCAATTCGCGATGTTTGCGTGCTCGGGCAGAGTCGGATCAGCAAAGGGGAAAAAACAACTGAGACTATATAAACGGAAAATACCGTAACGAATGTATGGCTATTTGAATGCAAAAAAAAACCAGATAAATAGATGACTTATTATCGGACTGCGGCAGTCATTTAACACCGTTTGTCTACATATAATAGGAGAAAGATACATCAATTCTCGATTTTTCATATATCAGACGCGTATGTATACAGATATATTATACACTCGGCTTTCGGAGCGGAACAGAAAAAAAAATCGACTTTTCGCCGCTTCTCGATTCTCCGCGTCATCCTCGGCGCTGTCATCCCGCACGTAATAAATACCGAGAGACAGAAAGAGAGAGAGAGAAAGAGGGAGAACGGGATTTTACCGATGATAGCCCCGTAATAAATAACGAGAAGCTGCGCGCATATCCACACACGCGAATATCCTATTATAAGGCACACGCGCGCGCTTTTATAAATATATATATATATATATATATATATATATATATATATATATACACATCTCGTTCGCGTTTTCGTGCGCGCACGCGACGTAGCGCCGCACGCGCATGCGTTTTGCGGTACAATCGAAGGCGGGGCAGGAGGGTGGTGGGGGTGCGCGAAAAAAAAGAGCGCCCGCGAAACCAGCATTTTTCTGAATAGAATGGCGAAGTGTATAGGCGGATAAGGGAGGGGGGAGACGTTTGCGCTCTGCGGTTTTTCCGCACGGAAAGGCCGTAAATCGCATAAAGCGACGATTAAGCGATCGCACGCTCGGTGCATGATGTGTATATGTGTGTATGTGCGCGCGTGCGTGTATTTGTCTATACAAGCGAATATACGTAAACCTTCCTTTGTGCAAAAGTTTGCACCGGCTCGTTGTTTTTTTTTTTTTTTTTTAATTCTTTCGATGTGAGATGAATATCGCTTAAATGGCTGGAAGAGCCGATTATATTTTAGGAAGAGGGAAACGAAATAACGTTTTCACACACGGGTGCCTATTGAACGTAGATTTTTAAAGCA
This sequence comes from Sycobia sp. Sy_11, assembly GCA_018907035.1. Classification (NCBI taxonomy): domain Eukaryota; kingdom Metazoa; phylum Arthropoda; class Insecta; order Hymenoptera; family Epichrysomallidae; genus Sycobia; species Sycobia sp. Sy_11. The sequence continues at coordinate 3,291,976 of JACCIC010000040.1, forward strand.
GAAAAGAAAATTAACTAGATTGTTGATAATTTTTAAGAATGCTTTACAACAATGGCTTTTTAGGATATATAGTGGATGAATTCATCAGACGGCATTGATCCCTTAAAATTTAGTCGATTGTCGCATAAGCACACGCCGTTAACAAATTTTTATTATATACATATAACAGTTTCGCAAGGAATAATGATCCTCTGAAATATATTATCATAATTTTTTATACTGTTTTCTATATTTAAAAAGTTTATATATTGATTCATTTCAGTCGCTATTCTAACAAAAAATATAGTAAAAGCGTTAAAGAATTTTTTTTTGTAAAACATAATAAAAAAAATTAAATTGTTAATTAAGATTAACCTTTTAATCAGTATGAATACACTTTTTTAAATATTATTTTTATTTTAGTGCACCTTTACGTTCTTGATTCGTTACTTTGCTGTTATTATTATCGTCATTAATATTGTAAAATAATTATAACATTATAAGAATTTTTTTTAACGAGAACACTTATTATTAGCTGTGAAATAATTATGATATCACAGTGATATAAGATATACTTTTCAGTATTTACATAGACACTTAAATATAAAAATCTACTCAGTCGCGAAGTTCAAGCTAATCTAATCTATCTCTACAATAAAACGAAGTGCACGACAGGTCAAATCACGTAAAATCACTCGCCACGAGTCTGAGAACACGTGAAATATACTAACGCATTAGTTCGACGAATCGCCGTGCGAGCCTTTGGGCGAAATATCATATCCGAGAATTGTTTTCCCGTACCTATATATATATATATATATCCAGGGATTTCAAAAATAAAATCTCTTGCTCGAGTAAATTTAATTTCATTGAATTATTGGAAAAAATTTATAATATAGATTATGTGAGCATGCAGATTAATAGATCGAACGGTGCAATATTGACGAAAGTAACGATACCGCTGAATAAATTTTTCAGACGCGCATTGTTCGTGAAAACGGTTCATGCGCCACTTATGGAGCTTGGTCAATGGAATTGACTAATGAGCCTGACTTTGAGATTTCGGTTTCAGAAATAATTCTTAGAAGAATGTCAATTGTGAAAATAGAATGTCAAACACGAAAACCGTCTGCTTTTTAATTGTTTAAAAATAAATTATTATACTTTAAATTGATTTCATGTATCTTCTAATAATATCGAATTCTTTTCGACTTGTACTTTATACATCATTATGATTAGTCTTACTTGTATACAGTCATACTACAGTCCGGATAGCTATTTTGACCTTACGTATTCATAATTAATTAACATTATTTCATAAGTTAATTAATAAATAAAATTAATTGTGCTATTTCGTTGTATTTTTTACAGCTATTATATAAAATAAAAATTGCCAGAAATAAAGACAATCAGTTAAAAAAACAATGTCGATTGAAGCTAAAAATTCGTAAATAACACGTAAGTTCGTTTATATGTAGATTCGACATTTTACACGCTTTTTTGATCAATTTTTTCCTTTCAACATCCTGCGATGAAGACTCCTTTCCGCTTCACCCGTTCTATCCTTATATGTAGATAAACTCGACTCGTCGCGATACATTAACAAATGCGCGTTCACGTTACAATTTCCATTGTCGAATGAATCAAGGCCGCCGCCGGTGAGGAAGAAAGAAAGAACGCCGCAGCTCCCCTCCCCGGCACCGCCTTCTTTCCCAAAACTCGCGTTCAGGTGCGCCGAGACCCCTTATCCTCGGGATCCTTCCGCCCCCTACACCCCTCCTCTACCCCGTGCGTACCCAAGTGATCGATAGGACGGTGGCGTGCAAGCCCCCCCCCCTCCGATGAAAGTGTGCCCAGACCCCCCGATCGAACTTTCTCTTCCACCTTCTCTAAAACACGCCCCCGTATACAATATAGGAAGAAAGAGAGTAAGAGAGAGAGAGAGAGAGAGAGAGAGAGAGAGAGAGAGAGAGAGAGAGAGGGAGAGAGAGGTGGCGTGGTAAATGCTAAGAGGGGTTAGGATACAAGAACAGCAGCTTTCTGTGCCATGTGGTTGGGGGTCCTCGGTAGATGTGCCTCAAGTTGCGGATAGAGTGAACAAATTAGTTTTCAAACATACGTGCATAACATATAATGGGTATACTTATATATATATATATTTATATACTATACAGGGTGTCCCAAACATGATTATTGATAATAAATGATGGATAATAATCAAGTGAAGTCGGATACAAAGTTGTTATGCATTTTGAAAAGTTTAACATAGTTTCTGCGCTATCCTTGCCGATGCTCATCAGCCAATGAACAGAGGGTAATTGGGCTCTCGATCGAGGGGAACAGAAGATTAGAAAAATGGTCAAAATGTTGAGTGTAATCTAAAGAATATTGGAAGAAGCTGGATGAGTTTCGCACAAACCAGTAGTTATTTATAAATATGCAGTCATCGTTGGTTCAGATCTAAATTTTTAATATATAAAAAGCGTACGCATGCTGTCTTTTGTGTATTAGTCATATATTCTCACAGTCGAGCGATCGCTCCTTTTCTTCTTCGCCTATCATCTCAATTTTCATACACCTGCCGAAGTAACGTTCAATTCTCATTCGCTGATGAGAATTGCCACGTATCCGAAAAACTATTTGCATTATAACATTATAAAATGTTCAATATAACATATAACATTAGAAAATTTATACAACCTTTGTATAGGACTTCTCCTGCTTATTATCGATCTGCTAGTTCAAATAATTGTGTGTATATATATATATAAACTATGGAATATCCCAGAACAGACTAGACACATTACCTTACCTGTACAGATTATGAAAATCTAAATGCAACAATAAAAAAAATTTAAGTATATCGCTGATAGTTTTCAAGTTATTAACCAATGTTTAATAGCCAATTAGAAACGCATAATTTCGATTTTTGGCTGAATGGTTCGAATAAGAAAATGCAGATGAAGACTCCCGCGAACTGTGAAAGAAATGGGAGAAAACGAGCAGTTCTACGACATATGAAATATAATACCTTGTACATGTGACACAGCACGTCCCTTGGATTAATGGCAATAACCGTCCATTCTACCCGTGTATATATTTACGCATCGGATTTTGAAATTCGCGCGACCGATTTATTCAAACGAAAGTGATTTAAAAGTTTTATGATAAGCTTATCTAACCCTCTTGATAAAAAGTTGTATATACTCGTCCGGTGTGCGATCTTGGCTTTGAAGGGATAAAACTCGTCTCTTGCGTTAAGAATTTTTAAAATATTCATGGATATATACTATTATAGGAGTATATAAGAATAAGTTCCCACCATTTATCGAAAGACAATGCTGCACAAACTTTTAATTAAAATTGTTAGATAAAAATAATTTCTAATTAAAAACGTCAACAATATACTCCCAAATATTACAAATATTATTTAATGTTTTTGTTGATTACGTACGATGTGTTACATTTTTTCGGTTGTTAGAAATCTCCCCTTCTTATGTGTTTAAATTGGATAAAAACAAATTATTTCAATGGACATAGGGTTTATTATGAGTTAGAAACTTTACATAGTATACAACATAATGTGCAATGTCTTATATTTTAGCTCTTAAAATTATAATTTACGGCGCAATCAGATTTAAGAAAATGCTTTTAAAAATAAGTTGTTGAATGATGTTTTTACACGAGTGGCTGATTTTTCATAGCTTATAACGTAACTTAATTTTGGAACAACATTGTTACCCTTAAAAACTACCCTTGGTGATGAAATTCAAATGAGATCATTTTGTGTATTTATTAAGGCGATTTTAAAGATCTTTAGAGGTTTCAATGATATATTTATGATCACTTTTTATTTAATAGAATTTTTTTTTCTTATTTTCTTATTGTTAACATTGAAAATCCATCCCTTATAGCAAAATTGTAAAAAATCAAAAATTGGAAAAATTTTGTGAAATATTTTCATAGATTTCTTGAAATGTTTCAGCCATCTGTAATGGAGAAAGTTAGCATGCTTGGTGGTAGAAAAACGTACTTTATGATTTATCAGCGCTATAACTTAAAATATCGACGTTGTCGAACTTTTTAAGGTGAATGCTGAAATTAGACGGTCCAACAGGTCGTACATGGCACAATGAAAAACCGAGAGTATACGATTTTTCGCTCTTTAGCGTTTGATCGTTGTCCTACAATGGGGTACTTGTTTTAAAATCGTGCCAATGAGATATATAGAGCTGCTGTCAATAAACTAGAAATCTACGATAGCCTATGTATTCCCATCAAGTATATATACAGCTTCGTTTCCCGCTGCATAATCATAATTACCATTTTCCGCGCACGGTGCTTTCAACTATATAAGTACAGAATTAATTTATTAATATATATAAATGCATGCAAATTGGCAATGGTACACCCGAAGATCTCATAATTACGTATGACGGATTAATCAATATTGTTTACTTTGAATTGGATTAAATTCTGTAAAACGTGAAATATAAAATTTTCTAATAAAATATTAAATTATAAAAAACGTGAAGCTCGAATTTCTGGAATTCGGATACGATATTTCAATTATTAATCTTAACAATTTGTTAATTTTTCGGGAAAATTCAAATTATATCTGAGAGGATTAATGTGTTACGTGCATTGGTATACCTACATAATAAAGCGTGAATGATTGTCAATCACTTACATTACTATATATTTTCTCTTTTCGTCCCCCCATATTATAGATCTTCGTTTTTCTTTGACTGATTGATATTGGGAACTTAAATGAAAGTATGCCAATGTAGCTTCGAAAGCCAATTTCAACGCATTTTCATACGCTCAACTTTACAGCTGAAGGATTGTTAAGCTAACTCAACTCAGTACTAAAACGTCATAAGACATTGATACGGTCTCAAGTATAGCAACGACACCTAACATCGAATTTCATGGATATCTGGCTATCACAACCGCTAATAACACATTTAACAGTAGCTTTTCTAAAACTTTTTATAAAACTTTTTATAAGGTACTATAACCCTGCCAATTTTCGTGGAAGTTATTTTATAATTAAAAGTACATAAGTAAACATGACTGTTATGTTTTCTAGATAAATAAATTCAGGCCAATTTCAATTCCCAATTTCGTCACGAGAGATTATCATAACGATGTCAGCTACCGATAGAATAGTGCCGTCATTTGACAATGGAATTTGACGCTGTCGACTTACGTCTCTGACGAGAATTGCAATCGGCGCGCATATCAGCTTTCTTGAATTACAACGATTCCGAATCAACTTTATAGCGGAGTAAACTCTATACTATTGTGACACTGCAGATCATTGTAATTAATCCGAATGTCGTACGATTCTATCCTTGATAATAATTAGGATAAAAATGCCGGAAGTAAATAGAAAGTCATTGTTTTACGGCCGTCATAAAGATACAACAGTATCATATTCGACTGCACGACTTGCAAAAATCCTGATTTCTTCAGGCTCTATCACCGTGATTTCCGATCAAAACAGAGTAATTATATGACTGTATAATATTTTTTATCCAATTTTACTATTTGCCGGTAATTGCACGAACGTACACCCGTTTGGAATATGCTTCAAGGTTCTTTAAGTGACATAATGAAAGAACGTAATTTTCGCGTAATTAAAGGCCATCTTTATTCTTTATCTTTACTCTTATCAAAGAAAAGTAAAACTTTTTATGTATTATTTACACTTGAACTTACAATACAACCGGACAATAGAATTTCTATTCGAAACTAAGAAGCTTGTCAAAAAAGAATCGACTAAATATTTTTTTGCCCATTTTACTTTGAGTTTGATGTTTTTTTTACTGCAAGGCGATGAAATAATGTAATATATATATATATATGTGTGTGTGTGTGTGTGTGTGTGTGTGTGTGTGTGTGTGTGTGTGTGTGTGTGTGTGTGTGTGTGTGTGTGTGTGTGTGTGTGTGCGCGCGTGTGTGTACATATATATATATATATATATATATATATATATATATATATATATATATAATAGACATTACCTAGAAAATTTCCTCAATTAAATATAATGAAACCTCATTTCTCTTTCTCTCTCTCTCTCTCTCTCTCTCTCTCTCTCTCTCTCTCACTCTCTCAAGAATAACGTTGATTGTATACAAATATAAATCACGCGCAAACTCGTCTATAAATCGGGAGACGCCCCGCTAGCGTTATGCCTTTCGCCCGCACGTAATCATTGCGTATATATGCCTGATTAATATGCGTCAGCAAACTAATACAAACACACCCACGCATACTGTGCGCGTATGCATGCCATTTATATATATATATATATATATATATATATATATATATATATATACACGCATGTGCTCGAATGTTACTAGTCAGCTCTCTCTCCATTTACTGATTTGTACAATTTGACTTTGTACGAGTATTTTTTTTCACCGATTTTCAATTCCTACATATCTATACATCTATCTATCCACCTATATATATATATATATATATATATATATATATATATATATATATTAGATTCTTTTGAAATAATTTTTAAATTTAGTTCAACATTGAGCTTTTAAAAATTGTTTGTTTTAATTTTGAACTTATTACTTACTATCAACTTACTTACTATTATACTAAATTCAACTCTTTGCTTTTCAAACTCAACTCTAATAACTGAAATTTTTAAGTTTACCGTCTTTTAATTGAAATTAACGGAACTGTTCGAGTAAAGGAATTTTCTTGAATTAAATGTAGCTTAATTCTGATTTAATTATGATTTTTAACGTACTTATCAAATGCCGCTTTTAATAAAAATTCTATATCTTGCTTCTTAATCTAAATTGATAAGGATGACTTTTAATTCAAAACATTAAAAAAAAGTATCTGTATCAATTATTACCTGTGTGATGTAAATAAAACATTAGTACATGAAGTATCTCATAAATTTAACTCACGGTTTTGCCGACAGAGCGCAACGCTCGAGTTCCCGTGGTGCTCTCATAAGTGTCGAAAGTTTATGCCAAGCTTAAGTCAATCTAATTCTACCCTGTACAAAAATTTCAGCTGGTTATATATTTAAGGATTAAAAAATGTTTATGTCGACTATTTTTTTTTTCACAAACCATCAAAATTTTTCAACCGTCTTACGGTACATTTATAATGGCGGTCAGGCAGTCCTTGTCTCTAAAACCATTATGATTATACCTGGACCGAGAGACAAAATATGATCGACGATGGAGGATGTGATTGACTCCTCCAGCAAATTATCTACCCGTATCCGATTAAGTTTCGTCTTCTCGTCGCCTGACCATCAACTTCTCGGAATTCAGTCGCTTTTCATAAAACTCTCGAATCTTGCCAATATTTTAACGGGGTCCCAGTAGAGAATAACGGGGTGTCCCTCGCACTCGGACACAATCCTTTCAAGTCCCAATATCCAATTGATTTTCAGGCCATAAAGAGTGCAAACATCGTGCCTTTGATGCACTTCTCTAACGCACCGTATCCAAATCAGATGTTAATAACCTGACTAATTGGAAGAATGCGCTCGAAAACAGGCTAAATATCTAACGTATTATATAGATTGTAATAAAGGAGCTGTGAGATCGCGAGTGTTCATTATTCGAGTATAAGCCATTATTTCTTTCGGATCCAGTAATTGGAAAATCGTTATATAGTATTCCGTCAGTTTTTAACTTTAAATTACAGCGAAACAAAATATTATCCTATTAAATCCTATTAAAAATTGTATAGAAAAAAATTCTTTTATTATCACTATTATTCAATATTAATTTTTATGATATTTGTCTGCAGTTTAAACAATATCAAATTATTAGCCTATAAATTATATAATTAATTTCTATAACCTCGAACTATAGTATAAATCGTTGATTTAACAGTTTCACTTATGTTATATCGTAAGTTTAGCCATGTGGAAATATTTAAGTTAATATTACTGAAAATCTCCCCACCCCCCGCTCTCCCACCCTGAAGAATAAACTCTAGGAAATTGTTTACAATAGATAATAAATACGTAATTTTTAAATTAATTTGAAAGAAATAGAATAGAGACTATTATTATAGCGTCTCTTATTGACTTTCAAACAGCGCGTTAATTATCGGCTCTAACTCGTTTTGTTCAGGGAGATTTTTTCTTATATATATTTTTTATTTCCCCTTCATACTTAAGAATCGGACTTCGGTGCGAAGGACTTGTCCTCACGATTTATTGTACATTTTCTTTTTATGTATTTAGTTTTCTACGCGTTCGATAATAGACCAACCGTGTCGTTGCAAAAGTTTAAACGTATAATAATACACGAGAATACTTTAACGTAATTTTGTTCACTTAAAAAATTTAATAAAAAATTAATGGATATTAATGATAATCAAGGATTCTGTTTCACCTACTTCTAAAATTTATACAAACATGTATTTGGATCGTATTATTTAACGAAGATTCTGATCTGTCTGCATGAAAGAAATAATTCTTCACTACGAAGAGCAGTTTTAGAATAATATAATGCGTCACTTTTGAAAATTATATAAATCTCGATCGTACGATCGATTGTTCAGCATGGAAATACAATACTATATATATATACACATAATCGCGAACACGCCTTCGACAAAAGGCTTCCGCGAGCCGACAACGGAGGCGCGAACTACATATATTATATTATGCGCGCGCCCACGCGGCGAATTCGCGATTCGCGTTCCAAATATAAATGCGAGTTATGTATATATATATATATATATATATATATATATATATATATATATATATGTTTGTATATAAAGATCTAAAAAAAAAACAAAAAAATAATCAATATCTCGACAAAATCCGAATATAAATCGAGCCAAATGCAGGCGAGCCATTCGATTACAGCTCGATCGTCGCGCGCATTGATGAATGTTTAATACGCGCTCCTCTTCGTATTCCACGTCAATAAATTGCATTTATATATATGTACGCCATATCAAATCATATCATATATATATATATATATATATATATATATATATATAGTTAGAAAATCCGTATTATATATATAGGTCGTATTATAATAAAACGAGGACACGTCGTCGCGGATGTTAAATCGTCTTTTTAATCGAATTTATCTACCCGCGAATTGAAAGAGCCGCGGCCGTGGTGCGTGGCTTCCATGTCATACTGTATGAGAGAGAGAGAGAGAGAGAGAGAGAGAGAGAGAGAGAGAGAGACTCTGAAGACCCAATAAGCCAACGAGGGGTGTGAGATCGATATATCCAGGGATGGCAGGGTGTATATATGTGTATGGATATACAAATACATCTGCGTAACCCTCGCAAGTGTCCGACGAGAGACCCCATCAAAAACCCCGAAGATTTGATTTCTCTTCTATCTCTTGCGTACGCGCCTCTATGATAGAGACGCGCGCACAGCTCGCCCACACCTTGCGGCCCCTTCGTCAATGGTTTTCAGGGGGTTGCAGATGAGCTTTATATGGGGGGCAACGCTATCCGTGGTACATGTATATATAGTATTTCTACTCCCCTGCAGGCGTTCGCCTCGTTTTTTTTCTTTCTATTTGGTTGTTGTATCCGCAGGATGGAGAGGGATGAACGATAGCTTTTCCCGTCCCGGCGCTCCCCCCGCCCTCCCCCGTCGCGGGTCGCGCCGTTGATGGTCCGACGGGAAAGTGCGAAGATCGAAAAACTCGAGCAACGCGACTTGACTCCGGGGTGCACGAGGGCGGATAGAGGCATCAGAGGGGTGTTTAATGCGTTTCCTTTTTTTTTTATGTTTTTTTTTTTTTTTTAGTTCAGTCAATCAACCATTTGCCTCGGTGGTGGTTTAGGTATAGTGTTTCGAGGGGTGCGCTTGTTTTTTTAGGTTTTTTTGGTTTTATTTTGTAACAGTTAATGGAAAGATTCGAGTTTATATTCAGAATTAGAATAATTTGTTTACAAAAGTGTTAAAACAGTGGTCGAAATTCCGATATGCCGTAAGCAGTATCTCACTATATATATATATAGTGTGTGTGTGTGTGTGTGTGTGTGTGTGTGTGTGTGTGTGTGTGTGTGTGTGTGTGTGTGTGTGTGTGTGTGTGTGTGTGCTGATTTACTTGTCCATTTCAATTCTGACAAATTTACACGTTCTACAGAGTGCTTCGAAACTATTAATAAATTATATCCAGTCGAATATTGGTGTATGTAAAGTTTACAATAAAATAAATTACGTATAAGTACGCATAAAGATAATATAACAACACGGTGCCATCAATTTTATTGAAGGAACGAAATATTAATTGATGTCTATTTTCAAACTGGCAATCGTTAAAATGGCTCGCGGATATATTTTATCGCTTTGCTGGTGTTTTACGGTAAGTTTTCCAGCCGATCGCACTTATATTTTCACTCTGCGCTCTCGATACGCTTTGTATATACGGCGCGTGCGGTTTAACGCGAGCACATAGGATCGAACCCAGATATTTGTCCATAGATAAAGAGCCATATCACGAGCTTCGAGGTATTGCTGAAACCATGGTTGAAAACTCGCATACAGCTGCATAATTGCTGAGAAACGTTCGAGAGATCCTTTGCCACTTGATCGTAGGATTTCGAGGTGTCAAATTCTTCATGGCCGCGCCGGTTAAGCTTCATCGCCACTTCATATATTTAGGCATATAGTCCGGTGCATTGAGAGGCACGCATAGATCGATATAAAAGTCGGCACAGCGTTTCTTTGAACGATGGCCAAACGCCCCCTCCTCCCGCCCCGGCATATAAGAAGGTCTAAAAGTCCGACATAAGAATGGAAAATCGCCCTCGCGTACGAGGCACTTACGCCTCGTGCAGCGTACGTAGTTCAAGGCATTTTCTCAGCTATACGAAATAATCGGTTTTTCTGAAAATTCTACGAAGAGCGTATCAAGCACCTAAATCCGATATATTATTATTATTATTATCGAATGAGTTTATTATAACGAATGCCACGGTCAACTACATGGAACGTTATACGTTTTTTCAGTTAGCTATGGCCTTATAGATATAACTACTTCATCGACCGTACTGACTGTACCAATGCCCAAGACTATTTTATACATGGTTATTGCTCGATCTCGAATTGTAATTCAAAATCAAGAACAAGACCTGAAACACAAGAATATTGATATCGGGCAAGGCTTTGTAACTAAAGTATTGTAATCTTGGAATTGGTTGGACTATATATTATTCGAAATTTGTAAGATACATGAGAAACCTGATATGCTCTTTGAATACTCAATATTACTGTAAATCGTATATAAAACATCAATTATAATTACTGAGTATTCAGAATATTTAATTCGTATACTGATTTTGTTATTGAAAATTGCTCAAAATTCAAATGATAATGGAACGTAAAATAAGAGTTTTACGATAGCACGATCGTTGAATGAATAAATAGATTGAAAATTGTTTAGATAACCGTGTAAATTATTGTTACCCGCGTTATTATACGTAAAAAAAGCAACATTACAGTTCCTCGCGATTCCGTAACATTTTTTACGAATAAAAATAAGTAATTTCTCAATTTCAGCGATGAAAATAAAAGAACTGTGGCTCACAAGGACAGAGTCAAAATCAAGTTATATCGGGTTTAATTTTGACCATTTTTTCACTGTAACGTCTGCAGCAGTCAAACGAATGCACGAAGAGTGCATTAATTGCCATTGTCTTGGCCATAAAATGTATACTGTTTTAAGAAATGTTTTGCCAATGTTCGAAATGAAAACCAATACATTCTTCCGTGGAGGACGACAATACCGAGGCTTCTACTACAAGGCCAAGGCAGTACCTTAATTGACAATACTCTTCCATTACCAAGACGGTATTTTACAAAATGCCGTCTTGTCTCGGCATCGGTAAGAAACGCTACTCGGTTCATTTTGCGCCTGCAATGCTCATCCTCTTTATATATAATCAATGCCATCGCACCGCGGTCCCGGTAAACAAAAGTGCATCGGCTTTATTCTTCATATAACCCATTTTCCCCGCGTGGTCGTGCCCAATATATAAACAAACACGGGCAGTCAACTATATATATACCGATCGTTTCGCAGAGGAGAGATGAGGGATATCTGCTCGAATCGCCACTTGCCCGTCCAAGATCACAATGGGCTACGGATTCGCGCGTATAGGTTATCCTTTTCTATCTCGCGGGTTATATAGGTGGAGGGAAGAATGGCGGCGGTGCGAGCAAAGCGGAAACCTGCTATACGCTCGTCGCGAGATCGTGAGGATCGTATAAAATATACGACCGATTTTAAAGTCCTGTAAGAACTAACTTTTATATCTCACCCATATATATATATATAGAAAGAGAAAGAACCTCATGACCTCTCGTAGACTTATTATGCGCACGTCTTTGTGTGTGTATATGTATCCACAGATGCTTCTCTAATATAACACACACGCATATATATATATAACTCGCCAGTCGCGCTTTCTTCCATAATTCATGCGTGCGCTAACAAAACGCGCATAGTACATGGAAAAGCTTCGCGATCCCGGCCCGATGTCGCTTTTCCTTTAGAAATTCATGTATCTATATATGAATAAATAATAATAGTCTTGGAAAGGACTTTTACTATCAATGCTAAAGATATTTTGTGTGTGTGTGTGTGTGTGTGTGTAAATATCACCCACCTTCTTTTCAGAATAGATACTCTATCTATACGTATCTATATAAACCTATTTCCAATCCGGTACATCGTGATATATATACCACAGTTGTACGTCTACAGATTATGATCGGGGTACAATTCTGCGACCTTTTTTGGGATGTATTGTGATTTCTGTTTGAAGATTTCTCTGAGGTGCGGCAGCTAGTCGAATTTTATAACGATAGCGCATTAATGTGACCGAATTCGTATATTGTAAAAAATAAGTGATATATGCATTATTTATCAGTCAAATACATTTCTAGGGGATGAAACGGATATTTAACGAATTTCACCTGGAAATATCTATTAAAGTTGCTAACATATATTTAACGACGAAGAAAATCGATCCGTATATAGGAGGGGTAAATCTAAAAACATATTCCTTAACATGATACTCGCTGAAGTTTAAAATTTTTTTTTAATATGTTTTGCCATATAACTAATTTTTACGTAATATAACGTCTAATATAATTTTTATAACCTTAAATTAAATGTAAAATTAAAAAAAAGTAAATAGTATTTGAAACTCGAAAAAAGTATAAAAAGACGTATAGCATGATTTAATACCATATTTATAATAATTTCAAAATGATCCTATTGATCAAACAATTTGATTTTAAGGCTGAACGTAATTTTTCTCTAATATATTCTATGACAGATGAAACTATAATATCGACTTAGAAACATAAGTGCTAAAAGTAGTAACATACATTCTTAAACACGCACGTTGTCTCCAAAGACTTGCACATAAGAATAAGACAGAAATACATATAAGAACTATATACTGCTATATATTGTCTAATGCGAGAACTATATTTTGTAAGAAACTTACATATAAGATAGAACATTTATATATATATATATATATATATATATATATATATATATATATTATATTTATTATATATGTTCTTCATCCAAGTTTTTTTTGTATTATTAAAATCCGTCGTGTACATTTGTTATCGCATGCATCCGCTTTTCTCTATCTTCTTTATTCTTCGTCCGTGCCTAATGATAATATTATGAAAGTCCTTAGGCTTGTGAATAATGCTAATATTTCGTACAAATAGATAAACAATGAGAGGGAGGAAGCCGAGAATTTTTGTTCAACTTAATTTATAAGGGAGTGTAGATTTTATGCAGAAAAAATGTTTTTTTACAAATCTCAGAAGTATGGCGGAGCTAAAAAGAAAAGCATAAAAAATAATCTTGAGCAATTCAGACACGACCTCTTACACCTCCCTCGTTACACTACTTTTAGAAAGCCGCGGATTCGAGGGAATAACTCGATATCTTTAAAGAAAGCAATGAGATTATCGGTAAGCAATTTCCTGCACGACGATTGTTTTGCAAAAGTTCTCATGGTCCACTCGATGGGACAAATGAGTTTATCATACCATAATTGACTGACATATATTTACGGCCATGTAAACTACAATGCTTATACATATATACATTCAGATATTATATATAAATTTTCACTCACTATTCGAATATATAAATAGTGAAAATTTTCTAAAATATAATACAGCCTATAGTATATCATGTACGCATATGCGAGAAAATTATTTCCGCAATGTCTATCCTTAGATCACCATAAAAAAAAAACAACAAACAGACAAAAAAACCATTCAAAAGCGCATGTTTCAAATGCAAATTTTACATTTAATTACGACTTATACGTCATGCAAACCCCATAAAATATATTTTCTTATGTAGAATTATAAAATGTTAATTTATGATTATACTGTACATACTGCACGTCTCTCTATATAGTAAATCCTGACGAACTGCACGATTCGATACTTAATTGACAGTCGATTTCTTAGCGAAATGAACCGCTATAATAACTGGAAAAAATATACTTTCTTGTTATATTTGTTATATATATACAGATATATATATATAACAACATCGGAATCTCAAAATCTTATTAGCAATTCTCTATGAAACATCAAAAGTAATAAATAAATAATATTCAGTTTTTGTCAATTTATCTTACACTTACGAAATCTATCAGTATAAATAAAACAGCTTTATATATGTTCGTATTAAAATAAGAAAAAATTTATGCGATATAGTTTTTTTTTGTCATTATGCGTATATTTATATTGTAATTAATTTCTATCTAAAGCGTACAATCTAATGCTTATAATGTAAGATGGTTCGGTCAATTTACGTGAAAATTATACGAAATCAGTCTTAAAGTTGTGATAAAACCAAGCTATAAATTTATTTTGCGGAAAAAAATCTATCAAAGTTCCTGGTCGAATTTTTGTGAAAAATCATTCTGAAAATAGTGCTTATTACATGGCCAATACTCTGTAGATATGACTTTAATTTTTTTTGTTAATGTTTATCTAACTGTTTCTTATAAAAACTCAAGATGTAAATAAAGAAATGAAGTGCTAATAATAGAATTTTTTAATTTTTGATGGATTCTTTTCACGATATACCATTATTCCGTTTAGTGACAAAAGATATTTAATTATCTCTGTTAGCATTCGAAGTATCTTCGTGATTTAAGGTTAAATCTGACAGTTGTGAAAGTTAAAAACAATATCGATAATGCTTTAAGAATTGAGAATAAATTCAAAGTATTTTCCATTAATCTTTATGTCATCGTAATTGTGTTAAAAAAGAATATTTATTCTTATAGCATCTCTTTGACTAGGGAGTCGCGCTCCAACCACCTTACATAATTTTTTCTCGCAATTATAACCTCGATCAGTGCTCATAAAAAATTATCAATTTCAAATGTATAAGTGACAATGGCCATTATGACAACAAATACTACTTTGTGACAAAGTTACAAGTTAACACAGCTTGGCAGGTTGAGTATTGAACCGGATATTCGCGTTGCTATTATCTATTATATACTGGTGTACTGAATTGTTCTACGTATTTTATCAAGGAATCGTATTCTATTCTCACAATGATCATTATTTACATTGAAATAAATTTTTTAGACTGGACCAACGGTGTTGTGGCTCATAGAGGCAATGTTAAAATAAGGTTAGATTCTGAATCAATTTCGATATTTAATATTTATAATTTGAAAATTCATTAAAACTTTGATACTCTCATAATTTGGTTTATATATATATATATATATATATATATATATATATATATATATATATATATATAGTATAAACATAATTTTAACTTAGCTATAATGTCAGGTCCCTGTAGTATCATATGGAATAGCTGTAATAATAATGGCCAATTTAGTACATGTTCAATTTGGAAATGGCATAAAAAATATTACGATAACAAGTTATATCTATTGTATTTTGATGAACGCTTATTCAAGAAGATGAAAAAATACTTTGATTGAGTTTCATAATGTGTTTTTAATATAAAAAAGGAAAAAAAATGTAAAACCTTTTTAGTCCCATTTCTACTGGTTTTAACAATGCATTGTATATGATTGAAAATCTATTATTGATTATAGATCATTATATTATATTAGTTTTCTAATAAATAATGCATTTTTAGAGTTTAGCAGAGTTATAGGTTAGGTTGATTATATACAGCAAAGCATAATAGTATTTCAATGGAATTTGAAAAAACTTTTTCTACATGTTGACAGCTTAGGCAATAAATCAAAATTACAATAACGAAATCATCATTGACTGTAATTCCCATAGACTTCCTTCATTTTGAACGTAAGAACTCTTCAAGAATTTCATAAATTTGTAAAATAAATGTATATGTTTAGAAATACAATGGTTATTATCATCTATCCTAAAGTGAAAACGGACAATCTTCTAAAAATATTCTCGTATATACACGATATATAAATAAAATCCCCTTGGCCCTTCAACCTCTCCATTCGGCCTCCCACGGTCCCTCCCAAGAAAGGGAGAGGGAGGCAGCGAAGAGTAGCGAGAGAGAAGAAGAGGGAGAACGGAAATATTCGAAAGACCGTCGACGCGCGCAAAATTCCGGTAAATTTGCGCGGTAATCGAGTATATGGAGTTCGCCCTCGCTCCCGTAATATATATATATATATACACGCGCGCGCTGAAGGTGAATTACGAGCCGCGCGCTATACGTGCGGGCTGCGGCGTTATCGCGTTTACTCCGCGGTAGACGATGAGGGGGGAGGGGGGCAACATCAGCCCGCTCTCTCGCCAAACGCGCTCGCGGCCCCGCAAACATCGCGGCGGTTGGCGCGGGCGAGGGGCGAATCCATTATTTCTGCATTATTTACGGCGTTCGGCGCGTAACTTTGGTTTATATATATATATATATATATAAGCTTCCGATAAGAGCCCTCCGAGGCTTTTCATGATCTTCTTTTCTATGCATTTATAGAACAATCTCCATGAATGCCAAGTTTGTTGTCATATATATAGTATCCCTTATGTGCCTGGCTTACGAGTTTTCGAGGTTGAAATTAATAAACGTATTATATGGATTGAGATATGGATCCCTATATAATATCACTATGGGAAAGTCAAGTTTAAATTTTCCTTTTTGTTCGATGATATGTGTAATCACCTAGACGTTAGATTAAATTATCCAAAATCTGATATATAAAAAAATTTATTATTTTGATAAGTACAGTTTACACTGATTTTGTTAATATATTTACTTCTGATCAATTTTGGAATATTATAAAGTAATTATTTAAATAATAACTCATTTTTAGTAGCACAATTTTTCATGTTTGCACTAAAATTTTTAGTTGAAAATCAGAAAAATTACTATGAAAATATAATAAACTCGCAAACTGATTCGAACTGAAAATATTCTCTTTAAAATTAAATTTAACTCTTATGCGTCACGTAATTGTCTCTGTTATTTTTATTTCTGCAATCATCGTGTTATTTTGAAGAAGAGTCGCTGCAGCAAATATTATGGCTGGTTTGTTTTCAGAAACAAGAGCGAGAGATTGAGAGAGAGATAGAGAGAGAAAAACAGGAAAAAACCGACGAATAGTATTTTTATGTAGCCATTAAAATTCGTCTGCTTTTTATTATATAAGTATATTTAGAACAATAATTATAACTAGAATTTATACGCAATTCAAGTTATAACAATCATTAAACCGTATGTTACATTTATTTCACTGCTTGAAATATGTCCTAATCGATTGTATACTAGCGGAATGAATATATGATTTTGCGTCTTACCAACTATATATATATATATATATATATATATATATATATATATATATATATAAACTATCATGATTTGGCTATTATAGCAAAGATCGCCAATCTATATATTTAGTTTGAAAATGAAACTTTCATTTGCTGTAATCAAAGTCCTAAATATGTATACTTATGAGTCATATATTTACTTCAATTTAGTCTCTTAGAGATATAGAAAAAAAATTTATACATTCATATAAAAATAAATACGAATATATTTTATGCATGTATATGAAATGGTCACTTGATTTTACATATAATTAATACAATTGTGGCAAATTTATTGCGACTGCTAAACATTTTAATTAACTATATATAAAATATATACGTATATAAATGACTTGTCAAAATTTATATTTCTAATTTTGCACTTCCTATTATAAAATATAAATAATTATAAGCTAATTTTTTCAATACTATTTTCTCAGACTTTACAGAAATTAATACATAGATTCTGCATACATTTAATATAGAAAAGTTTCGGCGATCGTTCTATTTTTAACGGTCCTGGCTCTTCTTTTACCAAGGATGCAAATATAAAACTTCTTTTTTACTTTCACCTGGAACTGCATTTATTACTTCTGTTCCGAGTGATCCCTCAAAACATTACAAACGAAATTGCACGCCCGTATAATGCGTAACTTTTATCCTTCCTCAATCCTCGGCTAGTACATGTGGGTGAGGTTGGATTTATTAAGAAATAAATATATACCCGTATCTTAGAATCAATACCAGAAAATATAATAATCTTTTGATGATCTATATATATATATTAAATTATTATGCAACCTCTTATATAGTTAATAAAGTATTTATATTCAAACATTTATTGTACAAGTTTGTAAAAATATCTTAAATTAAACAAAAGGCATAATCACAGTAATTAAACTATATAGTTGTTGTTATCTTTCGTAGTGAAAGCTTATTAAAATTACTTTAGTCATTATTCCATCCTTTTCATAAGAGATTTAGTAAAAAGTACAATGCGACGCAATACAATGAGGATGGAAATGCACTTACATCTGGAAATGTTTCGAACAGGACTTTATAATCGAAATACCTAAGACAGGTGGGGCTGGAGATGAAGCAATGAATATAGCAACTCCTCATTGTAAAGGCGATTCGCACTCGTAAATACCTTACAGACGGAGGATGGGGATGAGCCGTAGAAAACGTTAACACCGCCCTGAAAACCAATCAGGCGGTATGGATAACATATACCTGGCCGGTGGGGCGTCACCAGACACTTATCTTCGGATTCTTGGATGGATATATTCAAAATGGCGATTATTTTGTAAAAAACAATCGAACTAGAATTCTTCATGTACGAATCGCATCGTATCGGTCGACCACTGCATCCTCGCCCACATAGTGACGAAATCGTCGATGATGCATCGACAGACTTCCATGCATAAAAGAAGAAAGAAACGCGACGCGTGAAACGTAAATTTAAAATAGTTGTACGCGCGTGCGGACGGTTGCGGTTAGCCAGGATGATTTTTTTCTTTTTTTTTTTTTTTTTGTTTCAACCGAAATCTAAATCATTATACGCTTGCACGGACGGAGATTAGACCTCTTCGAACCTTCTAAACGCAAAATATTATGTACGGATTATATCGACCGCAGATCTCTCTCTACGAGGTTTCACACCTTTCGTACACGTTTTGACACACACACACACACACACACACACAATTTATGTATGTATAAATAGCCACAAGGAACAGTGAGTTTCACGCGTCACGCCCTGCGCTTATTTGCTTTTCTGTTTTTCTTTTTTTTTTTTTTTTTGCCAAAGAGGCGGGGTTTTCGAAAATACAGGAGAAAGCAGAGCAGGCACGCTGCTGGATTTCGGCCAAGTCTCTGGTGCACTCTCCTATATATTATTGTAAGCAATGCTCACTTTCTGCGTATACTCGCGATATATATTAGGTAATATAAGTTGGTTGAACGGTGTCAAAAGTAAAATATTCGAGGATTAAATTAAATTGCGCGACAAATTGAATTGCGCTACCTTGTGGCATCATGGAATTTCGAGAGAAGTGAAAAATACGGGAAAATATTGCGCTCTCATTGTTAAATTAATAACTCGCGTCATTTTGAAAGATACTTCACGGACAGCTTATCCAGTCGCTATATCAACTATCACTAATTGTTTTATGGGTGCAAAAGTCATGGTCTTCATTCGATGATCAGTTTCGGCAAAATTGCCGTTTGCACTTTGTTTTTAATATAAAAAAACATCAACTGTAATTTCTTGCTCGTCGGATAGTGATGGGATTGAATATTTTGTATATTGATAAAGAAAACCGTCCGGCACGTGTACGAGGGCGCCACTGCATGAAAACACAAATGCGGCCACGAGTTTATAGATAATACATTGTTCAAATGCGGAGAACTTGTATTTTAATTAAAAAAATAGCTGTCTATACTGAAAATATTTATTTTAAAGAAAAATATTTTAAAGAATAGAAAAAATGTGATATAAATATTTATGTACATTTTAACAAAGTGCATAACGTAATATAAAAAGAAATTAAATAGAAATAATTTTTCAAATAGATAAATTTCTCTAATTATTGTAACGAATGTATTATGTTTAGAAACCTATAGTATCAATGGTATGAATGACTGCTTTCTTATCGCATTTAATTTTTATTATTTTGTTTGACTCTGTATGATAGTTTCTCATCAATTTCGGGTTCAGAAATACAATGAAAACGTAAACTAGTAACGGATAGTAGCGATTCGAAAAATGAATTTTTTTACATTAATCGCCCTTATCATGCCCTTTCCGATGATATGCAAAAAAAATTTTTAAATTTCAAATTCTAAACTCCCAATCAATAGACCATTTTACACCTTTGGAATGTAGAAAGTATTATACAATATGATGAAAAAACGCCGACGAAACTTCTGTCGTGTTACGCAACATATTATGACGGCCAGATTTTACTCCGGCAACCCCTTACATATTCCTCAATTTAGTAGACATTAACATGCGATCATAGGTTTGTGAAGAATCTTGAATAATCCAGCAAAGCTTCTATTTTTATTTCTAAATATTCTTTTTCTCAATTTATTTTTATCGTTACTTTATTATATAAATATACTATTATAATTCCAATAGTTGTTAAAAAAAAAAAACTTTTTCAAAGTTAACTGCTATACTCTAATTGTGACGAGCTATTTAAAGTAAAAAAACAGATACAAACATATATATGAATCAGACATGTAGACTGTATCTATATATGGGTACACGTGTCTCTGGTTTAGTGCTCGTCATACTATCTAGGTGTATTAACTTATGTAGCACGCGATTTGTAGCGCAATGGCATTTCATTTTCATCATGGTGATAATACCTCTAATGAAATAGATAAATGGCTCTCTGGTGCGCACGAACGTCATCATCAAGGCGCGAATCAGAGATTTCAATTCGGAGTTAAACTTTGCGCTTCACGAAAAAAGAGAATAATAATAATAATATAAATGCACATAATTCAAAAAATTGTCAAGCAAATATTCTGTCTTCATCATTAACTATTCAATTAATATTACTTCTCCAATTGTAAGAATATATATATACTTCTCCATATATATATATATATATATATAACTGTAAAATTTCAACAGCCCCTTGCAATTCAAATTTGAGTTCGAACTATTAGATCAAAATTCATTCTTTTACCGGTCGAATTCTCTGCCTAACGTAACATACATTATATAACCGCGAATACGGGGAACGTGAACCAGTTGCTCATGCGCGCTCGTCCTCGTTACGACAATTCGCAACGCTCACTCCACTCGCTACATCCTTTTCGCGCGCGTCTTTTTCGCGTCACTGACATTGATTCTCTGCTACCCCCCCCCACCTCCCCCTCGCCGAGCCGCTCCGCCAACGTGTGCAACACCCATCAAGCGCACGTACGCGTAATACACCGGCTATAAAATACACTCTCGCGCTATCCCTTCCACACTTCGTCCGTCTCGCTCTCTCGCCCGCGCACGCAGTGCAGCAATGCACTTGCTCCTTCGTTCCGTCTCCGTCTGTTTTCCGTGTTGCTCTCTATATGTAATATATACACTTGCGCATGCGCGACCAAAAGCAGTCGGCCGGCGAGTTGCCACGCCGCGCTTATTTAGAGCGATATTGCGCGCGCAGTGTCGGAGGTTGCTCGCCAGTTTACCCTGTGCAAAATTCATATTCGAAGGCGTTGATGAAGATTTTCGACTTTGATTAGTTCGAACTTACAATAATTATTGTAAAGACCATTATATAGTTTGTTTTCGAATTAATCATAGCAACGAAATATTATTATGGGTTCTAATTTGAAGAATAAATTCAAAACTAATGTGTGAATATTATTTTGGAGAAACAATAAAATAATCAAGAACTTAAATTTCCTCATGTGTGTAAAGAACGAAAAAAACAAAACGATAATTCTGGCACATTTAATCGTTCCATAAAATGACGTAATGAAATTTTTAATCGTTAAGTAATTATAATCAAGAATTTAAAAGTATACTGCTCTTATACTTTGAATTGCTTATTAATTTTCACTCTGTACAATATTAATTTCAATCTGTACAATTAAGTGTTTATCGTTATAGTTTAATTAAATTGTTTAATGAATCAGAGATTCTCAACGGGACTTCAAAAATGTAGATCATGCTATTTGATAATTTGTACAAGGAATTTTTCAACCCTTTACCTAAACTGTACCTATAGAGAAGCACAAAATTTCTCGTTCCTCGCTAAGAGCACTTTTACTATATACGTCTCTGATGCTTGCAATGCAACAACAATGTAGTGTACGTTATTTGCAAACTATATAACACCGGCGTGCGACAGAAATAGAGAATATCAGACTTTCTCTATATGCTGAAATCTTTATAAGTATTCAAACACATAAGCACACGATGTTTCCACGTTCAATACATGCGCTTCATGTAAATTTTCTGCTGGGAAAGAATGAATGTAATACGCAGACTTTTATTCGCCATGATTTGGTAGATTTTTTCAGAACTAAAATATTCTAGAAGAAAAATTTTATAAGAGCCTAGGCATTTACTTGATAACTCAAAACAACGTCACTATAAAAGAAGTGTGTTGAAACGTTCACGATCGTAATGAATTCTCGCTATTTCTTAATATCCATAAGTATCGTGGAGAATACGATTCTCTTACGTTACTTCTTTATCGAAAATTTTAGAATCGATACTGCGCTAAATGGGTCGAGAAGATTCCTATAGCCATCATATAGGTAGCACTGTCGTCGATGAAATCAATTGTTTCTTCAATATTCTAGATATCGCCAAAAGAAATTAGTCTTAAACGCGTTGAAAGTATATAACGTATATACAAATTTTCAGTAGGAAAGCTCCGCGAAACGCCTCGTGCCTCGTTCGTCGCGTACACGGTACACCCCTGGGCCGCTCCCGAAGGTGCACACGTGTGCGCATTGTATGCCAACGTGCGCGCATAAATGTGCGTGTGTCCGGTGTGGTGTCTTCCTCTATGTATATATATATATATATATATATATATATAGAGGATATATATATATATATAGAGGATATATATATATATATAGAGGATATATATATATATATATATATATACCCACGTATATAAATACGTTATATTCACGGTCCTCTTTCAGCGTAACGTGCATACATTTATACCTATATGTATATGCACACAAGGGTACAGTGTTGCCCTTCGTCCTTATCTGCCCTTCGTCCTCGACTGTGTCTCGCTCCTCTTGCCTACATGCATGCATGCGTTTTCTCTCCCCCCCCCCCTCCTTTCGTGCCACACTTTCCATTTTCTGCCGAGCCCGCGCTCCCCTCTCGTCCACCCACGGGCTCTTTCCTTATAGATATATTTTTATACCTGATCGTCTGATAAATTTGCCTCACTCGTCGCGCTTTATTTCTCTATGAGATACACATAATACCGCCTCCTGTTTCTTTGGCATGATAATTATATTGTTCTCTTCCATGGATCGCTCGCATATGGTAATTTACACTTATCCCTGTATAGACTTCTTTCATATTAAAGATATATAGTGTATTATCAATTTTTGTTTCCATTATACTTGTGCAAAAAACATTCCTCTTTACATGCGCGCGCGCGCGCGTGTGTGTAAACTATTCTTTACAAAACTTCTTTAAATATTTTATACATACATCCTCCATCCATCAACCTGAATTATTACATATATATGTATGTATGTGTGTGTGTGTGTGTGTGTGTGTGTGTGTGTGTGTGTGTGTGTACATTGCATAGATGCAATGTGCAAACACGTGTACACACGTCTAACTTTTTATGTAATATTCACACGCTTTGCAAGATCGTGTAAGTATAATTATTGATGAACTTAAATTTTATTATCCGTGTACACACACTGGCTTGCAGAATTCGTTCAAACATACAAATTACCGTAAATGATTTCAACGACTTCGTAATTTTAAGATCAAACATAAGATTTGAACTATTTTCGAGGTGAATTCCAAGGACGAATAAATAATCAAATTTTGATTTTATACTTTTTAAAATTATTCTGATTCTTGATAAAACTTCACTTGTCGAACATGCCTAATTTTCGCTATTTATTAATGCAATACTTGGCCAGAAAATTGAGAATTTTCATATTGCTGATGTCTCGAGTACTCTTTTTCAACTATTTATATTAGTGCATAAATTATATTTCATTTATGTCAGATATTCAAATCGTCTATAATGTCTGCGTTCTCGCAAATTTATTTCGTGATTCTATGAGTCGCAATATTTTTGAATGTCGTGATTAACAATATATTTTAATAAATATATTTTTATATTTATTTTCCCATAATTTATGATCATTGAATATTACTTTTTGAAAGCAGTCCCGCCAAGCAGGCCAGTGTCTTTGATGGATACCGTTGAGCGCTGATATAATTTTATATTTAAGGATATTTAACCAAATCGCGTTGAAACGGAATTTTTTATCTTTGGCGTATAACTACAATGTTTCTAATAATAAAAATTATAATATTAATTTCGATCCTACACCAACTGTTTGGCATTATTTTCATGATAATTGATATTCAAACTTTTCGTACTGTAAAAGTCAAACAATGCGCATCGGTTCACGTTTGATCGCTATTGTAAAATGAGTTGAAAACCTATGCAATTGTAAACGAGAATACATTCGAATGTTGAAAAAACTATCGCTTGCCGTTCGCTTTCGAAATCCATATATCCTCGTTCATCCACATACAGATACAATTATATGAACGAATTTACGAAATTTGTATGCTTATAAACGGGCGTGAAACGAGTGCGCGAATGGCAGCGCGATGAAAATAAGCGTTGAAAACAAGTTTTTCCATCATCGTTCGCGTCCGCACACGCGGGCGGACGACTTGAGCGGCGACAATCGCTTGCCATATCTACCGCGCTACCTCCTACCGACTTGACTCCCCCTCATCGGCGTATAAACAGGGCCGTCTTTAAAAGTTGTGGGATCCTAGGCCCGAGCGAGTGGCGAGGGCAGGGAGGGTTTAAAATTAAAAAATAAGATCTCTTTTTATACAATTACTTTACTTTAATTTATTTCTATCTGTATTGAATATTATTATTGTGTGAAAAGATTTTAGTACTTGTCATTGTGATAGACTGAATTCAGCGATAGGCTGAAAACAGTGAAAATAATTTTGTTGCTGACCATTTAGTTCAAAGGCATGTAAGTATTGAAAAGAGGTAATTCCTCGTTTACAATTAAAGTTTTTAAATTTATTGAGACGTACTGATAAAAATTATTGAAACTAAAATAGTTGCGCTAATAATGGACAAATTGAAAAATGCTATATATTACATTCAATTTTTGTTAATTTAGCATCTAAAATTTAATTTCCATAGCAGGTTTTATAAGTAAAATTTTATCGATCGATCGAATGATTTATTAATTGCACAAGAATGTCGAATAATAAGTACTTGTATAATCTTTATATCGAGCCATCTATAGAACAGATAATTAAAAATACAATAACATAGATCAATTTATATTATTGATCAATTAATTAAAACGCGTACAAAATAATTTTAAAAAACTAATAAGATATCGGCATTCTGTATATAACCTCAAAGTCGGTCTTTTTCACATACGACTATACAATTAAGCCTAATAATGATGATAATAATGTATAAAGCTTAATAAAGTATGTTTATAAACGAGTTCAAGTAATTTTATTATTATATAATGAAAAGAGATCGATATTATTAGATTATACATAAAATCGTCTTAAATTATAATAATTGCTCGATCAAATATTTAAAAATAGACTTCGTGTTCTGCGTGTCTGAAATTCCACTTACACAACCAGTACTTTTGTTATAAAAATCATTTCTGACACTAAACGGTTTGTAATAGTCGTTTTTGATGTCCATGATTGAATGTTAAAATAAACGCATTGAATGATAAAATCATTCAATTTACAAATTTGAATGTTAAAATAATGTTAAAATAAAATGTACGATTAATTTCTTTTTAATTCATCGCTCTCCCCCCCCTCTCATTCGTGTATTTAAAATCTGCCGTGTTCTATTAATTCGTATCTCTAGTTTCTTACTTGTTTGATACTTGATTTGTTTCTAAAAAAAGTTGTATTTTAGCCCGTGTATTTGGAACCTTCGCGCCAAGTCGGACCTGCGTAAATTGTACCTCGCCTTAATCGTATTCTACAGTTTCGATACGTCTCTATATATGTGGTTGTGCACTGTGCGCTTTCCTGCGCGCGCGTTTTCTTATATTTATATATTACATATAATACAAAAATAAAAAGTGACCGCATCGCGGCGCCTCCTATTTTTACGCGCGCCCAACGTACACCTCGTAATATGTATATAAAGGAACCGCGTGTGCGAAGCGTGCAACAGTGCGCGTGCTCTGTTCCAAAGTCCCCGACGAGAGAGAGAGACAGAGAGAGAGAGAGAGAGAGAGAGAGAGAGAGAGAGAGAGAGAGAGAGAGAGAGAGAGAGAGAGCTTATGAAAGCGAGAGATAGTCGTCTTCCTTTTTAGCACATATAGGAATCGATAACCGTCAGCCGCGTGCGTGCGCGGCCGCGTGTCACTCCTCTCTTTCTCCTATATACACAGACACATTTTTATTTATACACAGATAGCATTTATACATGCTTTTGCCTTTTTGCAAGTCCCCACAGGGCGCATCTCTCTCCCTCCCAAACCTCTTACTCCCTCTCTCTCTTTCTCTCCCTCTCTACGTCTCTCTGATATACATATGCAACATACATATGTACACATTATCATCCGCGCGTATATGAGCACGCGCGCACTTACTTATATGTACATACGCAGGGGCGAATAGAAGTCGCACGGGTCTCGGGCTTAAATGAAGATTAACAATTTGAATTATTATACATTTTTTCATAATAGCGTTTCTTCCATTTCAGTTTAGCGAAATGAATAATTAGATGTCGTTGAAATAAAACAAAGTAAATATCTAATTCTCTGACATTCATAAATAATAATTAAGAAAAAATGTGAATAATTATATAATACCATCACAATATTTATTTTATTTTGGAACCTTCCAGCATCCGGGTAATCATTTGTGTAACATGAAAAAACCATAGTTCCTATACACACAAAAATTTATACTACTATCTTTTTTTTTTAATTTGTTAATTTTAATCATCAAAACCTTTTTTGTAACTCTATTTTGGAGTTAAAGAAAAGATTAGCAATATATGAATCCTTATATATTTATTAATGTAAAATTGAACATTTTGTTATTTTTGTTACTCATTATAAATGAATTAAATTCTCCTTAAAATGTATTTTATTTGCATAAATTCAGTTTTATTATAGATCGTTAAAAATAGTCGTTTTCAACGCTAACGCGGAACATAATTCTTAAACGTATAGAAATTTCTCGTCTCTGTGTTGAGGTTAATTTTTCGTATTATGATGTACTGAAAACGAATTTATGATTTTTCTCAAACACCGCGGGAGCCCGTGGTGCCAGTCTACAGTAGTCTAGCAATCCATAATACCGGTCCTCAAGTCCTGGGTGACTATGTGATCCATGCTCCCTGGCTTCCCATTTTCTACATCCGGCCCTGCGCGCAAACACATACACGCACAATACGGGCTTCGACACTCGCGATGACGATGCGCCGCTCTCTTCGTCCTCCTACTCCTCCTCCTCCAACACCACCACCACCACCTCACTATTGCCTGGCCACGGCTCCCCTCTCGCGGCATCGACGGCCGCAGCGGCCTCGTCTATAGGAAGGGGCCTCCCCACTACGGGCAGTTTCTCCCACGCCCGGGGGGCCGGCATCCAGAGAGCGCGGGGGTGAGAGAGAGAGAGAGAGAGAGAGAGAGAGAGAGAGAGACCATCGCGGCGACGGTCGGGTATATACGGCGACCGGGCTATATTATACATTATATATCGCTCGGGCCAGCTCGCGCGCGAAGCAGCGGAGCGACCGCCAGCCAGTGCCAGCAGACCATTCCTTGAGCCTAGAGCTGCGCGTTGTGTGTGTGTGTGTGCGTGTATGTGCTACACATACAAATATATTATACACACACGGAAAGCGAAGAGAGCCGCCTCGCCCTGTATCTTCTTCTTCTTCTCTCTCTCTCTCTCTCTCTCTCTCTCTCTCTCTCTCTCTCTCTGTCTCTGTCTCTCTGCCTTATCACATATATAGCAAAAGACCCCGGCGACGTTTCGTTTTCGGTTCACCGATCGCGCCCCTGCCCTGTGCCACTGTGCTCTGGGTTGGCAGAGTGTATGGGCGCACGCGGGCTAGCGAGTATAGTGCGCGTGTGTGCGCGCGCCCATGTGCCGCCGGCACGTTATAACATTCGCAGGCGCGCACACACACATTGCGTGCCGGCTTTTTCCCGTGTATGAGTAGGTACAGTGTATAGAGAATCGAGGAGAAGGAGGAAAAAGCCTCGCACGCTGCACGCGCTCGCGTTCGCGCATCAGCTATCAGTCGTGCAGTCGACCGGTCGTCGTATACACAGTGCGCCGCGCAGTGCGCAATTGTGCACCGCATATAGTAGCGGGAGTGAGAAAGAAATACACATATACACGTACATCAGGGGGAGCGACACGGACGCGCTCCGCCAACGTGACTATATTAAATATACCGCGACGACGTCGTTCTATCTATTATCGCGGTAGCCAACAGCAGCGGTAGCAAGTGCACGCGACATCGCTGCGTGTATATGCGTAATCACATACAGTAAGAGACGTGCGGCGCCGCGGCTATCTTTCTCTCTCTCTCTGTCTCTCCTCCGTCACAGACTCCTTCGATACTATACCTCTCGTTAGCCCTGACAGGCCCTCCTCCTTCCTGACACGCCGCCTCGAGCGATCCGGTTACTTATATTAATACAGGCGAGGATAGCGACCTTACACACCGCATAGGTGTCTTCGTTCCTCCCCTCCCCCTGCGTCGGAGCACCGGCCCCGCGCTGTCCTATACCGAGTGCAGCGAGTGCATCAGTGTCAAGTGTGCGAACAGCACACACGCGCACGCGCATCCGCGGTGTATGTAACGCTTGGCGCGCACCAGAGTCGCGGATGCCGACCGGCTTACCCGCGGGAATCCAAGTAACAGCGGCAGCTCCGATGGAGCATCGACAGCGAGCGTCCGCCGCGCCGAGGCGCAACAGCTGAAACAAAAAAATAGATATTATCACATTATAGGCTTCTTCTTCGTCGCAGTCGTCGTGCAGTGTATAATAGGCGAATACCCGTACACACCTATATACATACAGACATAAATATATCAGACGAAACATGCCGTGCAAGTGCGCGAGTTATATTAGCGAGCATCGGGGGGAGAACACGAGAGAGTGACGTAACCTAACCTGATCCGACGCGCGCGTGCGCGCGCGCGCACACTGGGGGGAGCGAGAGAGAGAGAGAGAGAGAGAGAGAGCACCGGAGCACATCGCGCTGCACACGGAGCCCCAGCCCCATCAGCCAGCCATCGGCGGCGAGTCTGTGCCGCGCCGCGAACCGCCGACGATGTTTTACACTACGCCGGCGCAATAATGCCGGGCTACTGTAGATGTGCGTGAATTTATTATACATACGATATACGTGCTACCTCTCCTTTTACACACCGTACAAATACATATTACGCTAAGAACGCTCATTTGCTGTTTTAACGATCCAGGCACAGTATCCTGTCTCTGTCTCTGTCTGTCCCGCAGTCACCGTCTGACCGCGACAAGTAGGAGTGCGTTTCGGAGCAGACGATAATATATAATATACGCAATCTGCAGAGTAACAGCATAATTTACCGGGATTATATCCGACAAGACTCCCGTGCCAAGTGTTTCTGTATAAAAAGAAATACATAAATATATTCATATCAAGTGCGATGCAGTAATATAATACAGGCATCTTTTACATTATATCCGCCAATCTCTATATATATCACCTGATTTTCACCGCTGCACCTCGTGCATGCGCGGGGCTCTATAAGAGCGACTTTTATCGTTGAATATTATTATTATTATTATTATTATTATTATTATTATTATTACTATTGTTGTTGTTTTTCTTGTTGTTATTGTTAAAATTATTAAATTAATTCCATACTCTCGACCGCCTCACATATTATTCAGTGTTTGTGCCTAATATATATGTGTTTGTGTGCGTGCCTGCCTGTGTGTGTGTATCGCAAGTGAGAACGGAGAATAAGAAGGCGCGCGTGATTCACGCGACACACGCGCGAAACGACGCGCGCCGTCGCTACGACGGGGGAGGGGAACGAGCTATAACATCATCGAAAGACACGGAGGGCAGAGGAGGAGGAGTTGGAGGTTTTATAGTGGGCGACATGTTCCGAGCGTACGGGACCGCGCCGCCGGAAACGGCGACTGCCAGCGAGCTCTACACCTGGAACTCGCCGTTTTACAATAATAAAGGTGACTGGATGTTGTTGTTGTACTTGTACCTGGTTTTACACTTCTATTTCCTGCGAGCTATGGTTGCTTTACTTTCAGCAATGATCGTTTGATGCTTTGGGTTCTTTATTTATTTTTCTACTTCATTTTTTAACTATAAGGTAGCCTGCTGGTAGCAAATATGAAGCGCCTGCTATTTACATTCTCTCTCTCTCTCTCTCTCTCTCTCTCTCTCTCTCTCTCTCTCTCTCTCTCTCTCTCTCTCTCTCTCTTTTTTCCCTATCTGTCTAGCTTGTATTTCTGCATTAAAAGTTTTATATTTAAGTGAATATATAGCAATTTTTTCTATGATAGTTTTTAACCGGAACGTTATGCAGTATTCTCATTTGAACGATCTTCTTATATTTTATTATCTTCATTATATATACTTTTTTATATTTACGTTTGAATTTTTCGTATTAGAATACAAAATAAAACACATCTATGCATCTCTCTTTCTCGCTCTCGCTCTCTCTTTTTTTCACTCTTTCTTCTTTCTCTATCTCTCTGATATTGCGCACTGCACATGTATACAGTTATAAAAGTGTAAACAGATAATGTCAGTGCGCTTGCAATGGTTTTGTAATTGAATGAATTAAAAGTCCCCGTACAGCTGAATCCGCAACTTATAACTATATATATACACATTGACACGTTTGTTGACTAGTTGACTTGTACGTACAGTTGCCCGTCTCTCTCTCGCTCTCTCGCTCTCTCGCTCTCTCTCTCTCTCTCTCTCTCTCTCTCTCTCTCTCTCGCTCTCTCTCGCTCTCTCTCGCTCTCTCTCTCTCTCTCTCTCTCGCTCTCTCTCTCTCTCTCTCTCTCTCTCTCTCTCTCTCTCTCTCTCTGCACATATGTATATATATATATATATATATATATATATATATAGATTATTCTAAGTACGCAATTATATAGATCTGTATAGGTGTCTATATATACGAAGAAGACACGCGGTAGAGAGTCATCGATCGTCAATGCTTATTGATGGGGAACGTTTGCTCGCTCATTCCTCGCTTATTCTATACAATAATTTACAGTGCGGGTAGCTGTTGCATATTTTTAAATCACTATACATTGGTGTAAATTTATATATATGCATCTTCATTTGAATTTTATATTTACCAAGTCTTAATTAAAAAGAAAAAAATACACACGCACAACTCCGTGATAACGTGTCTAGCGTAATCCGTCAAATTTGCATCATTATAACATTTCTAAGAGGGGAAGATGAAAAGAGAGATAAGAGGGTGGTAACTAAATTACGTAAAACCATTCAAAGGGGGAAAGGGAGGGAGTCATAAATTTCCTTAGGATCCCTACCCTATATGTGAGACAGCTGTGAATAAGAACAAAAATAAAAAAAAAAACAAGAATTTGGAAAAACCGCTAACAATAGATATTTTCCTTTAAGGATAGGGTTTTCTTTTTCTAGAGTGTATTGCGCGCCAGACGCGATATTGACGTAAGCCGCGCAGCCCGCGCGCCCCCGAGACGAGCCGCGCGATGCACAATTGGGACCTTGGGAATGACCTAAACAGGCACGGTTAAATCGTGCCTTTTGCGCGCATCGCGCGCTCAATTTGATCCAGTTCTATCCGAATCCCGTCACTATTATTATACGCGCTGAGAAAAAAAAAACGCGAGTTAGCGCGTTATACTTCATTAAGCGCCCGCATTTCCATTCATGAATCAATATTATGAGCGCTGCTATGCGTGGTGTTCGCGCGCGTGTGTGTGTGCGTGTGTTGTGGGATATCACGCATCCATGATTAGATGTGAATTCGTATATATATAAATATATATATAATTCTGAATTTCTGAATATTTTTATAAGCAAAGGAGCGGTCGCTCAACAGGGGATTCCCCGCATCATATATTATAGGAACGTGCGCGGTGTTGCATATAGCTTGATGATTATATAAATAAACGCACGGAGAAACACTCCATATTTTTGCCACTGTCACATATTTCTAGAAAAATATATAAAATAGACGGACTATTGTGAAAAAAAAATAGAGAAGTATTTATCATCATTTCGAATGGCTTGATTTTCTCGCGACTACCGCATTATATATAGAGTTGTATATTTATAGACTCGGCGTTCATCTACTATTCTCTCGGATAGCAGGTGCTTATATAGAAATGAAGAGGATAGACCGCGCAAATAATAATATTTGCGTTAATGTTTCGCCATCTGTCAGTCGCTATAGAGTGTGTACGGTAAGTGGCGATAAAATTTAAAGTACGGCAAACACACAGAGGCTATGCACAAATAAAAACGTGTAATTTAATAAGAAGCGTGTCAGAGCGTGAATTCGTAAATCAATTTTTCTGACTTAGAATATAGACATGGAGGTAATACAGTTAATAAATTCAGGTGTGAGGGCTTTTCATAATAATTTTTCATTTGATCGTCTATGAAATAAAAAAAAATGAAGAAAAGCGAGTTTCTGATTATCCGTCAGCTTCGGCTTCTATTTATAAATTGACATTGCTCGATCAATTGTTCGTCTTCTTTTATTTATAATATTTGTAGGTTGATTAGCTTTACTAAAAATACTCTGGGACAAAAAGATAATTATTGAATTAAATAAATATATTTTTTAGTTGAGTATTTTTTTTTGTTTACCAGTGTTACAATTATATATATATATATACATAATAAACCTGAAGTTCATATTTATTACCGAAGTACTTTGAAAATTGATACTGAAAAAAAGTATCGAAGAACAAACCAATATTAGAATCTTTTTACCAACCGTATCTCCTTCAGGAAAAAGTTTATTCGTTATATTTTCGATTTTTTTTATTTGTTTTGTTTTGTTTTTTGTTTTTTTTTCTGGCTAAATTAACTCGATATCAACTACACTTATACTACCGCTTTCAAGTAAAATATTATTCCTCGAATCACTGATTTTTCCATTACGTTGATAATAAAAAAAAAAGTATTAGCTTCCTGAAAATCCCTCCCTCCTCTCGCCCATTTTCTCGGTTTCGAGTGAACGCAATAAAGATTTTTTTCCTGTCCCTCCTCTTTTTCTTTCTTCCTAGCCGAGACAAAGCAAAACCGACGGCGGGTGGGGGGGAGGGGCGGCAAAGTGAAACGAGCAGTAATGACAACTGCAACAGTAAAAGCCACGTATATCCGTGAATATATACTTACGTCTACATCTATATAGAGAACCGATTCCAAAACAGTGACAGACGACGAAAAAAGCCACCGAAAATTCACGGATGGTCGTGCGGACGTTACGTTAATCCTCGGAACTCGTTGTTTGAAAAGCCTCCCCCCCCCTTTAAATAAAAAACTTTCATTTTCACTGTGTATGTCCAATGAAAAAAGGATTAGGCCAGGGGAAGGGGGGTCAAAGGAAAAAGCGAAAAAAAGGCCAAGGATATATACGCGCCTTGCATAAGATATATATATATATATATATATATATATATATATATATATATTTATATATAAACATACATGTGTATATATAGTGTGAGTTGGCGCGTTTGTGCGTGCAAGACTATTGTTGTCGTTGCGCGCAGTTGTTTTCTATTTATTACCATCGGCAACGAAGCGCCGTTCTCTCCACTACTGTAATAATATCAATGCTGCGCCTGCGAGCGATTTGCTTTGGCGGCATGAATTTCGCGCACGCGCCTATCGCATTACACGTCCCAGGCATAAGCGCGCTTGGGTGCAGTCCGCGCTTTCGTACGTACAGGTAGGTATTCATCAAAAGATCAAAAACAAAAAAAAAAAAAAAAAGAAAGAAACAACAAGCAATATCGCAAAAAGCAATACGGCAATGATTCGATTTTTATGATATTCCGTTTGGATCGAGTAACTATTGTATAATTAACGGTTTGAGGCGTATATTATTCGCGCTGTATATCGTAGCCGAAATAATAAGAAATTGGCATCGTGTATTTTATACGTATATAGTAGAACATAAACTGAATATGAACAGGTATTACGATAAAAAAATTATCTATACTTTTTTATTTAATTTACTATAACTTTTTAAAAGAATGACAAAAGGCACTTTTGAACAGAAGGCAATATTTTAACGAACTGTCAATTATTTATATTAAAGAAGTTAAAGAAGATTAGACGTTCAAGGTATCATTCAATCTAATGGCCATTTTATTTTTGACGCCTCATTTTATTGCTATATATATAATCAATAATAATATTTTATCACTTCTCCGTCTCAACGTACGTTCATCTCTTGGTATTGAAAAAAGCTTGTAATTTGTACTTTTAATATTTTCTTTTCTCGCTGCCTATAAAGATTCTTATACCTTTCCGCTGCTCCTCCAGTCTCCCTCTGCGGTGCTTTTTTCCAAAAGTTACAGGATTAACAATCTGCAGCTTCTAATTATATTTATCGTTAATCATATCTGAAATTACGATATAAGCTGATGCCAATGATATTAATACAGATTTCACATTTACGCGGCATAATCTACGGATTATACGTATGAAACTAACGCATGGAAACGCCGTTAAATACAATTAAGAGAGCCGAGCTCGCAGCCGATCCTGCGTTTTTATGCATTCGTCGGTAAAAACTGTAATTCCTATAAATAGAAAAAGCCCAAGTGGTAAAATGATCTGAAATATGAATTGCTGATGGGGGGGGGGGGAGATTTTATTCCAATGTAGTATGATTGGTCGTAGAACTGCACGCTATATGCATAGTGTACGCGCGGGCAAATCTACAGAGAGAACGGTAATAATTGCGGAAAATTTTTTCCTATTTCTGATGGCGCTAAAAAGGTACTCTTAAATGAAGAAATTGTCTACCTGCAATTATATATATATATATATATATATATATATATATATATATATATATATATATATATATATATTGATATAATCTTGATGCAACCGGCGTAACCTAACCGTCTCTTAATTTTAGAGAGCGTGGCTTCTCTTTCTCTCTCTCTCTCTCTCTCTCTCTCTCTCTCTCTCTCTCTCGCTCTTTCTTATTATTATTGGAAAGCTGATCGAACCGTCCCACAGTGTTGCAAACCGAAATAACAGACAATATAACTTTGAAAATGGTGTGCGCAACTCTTAGCTCTGTGATTTTCCTTTTTAATCTACGCCTTAAAAATTTATTATTTTATCTTGGCTCTGTTCGTTAATTGTAATTATTAAAAAGTACAGGCTTTAAGCACGTTTGAATTTTTACGAAATTGCATAAGACTAGTCTGGAACGCTTCATAAATTCAAATTACGCATTAGCGCCAATAGACCCCAATCGACTCAACTTTTTTGAAAAAGTATTTTGAAAATATTATACCTTTTAAGATATCTGGAGGTAAATTGTATTCTTCGTGTACTTTCTTTATTTTATTCTAATTTTTCTTATTATTATTCTCATAAATAAGTTCATTTTACATTCTATAATTTTATATTATTTTCCAACTTATTGTAGAAAAAAACTAAAAGCCGAGAGCTAAAAGTTCTAATAATAATATAAATCCTATATCCTTTCTAATAATAAATTTATTTATAGGTTGCGCATTATTTCAAAATGATATTTAACGACTCTTCTGTATATAAATTGAAGTTGTTTCACGTTTTAAGGTTAAATCTGACATTTATCGAAAATAAAAATAATTTTCATGAGCCTCGTGCAAACAAATTATTTATGTATATAATTCTAGCAGGTGATTCAAGAAAGTGATTAATTTAATTTTTATGTATTGTTTATTTATATACCAAAGAAATACGAGAATTGTTCTCTATTTATAACATGGTTTGCGTGTATGCGTGTATATGCAATATATCATACACAGAGTTTGCGCTCATCGAATCTCTTTACGAAAGAAAAATGTAGTAAATCTGCAATAACAAGGCATCTGCGGTATAACGTTCAATTAAAAGGTTTTTGAGCTCGAGTTTCAGATAATTATAAGGTGTTAGGTATTTCGACAATAATAATTCTAAGCCATTGTGCAATTATATTGCAAAATATTCAGAGATGTAGAGGAATCCAAAGAGGGAGAGAGAGACAGAGAGAGGTCATTTGCTTCACTGTTCGAACAGAGATTTAGGCAACGATTTAAAAGTAAATCGAAAAAAGAAAAAACGACTCTTCTAATGAAAATGAAATCTATAAAGTCAAAATGTCACATTGTCGCTGATGTATAAAGTGTATATATAATATATATATATATATATATATATATATATATATATATATATATATATATATAAATATATATATAGGAAAGAACTTTCACATGGGCGCGAACCTCGTTACTGTCTATAATACTAATTTACGAGCGACTCGATTTTTTCCTCGAGTATGATTGAAATAAAAATGTAAAAGGGAGATATGTATGTATGTATGTGTATATATGTATATATGTATCTGTGTACGTGTGTGTGTGTGTGCGCGCGCGCGCGTGTGTGTATTTAAATATCAATGTGAAATAGATGAGCTTCTGGAATAAAATTGAATGCCACCTGCAGTATATTTAAGCTAAAACCAGGGGAATTTTTTCTACTCGTGAATTTTGAACGTTTATTTCTAAATCTTTAGTTCTCATTATAAAAGTTATAATAGCTTACATATAAACCATTAAGTGCATAACACTATTATTACTTATATGATACGCGCAGTAAATATAACAGTCGGGCATTGGTTTGGGTCCATTACGTATCAAGGAACTTAAAAGATCATTTAAATCAGTACTTATAAAACCCTTATTATTCTTTGAGCAAATTCTTACGATAAAATTAATTCAGAATTTTGACAAATAAATGCTTTTTTCCTCGAACGGAGGTATTGAAAATTCTCTTCATCGGAAGAGGGAGTTGTCAACCATTAACATTCCTGAACCTTTGGTCCGAGCAGTGTGAACGTGATGAAAACGTCTAATATCTTGCACGTATCCAGCGTATAGGAATTGTGTAATATGTCTGCAGTCTATTTATAATTTCCAACTGCGTATCCGAATCTACGATGGAGCAGTAATTTTAATAATATTCAGTGAGAGGGGTGAGGGGGGGGGAATATTAGCTGCAGTTTAGAAAATAATCACCGCGAGGCACTCGAGAGAGACATTGAGTGGAACCGGTGGGTGGGGAGATCATGTTGCACGAAATCGAATTCGATTTTTCTCCTGTTTTTTTTTTTGGTTTTTTTTTTTTGTTATTAATGAGAACGTTTTTTGTTAATAATCCTTATATATTTCAGATCACCAGCGCAACTTTCTGCTGCCTATATAGCTCGGCTATTCTGACGACGAAAAAATATTGCGGGCACCAGCGCGCGAGACGTCACACTGCATCGGCGTGGTCGTCGAGTGCGACGAGTTTCTCTCCTTTTTAATCGTTATAAATAGATTTTATTATTTTACGGCCTTTTGTGTGTGTTTTTTTTTTTGTTTTGTTTTGTTTTGTTTTTTGTCGTTGTCGTCTCAGTCTCACTACTGACGTTGAGAAAAAAAAAGCAAGAGCGCTTTGCCTTCTGGGCGAATCTGACCTGTATATTTTTTCTATTTTTTTCTAAATCGTCGACAATGACAATTGCTCAATATTATTGGTAAATAATAGAGTTTCATATATCCCCATTGTTACTCTATAAAATTATCATGGCTATGACGTAGCTTGTAATTTCGAAAGCTTTTATAAATTTCATATATTATACACGTTTCTATATATATATATATATATATATATATATATCTATATATATATATATATATATATATATATATATATATATATATATATAGATACGTGTACGAGTAAAATCTCTCAATTGAGGATACGTACATATATTTGTTATATATTTTCCACAGATTATTCGGCCAAAATTGTATACTATTTGCTTTTAAAAATCGACTGGATCGATCGGTCGATTGCGTTTCCGTTAACGCAAACTTTCGAAAAAGAACTGAGGATTATGCTTACATTAGGAGGAAATAGAAAGGATCGTCCGCACCGAAAACATTTCTCTGGGCTCTTAAGTCTATCGTCGACGAATTCCGTTTTATTTACAAGCACTGCACGCGATAGGATTATATTTCCATTAATTAATAAAAAAATTTTTTGCATTCTTTCGTAAAGAAAAACAGACGTGCCAATGAATTTCCGAGTGAACATTAAGCGTTAAATTTGAAATTGCAAAAGAATGTCGAAAACGAACACCTCAATTCTAGCATCTACGATTATATTGCGCTGACTCAATGTAACAATGTAACGTTTACATATTATATAAAAAAGAAATTTTTAATTTTGTGACTAATTTTTGCTATTAGACAAAATATTAAATATTAATATAATATTCACTCGCGCAAAAGTTGCATATAAAAATTATTATTTGCTTATAAAAATTATCGACAAGTACAATAAAATTATCCATATTCTAATACTTTTTCTAAATCAATTTCCGTACGGAATGTTCGATCATTTGATTGGAATTTCAAATCGCATTCCAATCGTAATAAAAAAGGAACTAGGAACCGGTCTAAGCTCAAAAAAAAGCGCGTAACACGCGGACATATCGCGCAAGAACGCCCACGTCATCGAGCACAGGATTGATCTATGCATCGGCGCTTTTCCAAATATCAACAATATCGGCACACACAGACGCGCGCGCCCGCAAACACAGACACTAAGAGAGAGAGAGAGAGAGAGAGAGAGAGAGAGAGACGCATGACGATTTATTAATACCAAGTGTATTTATAATTTATTCATGTATTATGCATGCATCCAGATTTCGTCCGCTATATAGACGACCGTTGCGTGTCTGTGCACTGCTTCCCTATTCATCGAGAGAGAGAGAGAGAGAGAGAGAGAGAGAGAGAGAGAGAATGTACATACACCTCGTGCACATATCGAAGGTCAAGGCGAGAAAGTGAACTATTCGTTTTTACTCTTTTTGTGCTCCCTCCCCACCCGTTGTGTAAAACTTGCACTCACGTCCTTGCATGGGCAATCGGTTTCCGGCCCTTGATTATATATATATAATGTTCTGCTCCAAAGGAGTAGTATAGTCGTGGGGCAACTTTCTTCACGCACATCCACATTTGCACCCACTTACACACGCAGGCAGTCACGCGCACACTTTATATATACGTAACTCTGATGTATCGGTCGTAGAAGAGAGTTTTCTCGAGAAACTGGAAGATTTCGCTCCTGGTTTATATATATATAAAAGCTACAATATCGGGTTATATCGTCGTAGCTTCCTGTTTTACCAGCCGGATTGCCCAATTAATTATATATAGCAACTTTTTCTTTTTTTGAAACGATCCAGTTTTGTGATTTTACTTTCTACATATTTTTTGGCGTCTGATGACGGCATATATATTTTATGTGCATATAAAACTTTAAAATTATTTAAAAATTTTTTGACGAAATTACTGAAGTTTGAACAAAATTAATAATTAAATCCCAATTTCAAGGGATGTCACATGACCTCTGTAACGAAATACTAGAAAATTTTCATAGGTTCCCTTCATTATTATGTAATTAGATCATCCTGGGGATAAAATACCATACAATGACACAAACGTACAAACAAATCAATTCACTGATTTCCACCATAATGAATCCAGCGGAAGTAGAGAGAAAGCGTAAATGAAACGCTGAAAGAGAGAGAATTTCAAACTGTCAGTCTTACTGTCAATAGCATGTAACTTTAGCAACCGTTATAGGTTAAAAAATTATTATAAAAATTATGATATAGACAAGTATGAATATAAATTTTATTTGATTTTTAACAAGAATTTTGTCAATAAATTATATTTGTCTATCTACTAATTTTTTAATCTATAAATAGTTACAGTTACAAAAAAGTTACATGCCACTGACATTTTCATAATCTCTCTCTCTCTCTCTCTCTCTCTTTCAGCGTCTCATCTACGCTCTCACTCTACTTCCTTTGGATTATGATCATGGTAAAACTGATTGCATAGATTTGTTCGTACACTTTTGTCATCGAATGGTATGCTATTGTCAAAATGATATAATGACATATAATGAAAGGGATCTATACGGAAATTTTTTACTATTACGTCACGGGAGCCACATGATCAACTCCATTGACATAAGGATTTCATTTTAGAAAAATTAATTGTAAAATAAAGACACAACCAAAAACAAACTTTTAAATTAATTTTTAATTAAGTTAATTCGATGTAAACTGACATTGAAAAGCGGAATTAGAAAATATGAGAATCCTTTATTATATTAATATAAAGCTCCTTACTATTGTGATAGAAGAATAATGCAATAATTCTCCATTATTGCATTTTTTTATTTCAAACTATTCAATAACTTAAACGATCTTCCAGAAGTATTTTCAATAGAAAGTAAAAATGCATTAAATAACTAACTATAAGCTTGGCCATTAAAGTTTTGTTTTAATATAAAATTTCTGTTTAATCGTTACTATAATTATTTAGATTCCAATCATCTTTTCTATTTTTATTTATTTTTTAATTATAGTTATGTTTCAACTAAATATCTTGAGATTAATTATCTTCCATGTTCAGCTGCCGGGATAATCATCATACAAGGAAAATTTAATATCTTGTCATCAGCTTACAATATTACAATATGTTCATAATATATATATATATATATATATATATATATATATATATAATATTTATGGTTTATTTATTGCAAAATGTTGTCAATAAAAAGTATTAATCCCCTCTCTCTCTCTCTCTCTCTCTCTCTCTCTCTGCATCGATGGAATTTTACGTTGAGAAGATTAAAAAGATATTTCCTAACAGTATAAATCATACCAGATTTAAGAGAAGTTTACTTTATTGGTAGAAAGGCGAACTAAAACACATTCAAAATAAACTGTCATCTATAGCCAGACAAAGTTATCGATATATAATGTGAGCTTACGTCGAGTGAACTGGCTCATTTTCAATCTATCTTTTAAAAATACGGTGAGCTTTTATGTAAGTATATAACAGTTAAAAGGTATGCGTGGAAGTTTTTCTGTTTTAAATTGAACAATGTTTGAGTACAGTTTTCTATATTGATAGGTTCGACTTTTAATGTGAATAATATGGGGAATCACGTGTAGGTTATCTAAATGTTTTAAGAAATAAATTTAACAATATATCGACTAACTATAGATGAGAAAACAGTTGCGGATAAAACGTTAAAAATTAAAAACTTAATCGAAATCAGCAATTGGGTGAAAATACCGATTTTCTGAGTTGATTTAAGGTATTTATTCTGCTGCTGTTTCTATATGGCTTTATAGTTGTTGAACAGGTCACTGTGCAATTCAAGCATATAAAAGATCCCTGAAAGAATTTTGGGCGAAAAACACTGTTAGAAAATCAAATCTCACTTTATTTGAAGCTTTCAAAAGATGAAGATTTCTAATGAGTTTTTCAAATCAAAACGAGACTTCGCGTATCCGAGGGAGGACAAATTTGAAGAAAAAAAATTCAGGTATCTTGAAACGATCACTGCGAACTGTTAACAAAACAAGCTTCATAGCTCTAAATCGTGCGAAGCTAATGGAATCTGAGTCAAATATAGATGCTGATTGCCACCTTGTCGATCCGAACAGAAATCGAAACGTAGCATGACTTATATCATAAACATAGCGTGAGTTTTTTCTTCTTCGAACCGATAAGGTGT
Organism: Sycobia sp. Sy_11; assembly: GCA_018907035.1. Taxonomy (NCBI): domain Eukaryota; kingdom Metazoa; phylum Arthropoda; class Insecta; order Hymenoptera; family Epichrysomallidae; genus Sycobia; species Sycobia sp. Sy_11. The sequence goes on from JACCIC010000040.1 coordinate 3,334,432, forward strand.
AAACAGTGAATATTTTAAGACACCTGAATTTATTCCTTGAACATCCAAAAGGAGGCGGAAAAATCAGTGTCAACATAATACTAGATTAAATAAGGATTGATCGTCTCTCTCTCTCTCTCTCTCTCTCTCTCTCTCTCTTCTCGTGATGAGAGAGCTCGTATCGAAGGCATATCTTCAATTAACTTAGAAGGGATCAATTAATGGCGGGAAGCATCGTTTCTGTATACGTGCGCATATGTGCACGTGTAAAATATTTCTGAATCCGCGGATACACTACTTGATTTATTCACGATAACGAAATTGGTGGTTTTCTTTAAGGAGGGAGGGAGGGAATGATTAATCATTATAAAGTCTCGCTCCGTAAATTTCGATGCAAAGGATTTTTATTCGTATGAATCTATATATAATAGTTCGGTAACATTGTTCGATTACTTTCTTCGACATATTAGCTGTTTCACCCATATTTGGAATTTTATCGTAAAAATTTATACATGTACGTAATATTGTTGTATCATTACTCTCTTTCTCCGCCTGTCCACATCCCCTCTCTCAATCTCTGGACGAATATAATATAAAATATTCATAAGCTCACCATACACTAGAGAATTCTTTAAATTATTATCATACGAGCACGACTGGATTTTACAATTCATTATTTTTAATTTTATTTTTTCTGTCTCAGTTGTTATTACAAAGCATGTCATGCTAGTGACATGATAGTGTAACATATATTATTGAAAGACTAAACATCCATGATGCGTAAAAACAAGAGATGCATGGATAATTTTGTGTGTGTGTGCACGCGCGGGCTCGTCCTGTGTGTATTTATTTCACGAAGGAAATAAAAATTTATAGTGCGTGTATAAAATAATAATAAATTATGAAACAGGCATTGCTACAATATTTGATTTAGTTTTATAAGATTTTACTAACATAGAATTTCACAACTATTATTTATCAAAGAAATGGCTGTTTCTATCAGTCATCTATTTCATTTTAATTTTAATCATTTCTATTTCTTTTTCGCAAAACGAAATGGACTATTTATCAAGCAATTTTTAGAGCATTTTTTAAATAGTGTTTTTCAACAGTGCTATCATATGTTCCACTTTTTGTGCTTTTATATGAATTGAATTGTTTACTTTGTATTTATATGCTTATTATTTTTACTCCCTTAATCAAAGGTCCTTAAATGACTAATATTCATTTTTAAACCGTCGAGAAAAATGAAACTCAATAAATTAATTTAATATTAGGTGAAATTTAAAGAAAATAACAAAACATAAATACTGATTCAAACGCTTATTATAAATTTATGTCTAACGAACATAATACATTTGAACATAATTTATTCTTTTGTTTATTATATGTAATTTTTTCCAAATCAAAATATTAAAAATTAAACTTAAAATTTCTTTCAAAAATGAAATATATCTTTCTCGCATGTATATTTATTGTAATAACCATATTTTTCTAACTCTATTTTCGTTTCTCGATAATAAGAGCACATATTATATAAAAATATTAGGTCAAATTAATAACCTTCGGTAAAGACTATCGTCTGTATATATTATATATATATATATATATATATATATATATATATATATATATATATAAACTCCTTCATTATTTGCGTCCTTCGTTTAATAATTGGATAATTCTTGAATTAGATGTGTAGCTACTGTATATTTATCACTTATATATTCATGATGTATGCATGATTTACATATAAAATAATATAATATATACATATATATATATATATATATATATATATATATATATATATATATAGATGAGTAAAACATATTGTAATCATATGCCAGGTATACATGAGCGCACACATTACGTATGTTGGCAGATAATAAAAATATAGTCAACTTTTAATTTAGATTATTATTCTTTTACTTAATTTCTGACAAGAATTAGTGTTTTTATTTTTATTATATTGTATTATTTGCACCTAAAATGTTTCGCTTATTTCTATAAAAACTGGAAGAATTTCGAATTGCATTGTATTGTAGCACAGTGCAATGCAAGAGCCATAGAAGGGGGGGGGGGTACAGGATTCTAGCGTTGAATCCGCGTAAATTTATAAACTTTTCGTAAGAGCAACGAATTTAACAGCGCGTTTGCGCCTACCGAACAAGAGAGATAAAGAGAAGCAGGTCATCGACGCGGCTGATTCAAGGCCGAGAAGTCTCTCTCTTTCTCTCTCGGTCTCTTCTTTTTCAATTTTTATGCCGCTGGTACTAATTCGATCGCATTATCTGGTTGCGTAACTCTGGAGCTCCCTCCCCTCTCCATAGAAAAAAGCGAGAGGAAGGAAGAATGGAGGATGGGAGCGAGTGAGGGAGGAAGACCCTTTAAATTTTTAAAAATCAGGTGTGTCGCTGCACCTGCTGCTGGCGCCTGGCTCATCATTGTCCGCCAGAGGGGAGAGGGGTTAGCCAACACTATATTGTAGTCAAGAATGGATTTCTATAGGAGGGTTGGTAGGCATAGAGAGAAAGAGAGAGTGAGTGAGTGAGTGAGAGAGAGAGAGAGAGAGAGAGAGAGACCGTGAATGAGTGAGTGAATTTTAGAGCATCTGCCCCATCTCTTTCTCTCTTCCTCACTCTCTCTCTCTCTCTCTCTCTCTCTCTCTCTCGCCTGTACAGAGAGAGGGGACCCTAAGGAGACTGTAGGTACCCCACGCCACGCTCGAAAAAATATTAAAGGTCAGGTATAAAGCATAATCGACACTTTTATTTGTAGGGAGGTAGTGTGCTTTGAATGACTCTCTTCCATGTGTTAGAAAAGACTCCGCAAACATTTAACCCCCCCCCTACCTCCCCCTCACTATAAAACAGGTTTAGGATTTACGAGTGGCGCTTATCCAGACAGTAATACATAAATTTCGGTTGTCCGTCTAGGGCGAGAAAACGCAGCGCAAGGTGTTAAAGGGGCGAGGAAGTAAAAGATATATTATAGATATAAATGTCGGCGTTACAATTTGACTGTAAAAATGACTTTCAAATTTCGAAATCTTATTTGCCCAAACAAACGCAATTCTACAATTACAATAACGAATAAAGAACATTCTATTTATCTACATTGATTTATCGCAGAACTGTATCAATGCAATTTCCACATATATTTTTAAAGTAACAAAAAAAAATTTTATACATTTGAAAACAATCTCATACTCCAATATAAATGTTGGTTTTACTTTTTATCACTAGATGCTCCTGATTCTCACATTGATACTGAATTGTGAGTATATTTTATGATACAGTTCACAATAGTTCCCATATTTCCTCTGTGGTGTTCCTTTTTTATGTTGGTATGGATATCATGCGCTATATGGAAACTAAGTATAATAGTATGGTTCATATAAAAATATTGAATATAGTAAAATCTGATAAGCCTCGTGTATTATTCCTCGGATTAGACTGATACTATATATATACGTATAGTGAAAGAAAAAAAGCAAACGCGAGGAGAAGGAGGTATCGATAAAGATAAAAGATCTTGTAGATTCCTCGATTTTCATCCTCGGAATCCCCAACTGACCTGCGAAATTTCTCTTTCTCTCTCTTCTCCCATACGTCTTTATACCCAGACGTGCAAGCGCCTCCCCCCCCCCCCCGGCCAAACAGCGAGTCGCGAACGCGTCGCTAGAATTACGCGGTTGGGGTTGCGGCGGCGTCCCTTCCGCTTCGCCGCCCTCTCCCGCTAGCTCGCCGAACTGCCGATGCAAAAGAGACGTGGCGGTGGCGGTGGCGCGCGCGTCGCGGCCTTGTTTCACGCTGTTTTTTTTCGACACAAGAGGGGAGACAGCGTTGCATTGGCCGTTGCGCGTTGCAAAGTCTCTATCGTGTTCATTTGCCTGGCGTGTCCTATCCTCGATGGGGTTGGGATATTGAAGGGGGGCCAGGGAAGGATGAAAAAAAAAATGTCGGCAGAGGAGAAGGAGGAGAAGCAGGAGCGGGACGAAAAAATAAGAGAATGAAAAAGTGAAGGGCTCGACAGGGGGGTTACTGTTGAGTGGCTTCTCTCTTTTTTAGGAAGAAGTTTGTGCACCGGCTTAACGAAAATGTTTTTTCTAGTAACACTGGAAATATTATGTTCAAACAATCTGAAACATTTTTACTTTAAAATATTGAAATTAAATGAAAACACTTGGCTAGTCTCACGAAACACAACAATTTTATTGTCTACGGTCGTTTCGGCAATTATAAGCTATTTTCAAGATAGAATACAAAGTATCTTGACTTTATTCAAAGATTTTTTTTTCATTTAGCACAATCGCCAAAAAAATTCTTTTTAATCATGTACCTTATTTGTTAATCTAATAAAGAATTTCTAAATATAATCATGTTTGAAAATTTTACGATTGATTATGTTGTATTTACATGCAAGTCTTGAGTATATAATCGGATAAGTCGGAAACTATTCCAAGGGACGTTTAATTATAATTCCATGGAAAAGGCAAGAGAGTTACAGAGAGAAGGAGAGAGAAAAAGAGAGATAGAGTATACGCTGTAAAAGTAGAAAATTGAAAAAACACAGAATGAGAAGAACAGAAGAGCGCAAAACAAGAAAAGAAAAAAATCTCTAATATACAGAATCATCCTAGCGTGCATTTACTGTAATGCTAAAAAACCTAGCACTCGTATACCTTCACGAATGGGGGAGGGGGTACAAAGGGCGTAGAGCGTGAATCGAGTCCAATTCCCTTCCGTCCTTTTCTTTCATGCTCTTGCGTTTTGTCGGCTTCTTATACCTTATATATATATATATAACATACTACTATTCCACCTTAACGTGGCGCTGTGTTACAAAGTCGTTTTAGAAGAAGAACAGTGGGCAAGAGAGAGAGAGAGAGAGAGAGAGAGAGAGAGAGAGAGAGAGAGAGAGAGAGAGAGAGAAGTGCTAGGCACTGCAATTCTCCCCATCCCGACACTCTCTCCCTCTTATTTTAGATGGAGGCGCTTTGTGCGCCCTTTACTTTCTGTTCTCGCCATTGTTTTTCGGGGGTGTATGTGTGTGTACATATATATACATACACGCACAAAGAGTGTAATTTCGACTGACACCTTTGTGTTAATTTTTAATCGCGGCGAATTAATTTTCGTGAGTGCTAGGTTGCGACACCCCCTCTCTTCCTTCCTCCGGACGTCCCCGGTTTTACTCCTGTCAATGGATCATTGTTACGTGCGAATGTCTGTGAATGTGTGGGAGGAAGGTAGATTATGACAATATACAACGTTTGCATGTAAAACACTTTTGTCGTTCTATTTTAGTCTGCTAATTAGTCGAGGTCTCTTAATTCCAGACACATGAAGCTTTTATACGAATATTTCATAGTTATCATTCACATCTCTCTCTCCCTCTCTCTCTCTCTCTCTCTCTCTCTCTCTCTATCTTTCACACACACGCACTAATAATTTATCATTGATTCATGGATCCATTCTAAATGATGGATTTGAAATCTGTAACTGATGTCAATTTTCTTATTTCTTGTACATTATGCAAGATCTAAGGGGAGAAAAAATCAAGCAAAACCTATCTAAAGATCCGTTAGTCGGCTTTATCGCTGCACTCGTGCATTAAAAATTCTTCCCGCGCATTCACGCATTAAACGACCAACAGAAATTATATTGTATAATCAAAATTATTTTCCTCTCCTTTAATCTGAATATTTATGTCTGACTGCATGTTTTATTTTTTTGTTGCAGGTGAGTTGGGGAAAAAGTGCAACGTTTACTTGCCAAGAAAAAGTTTTTGGCACACGTACACAAGTGAGTAACATACACACACGCGCGCACTTTATTATTACAATTTATGAAATTCATTCTCACCTGGTGGTATAATAGGGAGAAGGGGATGGGGAGGGGGAGATAAAAATAACAATTATCGAAAGTTCTGCTTTGTGGATTTAGTGAAAGGCTATATAAAATGTAAATATTTAAATATAATTATAGCAGTATTTAGAAAGTTTTAAACAGGTGTGTTAACCATCGTGTTTAAATAGTTAAAATGTTCAAATTACAAATGAAACGATTCGTAGAAAAATTTCAAATTCCCTGGACAAAAACGATGTTACAATAATTAGAAATACGGAACTATATAATAATCATTTATCTATATAGATTGCGTTCTAATGCGCTCTGAAATTCTATATATATTTTGTTTTCCGACGAACGTTACACAAGTTATAATTGTAAGCTCTCAACGTGCTGTCGACTCCTCTTCAATAACCGGTCCAGTATAAAGTGCTCTCTTCCCCTCATCGTTTATTACATTTAAACATTGAATTATCGAAATTTTCAGTTGACATTCGATCAGCTCTACTTTACAGTGCTGCAAAGTCGCAGGCACATTCGTTAAATAATGAAAAAACGAGAACGTTCTAAAAAAATTGTTCTAACTTGAAACTTTATCGCGCTGTCGAATAGATGTGTAAATAATGGGTTTACGAATAAGTAACGCTCTCGCACACGAGGTTAACATGTATAATATTAATTAAAAAGCAGAGCTCTGCTCTCTCGATCCGTAAAAAGTGATTTCGTCAGCATGTTACCCGTAAAAGGCAAATTAAATCGATTTATGCTCCATTTTATTTTTTCATTTGGCAAACGATTTAAGCACGCGCCACGATGATTTCGTTTTACATTCGTGAAATCCAACGATACAATTCTAATCGTCGTGGATAAGTGCAGATCGCGCAGTTTTAGGCGACAGCGCGTTCACGCAATCATTGATTTTTCCAGGGCAGCAAGAAATATGCCTCATCTATCGGCATCTCTGCGTTAACTATAGTTTGCAACAATGCTTACGAATTCGGTATAATTCACGCAATCCCCTAAATTTCCGTGTATCTATATCTCAATAAGGCGGGAAAACTTCAGTCGGATCAGATATTTTTAACAACGATATGCCTATATATATATATATGTACATATAATATTAATATCCATTACGCACGCGCGTCTACAAGAACTAAACGCTCGCCAGGGGAGAGCAAAAAGGCTCACACGGACTGTTATAAGAGTCCGCGCGCGGGAGCCGAAGGAGCGAGTCAGGCTTATGAATATAGCCCCTCGGGCCTAGCCGGGCTGGAGAAGGGGCGGGGGGGGGTATTACGAAGAAAAAGGACAGAATCAGTTCCTCGGCGCGACAGGTGAGACCGACGCGGGTAAGCAGGAACTCGCACCTCGCGAGAGACAGTAGACAGAGCACGCAGGATTACCAGCTCTTGGTCTTGCGGCCGCGACGGTGGTGCAGTCCGTTAAAAGACTTTATAAGGCTTCCCCCCCCCTCTCCCTACCTGTCCCCTGACTCTCTCGCTCTATTCCTCTCTTCTCACTCTCTCCTGTTAACCATTTGTGGTGTCGTATGAGCGGGATTAATAATACTTACACACATACATACATACGTACACACACACACACACACGCACACACACACACACACACACACACACACACACACACACACACACACACACACACACACACACACACACACACACACACACATCAGCTCTCGTAGTTTCCGTCTTCCTTTTTTCCCCTTTCGACTGCTCGTACCGTTCGGGGCGGGGAGAGGGGGGGGGTAGGTGTTACGCTTGCCGACCCTCGAATGCGTGTGGCCAAAAACTCGAGAAGGGACGGAACGGACACGAGGTCAGAACCGCGCTGCTACTGTTGCATCCGTCTGCCCTTGTGTCAGCCGCGAGTCCAGTCGTGCTTTTTTCCCTTCTTACGTACGGTGGCGCTCGTTAAAAATTCGACAAATGAGCTCGAAAACTATTGTTTTCTATTACCTCGATTGAGCCTTGAAAAATATGATGGAAATACGACAATTGCAACCGCGGGAGAGGTAATTCGTCGTTTCTCGTCGAAAACAAGGCTAAAGGATGTGGAAGGAAATTAATTTAATCCTAGCGTGTGATTTGATTATTGCTAAAAACAATGCCGTAGGAGGTCTGCAGAGGTCGTTTGTATCGGGTGCGCTCTCCAGATCACGCGTACGGCGTTGTTCGTATTATTTTCATATCGTTCATTATTGGCAAAATTAATTCGAAATGATGCGTGATGCATGATTTTCTAGTAAAAAAAAAAAGTTGTCTGAAAAATTAATTTATCTATTAATATATTTGAAATTGTGTATGTGAAACGTTGAATATAAATCACTTTGCACATTCGCCGATTCACGCTCCGTCTACACTCACGCAATTATATTATAAGTACTCTTTAATCAAAATATTGATAAGTTCGAAATAATTTCATAATTGTAAATATAATAATTGAATAATAAATGAATCTCAAGAAATAAAGGTATCGTTCTAATACTCGCTACGTTAAAATGCAGAAAATTTATATCATATGTGAAATAGATTTATTACATACTGAAATTATTATAAATTCCGTGATTTAAAATTCGATTAATTCGTGTAGTATTCAATGAAGCAGGTGTCAGAGAGAGAGAGAGAGAGAGAGAGAGAGAGAGAGAGAGCACACTTTGTACAAATGAACATCACATTCTTTCGAGTCCAGTAGTTAGTCGTAGACCTTTTTGCCATTTATAGAGATTACATACAATATTCACGGAGAATATATATTAGAAAAACTTGCAAGATACATAGAATGGTATAAACTGTAAATTGGCGAACAAAACGTTCCCCGTATGTACGAGGGCGCCACTGAATGAAAACAAATATAGCCGACATGACCATTCGGATCATACAATTTTTCAATATAATTTATATAAATAGAACTTATATTTTTATTAAAAAATGAATGTTTCTACTTAAAATATTTATTAAAATGTTGTACCATATTTTAGAATCACAGAGCATCTTCAAGCAAGAATAAATGTAATACCATTGTTTCTGTTGCATTTTAATTGAACACATAATGTAATAAAAAGAGACAATATAGAAAAAAATATTTTTTCAAATAGATTTATTTTTCTTAATAATTATAATTCATGTATTTTTTCAGTAACATAACTATCATATCAGTGGTAAAATATTATTTTCTTATCGCATTTAATTTTCATTATTTTGATTCTTTATCATTCTTCGCCATTTCAATATCATAAAATAAATTAAATCTTGGAAGTTTAACGACTTTAGGTTCAGTGATAAAATAAAAATTTTAAATTTTTAACAGTTTTACTAAAATTGAAGTACGTTCGAGTAATGTCGGGCAGAAAAAGGCCCTTTCGTTGATGTAAGAAAATTACAAATTTCTTTATTTCGATGAGTTTTACTTTTTTAATACAATTTCTTTTAACAACTATGTTTTATCATTGTCGAAATTGTTGGATTTATTATAATTTAATTTTATATGAAATTCATAAAAATTTATCATATCTATATAAATAACTGGAAATCATTCAAGGAAATCAATGATTTTCTAATAATATTATATTAAATCGATTACTTAATTAAAACAAAATCGTTATTATTATTATTATTATTATTATTATTATTATTATTATTATTATTTTATGCGGTTAGCGATAAAGTTGTTTATTTTTTATTTACGCTAGATGCATTTGTCTCGATGCCCGTAGCTTCGGATCTAAATATAATATCGCCTTGCCTTCTACCGATGCAATGGAAAGAAAGAAGAGTTTCCCATAGCGCCGGAGCCTTCGTCCTGCGGGAATTACAACCCATCTATATATATATACATATATAAGAAAAACGGAGGTCCCTGCGGTCGGCGTCGGCGCGGCGTTGCTGCCTTTCCGTCCTGCCATAGTCGCTCTTCTCGCAAGTCTAAAATATACCGTAGGAATGCAATCTTTTATTAAAATTCTTTTCTCTCGCGCGAGCCCCCTTAAAAATGGGTATAATAATGTAATTGAAAACGTTTAAGGCCCCTCTCTTTCTCCCTTCCTCTCACTCTCTCTCTCTCTCTCTCTCTCTCTCTCTCTCCCTCTGCTGAATGCGTATTTTTACGAGAATATTTATGATTATACCCTCTCACTTTTGTGAGAGAAGTATAAATATATATATATATATATATATATATATATATATATATATATATATATACGCGCGTATGCAAACGGATGGCAAGTAACCGATTGAGTAATAATTTATCAAATTAAGAATAATGTACGCGCATACTTTGGAAAATGTTTTTTTTTTTTTTGTTATTAATAATTATATACTACTAATTGTATGCAAGCCTCGGCAGCGCAAAAGCGCATACTGTTGTATACACTATTCTAAATTGCACTTTTAGCGCAATTTTCCAAGTTATTCATTTTTTAAATTTAGACAAAAAATATATATAGACAGAGTGTATACGTGCAAAGCGCGTACGTGTGAGCGTTGCCATTTTCCGAGAAAATTCAATAATTAGAAACATTTTTCCATTTCGCAATGCGGCCGTGTGCGCGCGCGCCCGTAGACGTTGGCATTTGATCGAATGGAACTTCATCGGAACGTATACAGCGAGATTATAACCTGATCCCTCTCGGTAGATGCTGCCTTTCTTTTCTATTTCGTTCGTTTGCTTTCCTTCCCTTTTTTTTCCGTTACTCCTTTACCCGACGACCGGCAACGGGGGCGCTCGGGTCCCGAGCGCGGCAGGACGCGATTCCTCGCGCGGCTCTGTGGCGCGGCGCGAGCGAGGGGCAGGGCCGGGGGGAGAAAAACCGGATTCGAAGCAAAAACGTCCGTACCAGTCGCGGTCGTTATCGGTATAACCTCGGGGATAAGATATCGATTCGCCTCTTCCTCGCCAATTGTAGATCGAAGCTGTTGTAGCGTTAAGTCGCGGAAAATGAAAAAAAAAAAAGAAAAAAAAAACAGGAAGAAATGCGACGCTCGCGAGCGCCCTCGCTCTGAAAAATCATGCGTCGATGATGGCTTCTTCTTCCTTTTTTTTTTTTTCTTGTCGCGAAGAACTCCTGCATTCTCCTCAACGCTCATAATTAACGAGATGCCTTATTTCCTATCGTTATAATCGATATAAATGAGCTTTTCACGTTTGTGGAATTTTTGCGCTCGTGAAATCGTTACGTCGATGGTGCGCCTAGGGACTGAGCGATATATAATACCAATTTCGACTTCTGGACTTTATGTACGTATTAGAATAATGGGATAGCGCTACTCTCTGGCCTGGATTGAATAAATATATATTCGACGCGGACGTTATAGAAGTTAACATACATTATAGAAAGTTAACATACATTATAGAAAGTTAACTATATATATATTTGCGAGTCCTTGGCAATTCAATGAGTAAACGAAGAGAATCATGCACCTGTCAATGCGTTTAGGTCGGAAAAACTAGACCAGTTCCCTCCTCGGCGACTAGGTCTTTTTTTTTATCTCTTTTTTTTCTGTTACTTCACAAATTGACTAAGCAGAAGTGCCTGACGTACTGTAACACTCTACTTATTCGAAAAATCTAAAATATTCTATTCTTGTAGATGGTAGCGTTTTTTAATTATTATAAATTATAGAACCCCGCTGCGAGCGTAGAGAAATTAATTAAACCATCTTGGGGTTATTCCGTCGAATTAATCAGCCATCGATAAAATCTTCCTAAAACCAAAGACTCGAGTTTTGGAATTATTCTCTCATTGTTGTTTAAGGTTAACTATAATTAAGCTTCTCTCATACCTATTAATTTTTTTTCGTTTTGCTTTGTTTTTTTTTTTTTTTTTTTTAACATACTTGGCTGGTTTCGTCCTTAGTGCACAATAGAAGGTCGAATAATTGCAGGAACAGCACCTGTATATATTTAAAACAATTATTGTATACCTCGATACTTAAGAATTACGATCTATAGTTGAATATAACAAGTATGCCTCTGTGCGTGTGTGCGCGCGCGCGCGCGCGCGTGTGTGTGTAGAAACGCGTTAAAGAAAAGTCCTTTTTGCATTGCATAAGTCTCGCGGATATATATCTATTCTTCATCTCTATGTAATTTGTTCTCTCGGTATTCAGTATAATTATAAATTTATCGCCAGCGCAATGGATGCTAAGCTGTTTAAATAATATATTAAGATTTCAGCGGCAGCGGCAATAAAGAAATTAAATATATGGCATTTCATAAATTTTCGCCTGTCCGTTCGCAGAAAATTTGCTCGAACAGTTTCTGTTTAGTAATGGATCGTTCTCGCGCTCGTTGCTATGGCTCTTATGAAAATTTGGCGTGGCTTATGAAAACTGTTCCGAAGCTATCCTTTTCGTTTTGTCTCTATCTATCGACTCTTCTCACTGGTCGTTGAGGAGAGTAAATATTTGAAAAAATGGGAACTTTAGAATTACATCCGACGCTAAGAATTTCCAACCATTTTTAACAGCTAATGATATAAACAAAAAAATAGTGAAGAAGAGTGACAACATTTTTTATAAACACAGCCTATATTCTATATAACAATACAGCGATATTGTAAAACATTTTTGTAAAACGATTGATTGTAAAACGACTATATGGTGCTTCAACGATTTATTCATCAAATCTATTACTCATGCGAAAAACGTTTAAAAAATCTATAAAGATTAATAGTATTTATGTTTATACTTATTAGTTCTTTCATTAATCTTGCGAGCGAAATTTTCCGAACTAAAAAGTCTTAGTCGTGATCATGCTGATATCATTGCGAGCATATATATATATATATATATATATATATATATATATATATATCTATATATATATATGTATATATAGACTTCTGAGTAATTTCATTTCTTTCGTCACTCTGGCCATCATTAACTATATATATATATATATATATATATATATATATATATATATATATATATATATATATATATAAATGAAGTATCGCAGAATTCTCGTCGACGCTTTCGCGTAAACGCTCGCAATCGACGGCATGGATTACCATCAGACATCATACGCAGTGAATCCCCGCACGCTCCGGGAACATTGCGCGGAGGACTTTGTTAAATTAAATACCGCCGATTCCGCCCCACCCCCTCGTCAGCGCTCTCTTCGTCGCCCGTCTCCTGTCTCTTCGTACAATATCATCTGGTCGTGTACGAGGGAGGGGCGGTGTTGAGGAAAATTACATTATAGCGCGGATTGCTTACGTCACGATTATATATATATATATATATATATATATATATATATATATATGTCTGTGTGCAAAGAGGGAGTGAGGGAGAGAGAGAGAGAGAATAAGTAATATAGACGAAAATGATCGTCGTGACATCCGCAAGAAAGTCTCCTGATGCTCCTTCCTATACAGAGTTCTTAGACATTGCTTTTTCCACCGCATCCCACCCCCTCCTCTATTTCTCCTTTAATCTTCTCCTATCTTATTCTTTGATTTATTAAATAAGGGGACTCTCTACAATATTTTCACGTAAAGTGAAAGGCGCGGGAAAACAGATCGAGTATAATATACGTCTTGTAATATTCCAGAAGTATTTCTTACATATATATATATATATATATATATACATACATATCTTCTCTCGCCACACGTAGATATGTAAACAGTAATCCTAATAAGTACCTAATTTAAGATGCATTAAGTAATTCTAATATTCTATTTATCGAGTAATTCCGAAGAATTTCTTGTACATATCTTCGTATATTTTAGCTAACAGTTTTATACTTACATATATATATATATATATATATATATATATATATATATATATATATATATATATAGAATTTCAACTGTTCAGGCTATTACAAGATGTAAGCCTTACAAGGTGAAAATAATATTATAGATTAACAAAAATACACATAAGATTCCTCTTTTTAATTTAGAATTCGACAGTTATAATAAATTCTTTTTTTTCCTTATTGCATCGCATTTTAAAATTTAAATTTGAAAAATCAGCTGTTTTTCACATATATATTTATGTCTAATGTTATGGCCTCGGGTAAGATAAAACGAGAAAGTTTATTCTGATCTATTTAATAATTCGATAAAATTTGAAATACATGACAATGAAATCAATGTATTAAACGCGATTCAATAAGCGGGTAGAAAATTAATTAAAAAGTTCTATTTTTATTTTAAACTGCTGAACATGTCTAAATTTAGCTAAATTATCGCATTAACAACATTTCATTCAATTTTGTTTATAAAAAATTATTTCATTCAGAGAAGATGCATAAACATTCATAATTATCTGCGTACAATTTTTTTTCATCGTATGGTATATTGAATCTTAAAGAATCCATGTATAGTATCTTTGATAAAAATTCAAATGTCTTTTAAATTTTTCTATTGAATTCTTCTCTATATAACGCGCGCGCGTGTGTAATAAAGTTGATCTTTCATTAAATATCAATTAAGAAAAACATAAAAAATAGTACAAGTTTCTTTATGCAAAGTCAGCTCGCCTCCGTCGCTGATTAAGAGCATGATTGAATGCCGGAAAAAGCGAGGTTAAAAAAAATTATTAATTGTAAGTTACAAATATTTAGAAGCAGAGAAATTTCAAAGGATTAATTATGGAATGTATTGGTGTTGATCGTTTTAAATTAAACTTAATATAGATATTTCTTTTTACTCAGTTTGAACTCGATCTCTTTCTATATTGTTTTAGTAATTTTATACAAATTTATATTAAATTTAATATGACTAAAAGACTTGCTAATATTTATAATTCTTATGATTCTTCTCCCAATGAAAAAATTTCGTAGAAGTTCTAAAACCATAGTTCAAACAAGCTTATAGAATAAAGTTAATAATAATTCGACCAATAGGAACAATTACGATATTATTAATAGTGCTGCAATTAATGCATTGGCAAAAATATGTATTGCTTTAAATAATAAGGGGACATTTGGACTTCTGCTCTGCTTACTCAATAATATTTAAGCCGGTCGTGCTTATCAGAAACATCCGGAAGACGATCTTGCCGCGTTCGAATCCTACTTTCGAATTCACATTATAATATCAATTATTATAATCATTGAAATTAATGCATATTTTATAGCTTCTTTGGGACAGCTAATGAAACAGTTTTATTTGAACGACAGTCGAAAAACTTGATTTGATGTATTGGCCTGATAAGTCTCTAATTTCATACATTTTTCTTTATAATATATATATATGTAGGCAGAGGGGCAGTGTGATATCTGATGTTTCTTTTCGATACAAAGATAAGTTCATTGGCCTTTTGATTCCCCATAATACGTCTGCTTCATTTACATTTCACAAAAATTACCCAACGATTATTCAAACAGCAACTGCTTGAACAAAAATATTTTATATTTTTTCAAATAAATATTTTATAAAAGACGATCTTTTATGACAATTCAAAGGAAATTTTTATTTTTCGTCAAAATTATTCAATATCATATTCGATGTACAGCTTGTGGTAGAAAATTATTGTACGTTGACAAATGAATAATTGAGCTTTGAAAATTCATGATCTGTTGATGCTCAACAGAAAAATGATATCCCTTCTGTTCCCTTGCAAATGACCGCGGGCAGTGTAACAAAAATATACATATAAACATATTATATACGTATATATATATATATATATATATATATATATATATATATGTATGTATGTATGTATGTATGTATGTATGTTTGTAACAGTATATCGTAGATGCTCCCATTCCCGCGCGCGCGTACGTCTCCCGATAACATTTTGGTATCTCGTTCGTATCGCGGGCTTGATGTATATACCTGACATTGGCATCTGACCACGTTGCTAAAAGGCACATATGTATATAGGTATATCACTCGCGCGCGGTATCGCTCGATAGGTATCGCGCTCCGTACGTTATATCGCGTATGTGTATAATTATATTGGCGATATACCGATGTGGCGCTTGTCTACATTTAATATATATTATATACATCTTGAAAAAATTTCTCTAGCATTGTAGTTCTGATTATAGGCGCGCGCGCTGTGTATGTGTGTGTGTGGGGAGCTTAGCTTGAAAAATATACGCGCGAGTATCGAGCACATTATACGTACGCCGTACGAATGTACAGATGCGGGCGTAACGAGCCGTGTCACGAAATAATTTGCGATATCGAAGAGCCAGAGAGGAACAGGGGCAGGCGGCTGGAGGGGGGAGGGAGAGGAAAGCAGATATTCTCGATATTACACACGTATCCATGCAATCGATGATTGCAAGGCTATACGAAAAAATCTTTGCGCGGTGCGCGTATGCGTGTGTCATTGTAAATACCATACGGACATTGGACATGCTTTGTAAGTCGAACGTATAACGTTTTCATTATATATCGTTATTGATAGGTGGGGTTCTTTTATCAGTAGATAATATTTGAATAAAATCGTATTATAAGTATGCGGATTTTTTTGAATAGTGATATATATATATATATATATATATATATATATATATATATATATATCTCATCATTGTGATAACTATTTATAAACGCATATATTATGTTGATTTTATAATTTCAATTCTACCTGTGGGAATTGCATCACTTTCTTTCGTTTTTTACTGGATTGTATCCGGTTGTATATGTATTTTAATATCACATCCCTCTCTTATAAATATAATACAAATGAAACACATCGATGATAGTGTACGCGTTTGCGTACGATGTTATACTTATGAAGTCGTAATGGGGCTTATCTGTTAACCGAGCTAATTTTTGCCACTTGCGGGAATGGCCAGCCACCTAACGCACAGTGTGTGCATTTGCCAGAAAACCAATGTTTCTTAAGTCAATTCGTGTAAATTCTGGCTAAATAAGTTTTCCTGTCAGCTTAACTAAAAAATTACAGAAAACAAAAAATCATGAAAAAATTTAACGATGTCATTTATTTTACAAATAAATAAATAGAATTTATTTACTACGAAGAATTGAAACAAGTATAAGATAAAAATTAGATATTAAATAAAATATCAAAGATAAACAGTTCCAAAAATTAATTATTACGTAATTTTTAGGATGAAAAGTCGAATGAAAAATAGACTTTATTATATTCCTTTGTAAATCTTTCAAGCTTTCAATTCATGTTATCTTTTTAAATTTTTTTTCTTACATAAAAAACACTTTATGTTACTCTATAAATATTACTTTTTCCCATAGTACAGTAATTAAAACTTACATTCGATTTAATTGCCTATTCTCAATCAAGGTTTCAACTTTAAAAATCTCTTTTCTACTTTCCTTAATTTTACCGGCAATGTTCAAATTAGCCATTCTAAGATTTGCCTATTTTCCAGCCACGATGGCTAATTCCATTTTTATGACAAGGCAACTACTTTCCAGCCCCTTGAAAACTTCCAGATTTCTACACGTTGCTCTTGATTTTGCATTTGACTCTGCTACTGTAAGTCCAGTTCTTTCTTTTTATTTAATGCTTCATTTGCCAAAAGTGCCAGTCCATAAAAGAGAAAGCATGGAGGAAAACGCGATAAAACAGTTGAACACTATTCTAAAAGCATTGCTTATATACGATGAGTGAGGCCAGAAAAGATCCAGGATTTAGTGATGTTAATTATTCTGTCATTCAAGAAGCTTTGGAACAAATTTAAGCCGTTATTTCGTCTATGAAGTGGAAAGACGTTGTAAATCCTAAACAAAAAATATAAAAAAAAATGAAATTCAATATTTTGACAAATGAATCCTACGCTCCTACTATATACTCGCAGCGAACCTTCCCACTAAGAGATTGAACACCCCCCCCCCACCACCACACATCATGATATAAAACATGGTAAATGTACCGGTACGCGAAGAGCACGACTCGGCGAGAACGATTGTAACGTGTGTGGACCCCGCGAGCGAGAAGACGAACCTGCGCGACTTTACTAAATTCTGCATCACGAAATTGAGAAGCATCGTATCGGTATATTCACTAGATTTATAATACGGGCCGATAAGATTTTTAATAATTTTTCTATTTCCCTCGTCTATGCGCTCTTGTCGAAAATATCGTAACTTTTGCCGAACCCGCGTCTTCCGATAACGCAAAAACTTTCTCACAAACTTCACATATTATTCATTCCTTCGCTTTTTATAAATCCACAAGGGATGTGCGATCTTTGTCCCACATTCGATAGAACATTTATGCCTTATAGAACTATAAATGTACTTCGAGCGAAATTTGGAGAGGCGGATGGTATATTTAGGAGAATTAGAGAGGTAGAAAGGAAAAAATTAGATTACAATGCAGGAGAATTCTCCAGTCGTCGGGTGGGCAGCTGACGATAAAATAATTCGCGACCGATAAATTTTATAAGCGAAATTTTAATTTCGATAAATTACTTTTGCCTCCCACCGTCGTTCTTTCTTGTTTAACGCACTTTTAATGGAAGACAATCGGCGAGTAATATATTACATTAGATATTTGTGTTTTTGCACGCGCGCGTTCATACGCGTTATCTCTCGCCGTGCTCACAGCGCTGTGTACGTTACGCGCGTGCAATAATGTGCGTGCGTATCTGCGGCCGGCTATCTGATCAATCGCGGAATATATATATATATTATTCGCGCCGTGCAGCGCTGATTTTCGAAGTCTCGTAACACGGGAGGCTTTATTTTAACGATTTGGTCAACGCTTTAAGCATTAATTATATAGTCAGGTTTGTAAATTTACGTCCGAGACGAGCGGTGTCCGAATTTAGGCGCGACGGTCGATCATTATTATCGAACGGTGAAGTGAATATAATTGTATAAATCTGCATCTATGGTTTTTAAAGAATACGGATAATACGCGTGTATTAGGCGGTATTTTCAACTTGCTCGCTCGATCGATTATCGCAAAGGCTTTCGGCTCGAAGTCCTTTCGCGATTTATTCGCCGCGTACGCCAGTCCGATGAAGATATCGGTAGTGGTCTGGCAACGGCAATTGTCGAAACAAAATTTGTCATTTCTTAAATATAGAGGCGATTATTAAAATGTAAAAAAATACGGAAATGACAAAAATTATAAAAATAAATGTTCATATTTTCAGGAGAATGTTTGTTAAAATTTAGAAAATTTGTTAAATATTCTATATTTCCATTGTAATTGTTTTAAAAAAAATGATTGTCACAGATCAGCAAATACATATAATTGATATAAAAAATGAATCAGTGCTCTTATGAAAACTGATAAGAACGTGGCACAGCGTCTGAAGAAATAATTTATTTTATTTTATAATATACAATCTAGTAATATAGTCTTAAAATTATAAGTCAATTTTCACTCTGAAACCTTCTCAAATGTCTGCGCAGCATATAGAGAAATTTAACCTGTAACTTTGAAAATAGAATTGGAAATTTTAAATATAAATCTAATACCCTTATTTTTTAATTTTGGCTTCGTTATGATTAAATCACAATTACAAACAAATAGAAAAACAATCTTTTAATACATTCGAGATTGCACATGTATATAAAGTAAAGTAACGTTACTTATTTTACTATTCTAACATGTAAATCATTCCTTTCTTTGCCCCGATTTTTTATATAATCACCAATTATGATTCGATCAAACAAAACCATCAAAAGATTATCCACAGTAGACATTTTGAGACATTTATTTCAAATTACAAAAAGAACATGCAATTTTTACATATATGGACCCCGCCGCAATGCACCGAGGGCCTTGCTTAAATTTCATTCGTCACTCGATGATAAGGCACAACTATAATATCGTCCAAGAAAGAGCTGCTGACTTCGCTATATTTCCGAAACATGCACGAAATACATACAACACGAGGTGGGGCAGAGAACGACAGAGAGAGAGAGAGAGAGAGAGAGAGAGAGAGAGAGAGAGAGAGAGAGAGAGAGAGAGAGGCGGGGGGTAATATAGCGGATATAGATATATCTAACTTTACGGGGGTTTAGAAAGCTCTGCAGGTGCGGGACGTATACACCTTTGTCAACCGTAAGAGGGCATTCAACTATCGATCGCGCGCGTGACTGGAATTGTCCTGTGCCTCTTCTGGCGCGCTTCCTATGTAACCCCGCTGTTGAAAGTAAAAAAAGAAGAATAAAAGGAAGCGAGTTAGAGAGAGAGAGAGAGAGAGAGAGAGAGAGAGAGAGAGAGAGAGAGAGAGAGAGAGAGAGAGAGAGAGAGAGAGAGAGAAGTACACGGAAGTAAGGCAGGAAAGGAGTGAAAAGAAAACGAACTTCGTTCCGTTTTTATAACTATATATCTTTTTGCGTTCGACGTAGAATATATTATATATTATGTATATATAGATTATTATAGACAGAGTGATTGTTCTATGAGAAACAATGGACGGGTTTCAGATGCGATCAAACTTCACCGCTGCGCACAGGTTATTTATAAATATATTGTTACTATGGTAACTGGAAAAAAATGATATTTCTTTCTAAATATGGAGTCTTAATTTCACATTGTGCTTCGTCGATAAACAAAACTGTATTTTTTCTCGAAATTTACATAATACGCAAAATAGTGCAAACATTTCCAGGCGATACTTTCGACTTTTTCGTCAAACATTATTATTCAAGTGTCATTCAATTCGTATACCACGAATAATTAGTTATTCGTGGGATACGAATCGTTTAAAGACTCGGGACCTTTTTTTCTAAATCTTACATCTAATTGATACAGTTTACAATGAGATAATAAATGTTATTGAATATAGTGTTTTTTTATTCAGCTTATTCTTGTAATTAATTATTTATGAACGATAATTTAAAATTCGGATATTAGTTAATAGAACGTGGATAATGTTACTGATGAGTCGTGTACATGATACCAACGCACGAGCACATACACGCATACGCAATATAAACTGAAAATATGCACAAGCGTAACACATTTGCATTGAATTCACCTGAGCATCAGATCGACTACCGTGTCTTTCAAAAAGGCGTTAGCGACCGAGTTTGTTTGTATAAATAATTTGGAATTATGCAATGTGATTTGATATAATATAGTTTAGTTCGAACCTCGGCTTAACTTGCACCGGGAAATGATGTTGAATTAATTTAATCCAATTAAGACTTCGTTCGTCGTTGAAACTTAAAATTAAACAAAGTCGCAGCAAATCTCGTGAATTAAAAAAAAATTCTGCGCGATAGTAATGTGAGTATTTTTAATTAAGGCTCTGTTAAAAGCACGGATCGGTAAAGTTTTCATGCTTGACAAAAGTTCCAAGCAAAGACGTTACATTTTTTAAATACAATTCATATACAAACTTCATCCCTGGCCTAAACAGCCGACATAGACAGGCTACATCAACAAATCTATTCATAAAAAGAGATTCAAAACTTCGCTTACAACGCCGCATATTTGTCTTTTATATCTCCACCAGGAAGCACCGAGAGAGAGAGAGAGAGAGAGAGAGAGAGAGAGAGAGAGAGAGAGAGAGAGACGTGACAACTTTTCCCGCAAACTTTACATACATAGCCACAAACACGAGACGCAATTCTGTTAAATGCGCGCGCAATTAGCGATCTTCCGCGGTTGCTCAACCTTTGTAATAATCAGTAATATGTTCCTTTTTGCCCTCGTATTCCTTGTTCTCTTCCTTTTCCTCACTGCCCCCCCTCCCGTCGCCACAAGCCACATATTTCATATAGCACAATGCAACTCTCTCCGAATTTTATCTATATATACCTAACCTCAAAGTTTGAATCGTAGTCTCTCTTCGCGCGAATGCCGCGCCTAATGGTAATTAACTGGGCAGTATTGATATATTAGAAATAAACAACGCTTCAAAAAATGAAAAAGTTGCGATGAAGCGCGCCACGAAAAAGGAGAATTTTTTCGCGTCTCTCTGTCTCTCTCTCTCTCTCTCTCTCTCTCTCTCTCTCTCTCTCTGTTTTATACACAGTCTCGTATGCATCCTCCGCTCAAGGAGCACAGCTTCGATACTCGATTCTACTTCGATACTCGCCCTCGATCGGAGGGCGTCGAGGGGAGGGATGGAGGAGTGGGAAGAAAGCGCTTTGATCCCAATGGGTTTCGTGATTGCACGCGTAAAGATGAAAAAAAAAACATCCTCCAGCCAATATGGATTTGTGTGTGTATACGAGAATATAACACACGCGTGCGTAGCGTGTGTGTGTGTCTCTGCTTTGAAAAAACTCGACTGCGAAGAACTTTCTTCGCGGAATTGGGTTAAAAGCTGTCGGTGTACTATATACGACTATATACGTATATATAGGATATATCATACTCCCCGTCGCGTGAATTTGTTGTGGTTTATATTATTTGCCATATGGTTATACGGAGAATGAAAAATTCAAATTTTTGGCCAAAGCATAAGTTCTGGAATTCGCGCGTGCGCAAGCATCTCTAACGGCCTCTCTTTGGTTACGGGGAGTTGGCTCTACGCTTCAACTTAATCGTGCGCGTGTGTATGTATAAGTATATATTATACAGGCCGGAGGAAATTTTATGCTAAAATTATGCATGGGCGGCGGGCGGCAGGACATCTGATGTTTCTCCATACTGTTGGAGATACACGTCAGAATGGGAGAGATATTTCTAAAGAAAGCACGGATTTGACACACTTAGCAGATATTCGATAGTGACAATTTTATATTTTTGGATTTTGCTCGTATTTCAAAATACTTCTACTAGGTATTATTTTATTCTCCGATCCAGAGATAACGACAATTCGTTCTTCACTGTTTCTATTCCTCCCCCTCCCCCCCTCTCTCTCTCTCTCTCCATCTCCGCCTCTATCATTAAAAGGTTCAGAATAAGATTTTGCTCTAGATAGCGAAATCCTCTGTGATATTGTTTCCATACGCATATAGTATAACTAGACGCATTTGTAACTTTATTGTCGATCACGCGCAGAACTATAAAAACGACTTTTATCGACGATATAGGATTGTGCGTGCGTCGTCTATAAGAGAACATACTGTTTTCGTGTATTACGCTAAAGAGAGTACTTTTTATTATATGAGAAAAGTATATATGAAGAGTAAGTATAAAACATTAGATATTCGAAAGTCAATTCAAGGGGGCTGTATATATGTATATACGTCAAAAATAAGCGGGTGTGCTCGTCCTTCATTGTATATTTTTCAATTTCCGCGTGTTTGTGCTTCTCTCCACACTCGTCGTCGTTCCATCGTCACGGTATTATCAGGTATTATATTCTCTGTTTTTATATTTCGTTTCAGTATATATATATAACTTGTATAATGTATATTTACTGTTTATGAGAATTTATGCAACTTCGGCATTTTGTGGCATTTTACGTAATACTTACGTCATATTTGTTTTGCTTTTTTCGAACGCAAATTGTTAGATTTTCATTTTTTTTCTTGTTTCCCGGATTCATACGAATTTGCAAACTCTAAATATTATTTTTAAATTTATCACAACTCGTGCGTATTTTGTCTAACCTCTATCAACACAACCAAGCCTTACTTTTAACATTTAACAATAAGAATATAATTAAATATATATATATATATATATATATATATATATATATATATATATATATATATATAATAATGTAAATGTATCCTTCCCGTGTATTATTATTATTTGATAAGACGCAGGCTTACTAGCACATAATTGATATTCATAAACTGCTAATTTATATTCATAGGTGCGCGAGAGACAGAAAGAGATACATGAATAGATTTTTATTTCTATGGAATGATGCAAAATAGAGAGTAACTTTTTTGAGTATAGTATTGCTTTAAATTTCTGTGTAAAAAACATAAGATATTTTTTAGATTTTTATTTTTTCGAATTATAAATTACGGGAATGTCTGCACTGTTTTCTAAGCTTGATTTAGTCGAAAGTCACGTGTTTATTCGTGACGCTAAATCATTTGAGATACGCGCAATGCATATATCTTGAGCCTTGATCCAGATATATAAGAAATGCGCGTGTGCGCGTGTCAACATATATTTTTCGAAGAACGGTAGATGTCTATATGATATAGGAGGGAAGGGAAAAGAAGAAAACACGATACAAAAGCCCAAAGTATGTGAAATGACATACGGTTCGAGTGTGTTCGAAGAAGTTCCGAAAACAATGAATATTAGAGGAAAGTGCGTCGTATATATGCGCGGCACGTGTTTCGATGCTGCAAACCGTATAGCCGAATGCCAGCAGTCAGAGCAGTTGATCGTTCAGACCTTCTACACGTGTTTCGATAAGAAAGGGGGAGGGGGAGATGCGAATTCAATCAATCCGTCGTGTCAAATGTGGATTTTGAGCGATTGCATATTTTTTCCTTCTCGACAGTTGGATCTGTAAATTGGACGATTTGCAGAATAGACGATTATCAGGGGACACTGGTTCGATTTTTGGCAAAATTTCTGCCTCGAATTGATTAATCCATATTTTATGAGGAAGTCACTGGTCGGAGCAATGCAGATATTACATTTTAAACTAAAATAAATGAGAAAAACAAAATAAATATATGTGTTACGATACTGAATTATAGTAATACAACAGGTATAATACTTGCAGCCTAGAATTTACAATTTTGTGGTCGACTAGAGCGACGCCTATAAAGATAAATCTGTAAGTTTTCATTCCGAATAGGTTCTAAGTATATCTATATACATAATATACACATAATATATATGATATATAATATATAGGTATAATTTGACATAATTTATACTTCTTCGATGGAAATGAAAACTTTTATAGCTCCAAAAATTTCAGCTAGTTGTCGATAGATAGATTTCTTATCTGCAGATAGGAAAACGTCTGTAGGAACCGTCAAGACATAAATATAATTTGTGTACTATGAGAAATAAAATAAATATACATATAATTCTCTGATCGCGATTTAAAATCTCGATTGTTTTGTTTTCAAACACGCGGTGGCACGTATCGCTACTTTTCTCATATGCAACTTTACAAAATGTAATATTATACTCTCTCTCTCTCTCTCTCTCTCTCTCTCTCTCTCTCTCTCTCTCTCTCTCTCTCTCTCTCTCTATCCTTCACTCCCTGTCTGTCTGTCTCTCTCTTACAGATTTCTTCTGAGAGAGAGAGATAGATAGATAGATAGAGGGCTTCTTCAATTATTACACAGCCATAACAACCGAATAGGATATGCCAGAGCCTATAGGTACATATAAAAAGATAAATGCACGTGAGCTGTGGCCACGATACGATCGTACGTGCGTGTATATTATATGTGAAAATTGACCGGAACTATATAGTTTTAGTCTTCGTCAAACCGACCTCCACCTCCCTCGCGTTCACTCTTTCTATTCGGTCGGCCCCGGTTATCGGTCGGAAACTATTTATCCTCGGCTTGTTTAACGTAATAGTCCGACTTATGTAAAGCGACTCTGTAATGAACGTTGATTAATATGGAAATGTACCTTAACTCTGTCTATCTGTCCCTCTTTGTCTCTCTCTCTCTCTCTCTCTCTCTCTCTCTCTCTCTCTCCTCTCTAAGTGTGTGTGTGTGTGTGTGCGAGACCGCGGCTCTGTTTAGCAGCGGCCTGCATATACCAGTCGTCCCTCCCCCCTCCCACCCCCGCCTATGTTTTCTCCTCATTTTTCCTACACAAGATACTATACGTATTAATCGTACCGCTCGTCGGAGAAATAATGCTCGGTCGAGTGCGCGTTAATCTCCATGTTGTTTTTATATTATTATTATTACATGCGCGCAGATATAATGCGATATGTGCGCGTGCATGTATTGCTTACATATAGTTTCTTTTTTTTTTATTTTCTCGGTGTTTTTATTCATCAGAGGTGCGCGCTTCTCTTCAATTTTAACGATATCGAAGCGGTTATTACAACGCGCTGTTGGTGCATTGAAAATGAAAGGGAGAAGTGCGTATCTTTTTTATCGATTGAAAATAGTTTTTGAAAGGTGAAATCAGGATTGATCGTTTTTTCTCTCCTTTTTTCATATTCTATTCTTTAAAGAAAAAAAATATATTTCAAGGCATAACAAATTTTTATAGAGCAAATATATTTTTATAGAACAAAGCGTCGGTAATAATTATTTTTTTAGTTTTTTATTATGAACTCCGATAAAATATTTTTTAAAAAGAAACATAATTTGTCATATGGTTCGTGACTATGAAAATTGTATTATCTAATATAGTTTTATTACTCTGCTGTGCTTTCAAAGAATTATATATATATATATATATATATATATATATATATATATATATATATATATATATATATCATTACGAACTGTAGAATTTTTCGAAATATTTCTATTGTTACAGTATATGAAATTATTATACAGGTTTTACAGGTTAACTTAATGTATTATCTCCTAGAAACGTTTCTCAAGAAAAAATATTGACACCTTTTGTTTATAAAAATATAATAGAATATATTACTCCAATACAAATAAAATCGACAAGTTATATATTTGGAGTTATCTAACTTCCTTATTATTTGGAAAACCTTCTCTTTCTTTTTTGATACGAGATAGGATTTTTTAGGTATAGAATTTTGCAATTACGGCGAAAAACCTATGATATTCTTCAGGTGTAAATTTTTTGTTTTTGTGTGTTTTTTTATATACATATTTTCCAAGATTGATCCAATCTGATGTAAAAGCCGCGCGTGTTCCTATTTGCATTTACTCATAACATCATTGACAAACTATAGTTATGTATAATATGTTGTACATTAATTTCGATTTGAAGTTTGATATATGAATTTTGACTGGCAAAAAATGCTTTGGATACTGAATGTCGTATTATTTATTCTACAATAATACACTTTTTATTTTCAATATTCGATTTAATTTATATATTTTGTCAGTATCCGTTCTATTATGATAGGGTGTAATATTGTCTACGAATCATAGTCCCTTTCGTAATTTTATGGTAAAGCAGAACTTTACGTTCATGTTTGATAAACGCCCGTTGCCAAGAACTCGCAAGTTTTAACATAATCTCAAAAAGTTCGACTGCTAACGTCATTCCGCGATAGAGCACGTAAAAAATATGATTTTGTCATATATATACATACTTTACTTGTCCGTAAAGTCGTACTTTAGGACGTTGAAACAGTTCCTAAAGTCGATACTTTTGACATAATTCATCGAATAGTAATTTTTTTGCAAAATAAGAGTGAAAAAAATTTCGTATCGTACCGCGCGCGTCAAATAATATAATAGGCTGATGGAATGGAATAGATGATTAAAATAATATACAGAGCAAAGGGAGGAAAAACCTCTTCTTTTGTAAGCACTTCAGATAGCACTGGAGCGCCCACAGGCGCATACACATACAGATTTACAAAGAGCACAAACGGTCGCTCCCTCCAGCACGCGTCGCTGCTCCGTCCGTCCGTCATCCATCAGGACAGAAGTCATGTTCGTGCCGCTGCATAGTCTGTGATCTGTGGGAGGCCTGTGTGACCCCCCCCCTCTTGCTACATCTTGCACACTAACATAGCGTAAAGCAATGGGCTAGTAGCGTGTGGCGAGTGCCGGAAGCACCATTGATTGTCCTTGGTCAGGAGGGAAGCGACTTGTAAACAGAATTCCCGGAGCGTATTATAGTAACGTGTGTTATATATACATATATAGGAATAATACTCGCTAAGGCTATTTTCTGCGGGCGCTGGCGCACACTTCAGCACAGAACAGTTCGCATCGCCGCCGCTGGGAGTGCGTTTCGCTAATGCGGGAGAATATATTATAATAGTGGAATAACGGAGCAACCGGTGACCGTGACATTTCATGCCCAGACGGTATTCTCGAAACTTGTATTATATTTTTCCGAGCTAAATGAGAGAGAGAGAGAGAGAGAGAGAGAGTTCCCGATGGCGATAGGGGGTTTTTTTAATGTCTTCCAGTAGATCCAGTGTCTACATATATATATATATATATATATATATATATATATATATATATATATATATACTGCAAAGAGTGCGCGCGGCCCATTTAACTTGTAATAGTACATATCTATAGATATAAGTAGTTACAAAATGGATGAGAAGCATGCGCGGTCATTATGTGCTTTGCTTAATAGCAAGTTATGGAGATGACGCTGGGGAACGCAGGGGAACGTGTCTGCGTGTAGTTGTTACTATATATATATATATATATATATATATATATATATATATATATATATATATATATATATGACAGAACCCCACGCTCTCGCCATTTTTGCTAGGATAATGTAAATACCCGAGTTTTCTATCCTTCAAAGATCCTGTTATTATTGAGAAAAAAATGTGTATGCGCTACCATTAGTTATAGAGTACGTTAGGAAGATGTTTGAAAAAGTAGAATATTAAAATAGCACAGACAGACTGTGCAATGCATTACAGAATTACTGTGAAGGAAATTTAATGAATATATTATCTTTTTTCTCTATTGATTTTTTGATGACTCTCTCGCTCTCTCTCTCTCTCTCTTTCTCTCTCTCTCTCTCCTCTCTCTCTCTCTCTCTCTCTCTCTCTCTCTCTCTCTCTTTCTCGCTCTCTCTCTCTCCCTCGCTCTCTCTCTCTCCCTCGCTCTCTCTCTCTCCCTCGCTCTCTCTCTCTCTCTCTTTCTCTATGCATGTATAATTTGTAGTGTCTGTAAAAAACTTTGGTTTTAAACTGTAACAATTAAATATTAAAGAAACTACAATTAGTGTTAGTTCATTTGAACCGAGGCGTATCTGTATACGGACTTTTTACGTTAACAATTAACCATATGCACATATGTAATATATATATTCCGATGTGAAAGGCGAAAGTTAACGTTACAGTTACAATGCAATTACTCTTACGATGCATTGCATTATAAACCATAATACGCACGTATAATATACATCGCAGTCTTGACAACATCATCATTATATTATTTTGCATTCTTCGCGCGTAACGAAAGAGCCTTCTAAACATGTGCGTTTTTTGCAAAAAAAAAAATTCCAGGAGTCGAGGATGAAAGTGGATATTTACAAGGTCAAAAAAAGAAGCCCGCGAGTACGAAAATGTGTTACGTCAGAAACATCGGTTAGATATTTTGGATTACGAAATAGTATTTTATGTTATAAAAGAATCTTACAACGATTATACCGATCAGCTGCTAATCATTATTTTATATGGATCAAACGTATAATAGACTTGCATGGAAAGGAAATATTATTCTTATTTAATATGCGTTATATCTTCAATGTGTAAATTTCTGTCCGCATACTTTTGGTCTACTGAAATATTTGAAGCTTTGAAGGCTTCTATTCTTGCAAAGATTTCTTACAAGTAATAAAAATCACAAATTGCCAGAGGCTTGAAATTCAAGCTGGGATCAATATTCCACTGATAAACTTTAATATTAAAAAGTAAAATGATAAGTTTTTATATTTTTATTGGATGAAATATAATTTTGCAAAAGCAATTTTTAACGATTTTACTTGATGCACGGTACATCTGATATCGATAGATCACATAATAGAAGAATTCTATTTTAATTTTAATTTGTTACTGCCACTATTCATTGGTTCTTTATACCATGGTCCTCGATATAAAAAATAAACAAAAGCTACCTAGTTTTTATATTTCACGTTGTTTTTATAATTTCCTACCATTTTCTTCTTGTTTTAACTAATTTACTATTGACATCTCTGTCTTCATATACGAAGTTAGTTTTTTTTGCGCATTTCTTTCAATTCCTGCGCTGAGTTCGATTTACCTATTCCCTTCAAATAAATCCACGGAGCAAATCTTAGTAGCAGGAATGAGAATGGAACTACAAATCAAGCCCTCTCTCCTAAAATGTGCCCCGCACACACACACCAAATTGCATTTGCCTAATCCAGCATTAATTAAGTGCTCCCTTGTTAGTCACCTCCCCTCTCGCTCTCTCACCTCTTTTGCATACATACGGGTACCTGCACAACATGTAATGCACGAATCTTGGGGGGGGGGGGTTATCGCCGAAATACGAAATGTTCCTTCTAATATATGTGCACGTATTTAACATACGCACATATGCATATATATCAGACTCTACACTCTCGTATAAATTTGTATAACTGTAAATGGCACATGACTGGGTGAAGGGGGAATATACATGGTATGGGAAAGGGGCGGGCATCCGGGTGTGGGGTGGGGGGGGGGGGTTATGTCAATTTCTTCGCAACGCTGCGGGACGTGCCCTATTTGGCTATTCTGGACAAGTCGCGCGCATGGCGTATTATCCAGGGGGTCATCAGGTTTAAAAAAAAAAACAAATAATTGCTGGTCATCTTCGCTGTTGAAAATGTCCATTCGCGGACTTCCCCGCGATTCCCGGCCTTGTATCAGCTAGACGCTTTGATCGTGTTCTTTGAATATGTTTTTTTTTCTCGTTCCTTTCAGCTGCTGACATGAACGACGTCTCGGCGAAGAGTTCGTTGACCGCCCCTCCCCGCTCCACCAGATGATATGAAATAGTTTTACGGGTGAGATCGTCATCAAAGCTTTTCAGGCCGTATCGACTGAATAGGCCACCCGTATATCTACACATTGTAATGCGAATTGCTCAGTGTTTCTATATACAATATCTTTTCTTTTGTAATTTGTGCACTGCGCTACGAGGTCTGTTCAAAAAATGTCCGGAAGTTATAAATGTCGCGGATTTGTAGAGTTCGATTGGTAAATTTTTATTTTTTAGTATTGGCATATCTCCACTTAAATGTATTAAAATTGTCAGATTTTCTATTTTATTTTATTTGTTTTTTTTTTTTTTAATTTACGAACAAGGATTGGCATATAATGTGGCATAAAATCACCAATGCCGTGCACCTAAAGAAACGTCTAATCTCAGCGGAATACCACTTAAAAATAAATAAAAATAATAGTTGAACGTATAATTGTAGTTCAGGGACTAGTCTTGCCAAGAAAATAGAAAGAAAATTGACAATTCGCCGCTCTAAGCCCGCGGAATTTACAGGTGCCGAGTACTTTCTGAACTCATCTCGTACACAAGCAAATGTAATTCAAAAGTCGTGAAAGTATATGTACCGCTGAAAAAAAGGATAGATTCCAGAATTGTAATTGAGCCGAACAAATTTTACTCTCCAATAAAGGCCAGATGGCGAAAATTTCACTTCTCAAAAGCTTGATCGTGAAAAATTAGCCAAATCCACGGAAATCACGCCCCGCAGATTCAATAATGCTTAACTTCGGCTCTTACCAGATTGGCAAATGTCAGTGTTTCGCGCAGAGCGGTTGAATCATATACTTGCGAATAAAAGGTGACGGTCCGATAATTGCGAGGACCGTCGTGCGGGTTTGGCCAACAGGTGGCGACGCGCTGCCTTTGATGAAATCTCCTACCAATTATTATCCATTGCCGAATAATATATATAATTAAAATATGAGAAAATATAAAATAAATACCCTCGATCAAATCCCAGCCGTAGCCTCGGGTTGGTATCATATTTCGCGGGAAATTCTATTGAATCAGTATGACACACCTATATATACCTCTTAATACTAAAAGAATCGGACCGCGTTATTTCCCAAATTGTTTTTTTATCATTGTAGTCACAATTCATCATTGTAGCATATATGTGAATATTGTTAGATTTTTTAGAATCATTATCGCCAAATTGATAAGTTGAACAAAGCTTCCACTCTTGCGCTGAACATTTCAGTAAACATAAGAAGTTTCTGACACGCTTGTATAATACCAACTAAAAATTTTATCTAGACAGTATGTAGATTACTTTATATCGCTGCTTTTTATTGGATTTGGCTAATCCGTGTTCTTTTTATTCTAAGATGGATTCCACGGAATTAAAAATAAACTGACAATTTTTCAAAAATGAGTTTACGGAAGAAGATACGCGGAACCATATAATAATTTCTTTTGCACGAATAGAGTATAAAGATCATTTCAGATTATTATGTAAGTTTTGTTTAATATTTCTTTGATGTAATTTTATTTAACTGCAGTCATTTATTCCTTAAAAGCGTGAATTACGTAGATATTATATTCTTTTTTTTTTTTTTTATAACAGTGACACTTTGTGTGTATTATTAGGGATATCGATAACGATCGCCCTAACGACTGCGGGAAGATGAAGAGTAATATCACAATATAATTAAGCGGCAAATAAAATTCTTTTTCTCGTAAAGCTTGTAATTGATTTCACCGACCGAAAGTTGATGGATTAAACTCCCTTCCTCCGGGCCCCTCCTCTACCATTCTTTTGGATTTCTCCATTAGTCATCTGGTATATAATAATAGCGTAAAATCGCCCTCGGTTTACGCGGAAATTTATAAGCAATTTGAAAACCGCTAAAATGCGCGGCAGGAGAGCGATCCCGACTACCCAACCCCCACGACTACCATTCACCGAGTAATATGTTCAATTAAGTAAAAAGATTAAGTTGTAGGTTTAATGTTGCATCTATCTAGGAAAATTTTTATAGTATTTCGAAATATATAAATGAACTATTAATGTAGTGGAAATCTTTCTCTCGCTCTCTCTCTCCGCATGCGCGCATGCGCGCGCGTGCGGGTGTGTGTACTTACATGTTTACGTGAACAAACTAAGTAGGGATACTTAAATGAATTTAGCAAATTAAACAAATTTTGCATTAAAACTAGGAATGATAATTTATATTTATTAATTAAGGGTTATTTATGTAGGATTTCAAATGAGTTTCTTCAGTAGTTACTCTGATCTCGCACTGACAGAACACAGGCAATGAAATTTGTTCGTTTATAATATTAATGTTCATATTAATCTTCATTATTCGTTTAAAAAAATTTATCTTAACGACAGATAATATTATAGATCTATAACAAAGTGACTATAGTTTGTGTGTAAGTGAAATCGTATGAATAGAATGTCGAGAAGGAGCTATTAATTTGTGTATTAAATGTGTACCTCTAACGTGTACTTATATCATTAAGTTTGCCTGCTTGACTAAATGTACATGTCATTTAATGTCTATGAATCCTCTTACATTCATCGGTTTTAAATAAATACAGTGTCATGTTTGCGTGCATTTTTATTAGCAATACGAACTATTTCAGTAATAATTTGTTTTTTTATTTAGTTTCACAATCAAGAATTTCAACATATACCAGTAAAATTTATGCAGTTCATTATATTCTATTATATTATATATTCATTATATTCAGTATAGAAAAGTCCATAATAAGTGGAACTTTTTCAAAAATTTGTCTATACACATCAGATTTTACATGAAAATAAACAATAATAATAAGTAATAAAAAATATATAGATTAATAATAATAATAATCACAAAATATTACTGAATGCTTTAAACATATAACTATATTTAATTTTGCTATTGTTCTTTCTGTTACAGGTATGTTTCTCGATGGCTGAGGCAAAGGATTTCACGTTTTTTTTAACTTACGGTCTCATTTCCAACCGAACCGTTCTTTCCCTATCTTTTTACACTGTGGAATATCCGTGAGTAACGTGCGAGCGTGGATTATGTTACCAATTTTTTATTAGACCACATTTACTTAACACTTATTAAGGGCGAAGAGAAGAGCGTGGGAGAGTATGTATAGAGAGTGAAATCTTCCGCATGAAAATAGCAACAAGAGCATAATTTTAAATTAGTCGGTAGATTCTTTTCTAAATTTTTTTGTTTTATAAATATGTGCCATTTTAAGCAAAAAGCTTGTAAGAATCATTTACCGAAACTAAATATTTAAATGAGTCATAATTTATTGAAATTTAAATGCACGTCGCTGAAGTTAACAGCAATTCCAGCAGAGGGGTACAGTAGCGATGTAGCACAGAACTAGAATGAAACTGAAGTGAAAAAGGTCAAAGCATTTGAACTGTTAAATAGAACGCTTAAATTATGGCTGAATTGGAAAT
Organism: Sycobia sp. Sy_11; assembly: GCA_018907035.1. Classification (NCBI taxonomy): domain Eukaryota; kingdom Metazoa; phylum Arthropoda; class Insecta; order Hymenoptera; family Epichrysomallidae; genus Sycobia; species Sycobia sp. Sy_11. The sequence goes on from JACCIC010000040.1 coordinate 3,368,144, forward strand.
GCAATTAAAATAATATATATATATATATATATATATATATATATATATATATATATATTTGCGTTTAGTTTTATGGTTGTGCGAAATCTGACTATTGGATTTCGCAAATCCCCGCTCACAAGTTCAGCTTCGGTGAAAATTTTCTGTTTTCTGGTAACTTTGATTTCGCAATGAATGAAAATTCAAAATTATACTTCCTGATTAAACCTTAATTAATGGTTTCGAATTATTTTGTACTCCATAATTTGTTCGCAAAATGTCAACCCAAAGATATCGGACAATATAAAAACGCCAAAGAAATACAATGTGTCTGTACGCACGCGCGTGCGCATGTGTAAACAGGATCAAACCTTTATTGTTAAAACCATTGCTTATCTATAAAAAATATTTGGCATTATATTATTCAAAATGTTTAATTAAGATTCAAGTGGCAAGCATTATCATGATTTCTTAAAAAATGTTAATCAATAGCGACTTGTACACTTGTACAATTTAAACTTCAAAAATTCATAATTTATTAAATATGAATTCTTTTCTTATTTGAATGGTCATCAACCGTTTCCAATTTGCTTAAGCAACTGCCATTTCAGCAATTTTCTACTCTGTTTAACGAAAAGAAAAAAAAGCATCGGGAGCGTATTAATTGCAAACGGGAGTGCGCAGCGCCACCACTCAGCGCCAAGACTATGTGTATAGAAAAGTAGTCTCGCGCACGTACAAAGAATTACCTTCAATACCGTTTGCGTACCATTGCCATCGCGAAGACAATGCATCAGACGCGCATTATAGAGTCGAATTGGTTGATTTCTTCTTTTTTTATATTCGCAACGCTCGTTATATATACAATCAGCCGTTGAGGAGTGGTACAGTGCGATAACGCAAAATTATACATAGGGATTTGCGTGCGCCTGCTTCGTCTGTCGACATTCCCCCCCACCTATTCCTTCGATTACAGCGAAGTCGATCAATGCATTTGGGAGAAAAGAAATGATAAGAAAAGGAGCATCCACAGACAGTTGGAGATTTTAGTTTTGTGCATTAAAAAGAAATTTAGTCGTCGTAATTTTAATCAATAAATTTATGCCAAAATTTTTAATTTATTAATAGTATCACAGTGTAAACATCGTTGCCTCTTTAAACGAATCAAATAGACGAAACGAATTAAGCGTTGTTTGAGTAACACATACATTTAGCTTTTAAGATATTAAATATCAAAAAATAAATAAAATTCAATTATTAAATTAATAATATCATTATTGAAAAAATTATAAATTCGAATTCATTTTCTTATTTGGATTTCCAATACCTTAAGATATATAAATATATATATACAAGATCGGAGAAAGAGAAAATGAGAGTGAAAGTAGCACAAGTTGATGGAATTACAAGAGAGAAAAATAAAAATATGTAAATATGATATTTTTTATCTGCTTTATATCAACTTATTTTTAAAGTACGAATATATATCTATATATATATATATATATATATATATATATATATATCAATTAATGAAATAGATTATGAAAATTAATTTATATTAAAAACTCGTATTTCTGTTTCATTGGGCGACTATTTAACATTGAAATATTTAATTGTTTATCTATTTCGAATAAAGTTATTTAAAAATAGAACAAAACTTGCAAATCTTTTAAAACACTTTAACCTATTACATTCTTTGAATTTCTAAAATATATATACATATACATTTTAACTATAGCTCCCGAAACGCGCGTTCCAGTTTGCTCGGCTCGCTGTGGAAGAATCAAGTAATATTATATCAGCGCGAAAAACAAATTTTTAATTAAAAAAATTAACGCGCGCGCGCGTTCCTCTATAATCCCCCCCCTTTGCACTTCCTCCTTCTTACGTATTGCTTCGTCCTTGGGTATATATTGTTATCTACCCACGCAGTCTAATGAGATTTCGCAATGTTAACACCGCGCGCACGCTCCGCCCTCGTTATCTGCTGGCGCGACGACGCCGCCGAATCTTATAGTAAAGAGCACACGCACGCAGGCACACACAAAGTATGTTTCCGAAAAAACTCGCCAGCGTAACTGAGTGCGGGATGAGTGAGGGATATTTTCATCAGCCAATAACAGCGCGCACAATTCGACGTTGATAAGATGGGCGTGAATTTTTACTCTGATGCATAGTTAAAAGTGCGTAAATAACTTTCGGAATAAGTTTATAGGACAGGAACGCGACGAAATGTTACCGTAATATTATATATATATCATCAAAGGTATACAATCTGTAAAACTGGAAAATTTACGAGTTGATTTATATAAAAAATATTTCTCCGCTATAATCAACTATTATATATACATAAACGTCGACGCGTGGCACGCTCTCATCTTCGAAACTTCGTTATCTTTTTCATTACCCTATTTTATATGCTTTATATATTTGAACTATAGTAAACTCGACGTCGAATTCATTATTTTCTTCTACAAACTAATTAGCGCGCTAAAATTTTAATATTTTTCCTCGAAATAATGTCAGTTGGATTATTTAACAGTAAAATTTTATTGTAAAAAGATTTTTCTAGAATTATACTATTTCTTGAACTCTATGTATTCATCACTATGGTCAAAAGTGCCCTCTATACTTAAAAATATTAATCACGCACTGTGCACATATATAAACTAATTACCCTCATTATCGCAACAATGACTATCAGAAACGAATCGAAACTGGAATGATAAAGTCCCGGAGAAAGTCATCTTGTATAAACATATATACCGTTTAAAGTGGAGTACGTAATTTTTGCGCATGCACACGCTTGCTAATCTGCAACGAAAATGCTCTGTTGTATTGTTATATGTACACACGGATTGTAAGTTTTATATAATGGGAAAATAAATGATGATGATGTAGCGTGTCACAGAGGTGTACATTCGTACGCATGCACGTACAAAACGATTCGTAACTTATGTCGTTTATTTACATGACGTCTTCAGATCCGTTTCTTTTCTGGTTGACAATGGTTCGAGCTGGCTCGAGTATGAGAATTAAAATTTTAAGATTTCTCTCTCTCTCTCTCTCTCTCTCTCTCTAATAAATACAATTCTAATTCTAATTCCCTCTCTCTATTTTGGTGTACATGTGTGTATATGTGTTGAAAATACATTAGAATCGGTATAGACAATATATCTTAATGACATTCGCTAATAAAATGAAAGAATGTTTAAATATTTGTATTATTTTTTCTATCTATTCAAATAACATTCCTTCTTTTGCTAGCTTAAACAATTTATTCGAAAACAACATCTTTATGATTGAAATGATGTGATCCTTTGCTATCAATGGAATACTATAAGTGAATGAAGTGTTTCTATAAGTGAGTCATAAATTTACAGGGATATTAGACCTTTTAGATTATTATAGGTAATAGTGTTTGGTTGTACTAGAAAAAGAAGTTTTTCATATGATATGCAAAATTAAATTTTTTTGTTGATTTTGTAATTTATAGCTGGAGGCCTCTAATAGTATTAAAGGCAACCACGTGTTTATAATACATTTTTCATCTGGATTCGTCAGCTTAATCTCCATCTCATTTCACATTTCAGAGTTACCGCAATATAAATCTCTTCTGTATCGTGCGTGCTTCGCCTGTTAATAGCGGTTTATATATTACTCAACATTTTCTTACATATAATTTAATGCGTTCAATCTACACTACTGGGCCTAACCATACCTGCAAGTATCGAAAGTTCAAATTGAATCGTTGCATTAGCCCAGCACTATAGATTCCAGAGAGTATAATCTCCCAACGTACACCCGAGTAGGATAAAAATGTTATCACTGATGGATCTTTACATTCGTCCTTACTTAATCCAAACGAACCGCACCTCGTAGCTCCTTCAGAGCCGGATTCGAGGCCCGATTCTTGAAGAACATATATATATATATATATGCATCACCTTTCGCGTTTAATCTCGCGTTCCCATTCTCGTCCCGGCAGCCAGCGGGGCTCTCTGAATAATTTTCCATCACACATCTTTATCGCACGCCGCTGTTCGGGAGGTGGAGGGGGTTCGATGTAACGCCCTCGCGTGCGAAAAGAAAAGATTCGATGAAAGAGATATATAGGAATCGATAGAGCAATACCTGAGAGGCTTTGAGTTCCCTTTTATAACTGTACGGATGATGGAAGCGAAAATGAATTTAGAAAAATTGAATTTTCAGACGGATCTGTGACCTAGTTCTTAAAGATAGCATGTCTAGAGATCGACTGGCTAATTATGCAATTTTATTAAAATAAACATAAGTTAAAAACTACCCAGATTTTCGGTAAATAAGGCACAACAAAAAGTTACGTTATTATGTTAAGTTAAAAAAAATATATAAGAAGTACTTAAGGGTCAATATCTTCTCTAGATTGGTACAATTCCAATCTGCCTTAGTCAAGTGCTAAAGTATGGAAAATAAAGATCTTTTAAAAGCAGCATTATGAACAAGATCAATAGCGCTGAGTTAAAGAGAATTATTGATAAGGCGAGATGAATGATGTAAACGAAGGAAAATTAATGCAAGGATTCAGTACGACAAGTGTGGAATTGTATGAAGGATTGAGATCTTTTAGTTGATAAATGTTCAAGAACTAGCTCAAAGGATAACTGAAACTGATGATGGAGATATGAAGGAGTGCAGATTTAATACAGCCAGGAATTCCTATATATATAAGTAGCAGATAGACAACCATGTTTGAGACAATAAAAGCTGTTACAAACTCGATTGTGACAAGGAAGATTATTCCAAAAACGAATTTGACACACCTGGGCCTTCCCAAGATCGTGCAGATTCATGATTTGAATTTTGTAATCCAGATCTGGTCCAAACAACAGATCGTAGAAACTCTTAGCTATTTTTTTTCTTCTTCCACTACCAGGGCAACTCTCTCTCTCTCTCTCTCTCTCTCTCTCTCTCTCTCTCTCTGTCTCTGTGCGCGCGCGCGTGTGTGTACGATAGTGGCATAGTGAGTATAGAACTCCTTTTATTTTACGTCAGTGTTATATAGTATTTACAGAGTGTTTCCTAAAAAAGGAGAAAACTTCATTTCCAGTTTAATGCGATTTTAAACTAGTAAGATAATTTTGTCAGGTCTAAGGTGCATTTGAGTTATAGTTTTTTTCTTGACGATTTCTGCTAATTTTTAATGAATAAGAATCTAGATTTAATTAATTTTTCTTTTTCACCCTTTTGCACACTATTTCTAATATTTTTGATTCTTTTGTCTAAGAATAAATATCACAGGTGTTTGTATTTAAAGTTTTGTGTGAATATATTTAATTACAATTTATGCGATCCCTTTTTTTTCTTACGGGTCAGCTGAATCAGTTTTACCTGTCTGTCTGTACTTTTTATTATAATGTATTATTGAAACTGAGGACAATAAGGATTACGAGTCTTTATCCTCAACAATTAAATCGATCAATTAATCTTTTGTGTTAATTTTCTGAGTATTTTCTTTTCTTTTTCTACTTTTTTTTAATGTCTTCTTCCATGTTTTGAATCAAAATTTGTCATAAGTAAATGAATGGCATAGATAAGTCAAATCTAACTTCAAATAATCCTATTGATTTTTCATCGTAGAAACGAGAAATTTCGAATGCTTTAAATTTGTATTTAACTTACTGAATGATAATAATAATTAGTGAATTCATTTGACTAAATGCCATATTATTTACTTCTTCAAGGTACTATTGATGAAATTCTTCACGCGAGTAACCATAATATATATTTTATAGTTAACTACTCTCTCTTTTCCCTATGGTCATGCTGAAAAATTGAAATTCTTTTAGACATTGCAATCACAAATTGATTGCTATCAAAAGATTTTTATACATGGGAATGATTTAATACCTTAAAATCATATACTTATTTTATGATTCGTTCGCTGCAAGTTATATAATAAATGATCTTAGATGCTATATATAGTACGTATAATAGTTGTCACTCACCGAATCTTTTTAAAAACGATGAAAGAAAATTTCCCTATTAATATACATTTCGTAACAGTCATTTAAATCTATAAATTCATTCATTAATTTTAATTTGGAAAAAATTCCTTTGCTTTCATGAATATCGAGCAATTACACATCGCACGTACGTAATTACGCAAAATCTTAGGATTAGCTCCCTATAATTTAGGGAAAACAGCAAAAAGTATACGATACCGTATAGTTCATCGAGTGTTTATTCACAAATTATCGAAATATTGCCAAATGATAAAGATCCGAGAACAACAGGACTCTTCGTATTAAAGAAAGAGCGAGAAAAAATTGAGGGCACTGCATCGGCGACAGTAACGAGTCGATACATATAAACGACAATCAAGCCGTACGGCAGTGTGTGCATAAAAAAAAAATATTATCGCGCGAGCGCCCCAGCATGATGGTGCGATACGTGTAATCGATTGCTAAATGTCGTCGATCAGCTTCGTGCTGTCGTATATATATATATATATATATATATATATATATATATATATATATATATATTTACAGTTGCGGGGCTTTTCTGTACTCTCACTGATGTGCGTCCGCGCGTGCGCATGCATAAGCAATGTTAATATACTTTCTAATTCTCGGGCGCCGTTTTATCCGCGTGTACCATAAGGCTTTGGATATGTATATCAATGTTGTGCCGCGGGTGCACGCGAAAAACGGGACAACCCGTTTGGAAAGGATCCCCTCTCCATGGGTATGGAATAGAGTAGAGGACCGAGAGAAGACAGAGGGGTTGGGAGAAGGGAGGTAAAGAGAGAGTGAGGGATATTGTAAAGAAATAGAGATAATATTGGTCACGAAACGTTGATCCGAAATGAATGAACTTGTCGTTGATATTTGGAATTTGATTTTTCGAGAGAGAGAGAGATGGGTTTTCGAACCAGAATGAAGAGGCGGATAAACGAATGCCCAAAATGGTTATTACGTTTACAAAAATTTGGATAATGGACGATTTATAGCAGTGGATTTTTGTTAAGTTTCTTTTTTATCTTAAATGAATGAAAGGGAGAGAAATATAATTTATTTCAATAGAATTTTTTAATATTTAAATGGATTTGGCTGATGATAGTCAATATATTAAACAAAGTATATAATTAATGTCTTTATTTGTAACAAATATAGTTTTAGAAGAAAATTATAATTAATTAGGAAATTAAATATTCACCGCGTGGAGGAGGGCGCAACTGCAAAAAAAACAAACATGATAATACAGAGATACAATGAAGCAAAATTTTATTTTAAATAATCAACATTATATTATTTGTCATAATTGATCATTATTGCTTCGATTTGACGAGTTTTGTAATGCTGCTTTTACAGATCTAACTTTCATGTACGTCTTGCTTTTCAGTGATATTGAATGCAATAGTTTTTAACTTAATTTCATAACAAAAACCTGCCAGAATTTAAACATTTCACTAACCTTAACAGTACCTACCGCTTTGTTACTGCAATTGTTATCAATTTACATCGGACGTATTTGTTCTAGTTCTGTTTGCCTCCGACCAGAACGCATAATACGATATTCAAGTTATCAATATTTTAAAAAGGGAACAATGATTAAGGCTAAATTTTTGTAATAATGTTAATATAAGGAAGTTTATAGTTCCATATCGACTTGGATATCTCTCTTCAAGTGAAATTTTTGTATACTTGTATTAATGGAATATCGAAGCCAATCTTGATGGATCGTTCCCAAATTGAGTTTTAAACGATACGTCGTCTAAGCAACATATTACTACAAATTTTTAATCAATCCTGCTGCTTATTTACGTTTCGGTGAAATTGCTGCGAAATTTCGGAGGGAGAATAGCTTAACTGACGGCAAGGATTAACTAAAATTTGCAATAGTTTAACTTCTAAAAATCCATTGCGCAATGAAATTTCGTTATTAATACGCACGTAATTGCGAGGGGTATGTAAAAATATCTCTTTTCGCACGGGTGTACATATTGTACATATATTGTTGAAACAGAAACAGAAACAGAAAAAAGTTCAAAGCAAACGGTCCATTGATAAATCGATCTTTCGTCATAATTACATCGCGACGCTCTGTTAAACAATCGCGACACCACCGTCCAATCATTGAAAATACCACTCCGAGCTCATTATCATACATAGAGGGGAATTCCACCGTGCCTGACCGACCATTCTCACCCGCTCCTCTTGAATTTAACCTATATAATGAAATACCATAGCGCGAGAGCCATATATATATATATATATATACACGCGCGCGAATATACGCCATCCCGATCCCAAGCCCGAGCTTTTACAAAGTCTCCGCAGTGGCCGCTAATGTCGTACATAATACGCAGAACCCGTCCTCCAGCAGGCCGGATTCATCCGGATAATTCGGACGCGTCGTCTGCCCTCGCCACGCGTACATTCGACGATCCTTCAGCGGGACGGCGGGAGGGAGCGGGGGCGGGGGTGCGAAGGACGGCGGAGGTGGGCGGGAGGGTGAGGGGTCCGAGGAGACGGGCATAACGTGTAATTTAGTAGCAGCAGCGGCGGGGAGGGGGGCGGTGGAGTCAACAGCGTCGCGCGCGCTCTTACGCGTAGACGTACGATATAGGTATGCATGTATCTCTGTACACCCACGCGCGTCGAGCTTGTAATACGGCCCTCGGCGCGCACGCGAGATATAGCGCGGATGTGCATATTAACCCCATTTAGAAGCGCGCGCGCGCGCGCACATGTGGATATTGCGAGAGCGAGGATGCCCCCCGTGGTATGCATACGCGCGTCCGATCTGGCTGCGCTGTGTGCGTACTCGTGACATTCATACATATATATATATATATATATATATATATATATATATATATATATATATACATATATGTATATATGTAATATGTTCTAGGCCGAGACATGCTATACGTGCATGTGCAGCGAAAGGCCGATTCAATACGCACCGGCAGCGCGCTGTTGCGATCCCACGGGCGCGCTCGTCTCTCTATCTCGTCTCTTTCCTATCCGCCCCTCCCCCCCCCCTGCTGCATCGCTCGCTGTATACGAGGGGGCTATAGCGCGCGATATCGCCCGTACACAATAGAGCAGCTTTGAAGCCGCTGCCGAGCGCGTCCGCGGCTTCCGTATGTGATACACGGAGGCGTGCGCCTTTGAGCGCGGACGACGGACCACGTAGGGCGATACCTGCTGTAAGTGGCTGACTGAGAGAGAGAGACCAATATTTTGGTTTTGTTGATAAACGACGTCTGTGCACGCGTGCGAGCTTGATGCATGGTAAACTCTATATCGGAGGCTTGGGAATGCGTTTGAAGCGCGCTGCGCCTGTGGGAAGGATCGTGGTTATTGTACATGGCGCAGAAGCTGCCGTTACGGGCTATCGGTTCGATGTGAAATTTCGTATAGAATGGCGGAAGCCAGCGGCGAAGCTCGAGCGGGGAATCTTTTGGAAAAAACAAAAAGGAACGCGAATTCTCAAAGAACGGATACTTTTACCAATTTAGACAGCTCGACGTGCGTAATTTTTTATTCGCGCCCGCTCGCGTTCATACAAAAATATGATAATTCGCGGATGTTTGAATTTTTGGAATCGTTGAATTAAAAAAAAAAGGTAACCGAATGTTCCGCTAATACATTTTTGCAGCAAATCAATGATACAATTGCAACCGATTTATGAATTTCGTGTATAATATTATCGATCCTGCAGCCCAGCAGATCAGAGATAAATTTCAGTACGTTATTTTATCATGTTATTAGTCGGGATAATGGAATACCATATATATTATCCTTTGAGTGAATATTCGGATATCCTCAAAGTTCTATGTAGACTCCAATACTATCGAGCATATTTCATATACAGGCAGATATGACGGGTTTATGGATAGTTTGAAACTTACTAGACCTCGAGGTACAGACCCGATGTTTGGCTACAAAAGAAGTACAATTGTACGATTAGACGGAATAATTATCCTAGAAATTTGAAACTATCGAAATAAGACTAAAAATAATAAAATACAATAGTATTACAATAGCAGAATGTTGTTCAGAAAATGAATTGAATATATATATAGAAGGGAATACATAGTTTGGCATTTGTTGTACATAAATTTTCGCACTTCGAAGATCAACATCTCGCGTGCGCATTATACACCCTGAACTGCCTTTTCCCAACTTCCTTATGACACAATTTAAATACATATGCAACTACATTAATCTTTCTCTGTCGTTAATGTATACAAGTTAAGGAACGGAATAAATCAGAGATCCATTGATCGAGTGTATGGTATTCATTTAAATAAACGCGCATACAGTACGCGTAACCCACGATTCAGTATATTTTGTGTGTGTGTGTGTGTGTGTGTGTGTGTGTGTGTGTGTGTGTGTGTGTGTGTGTGTGTGTGTGTGTGTGTGTGTGTGTGTGTGTACATACATACATACATACATACATACATACATACATACATACATATATACATACATACATACATACATATATTACTTGACGCGTGCGCTTATTTTCTTCGTTTTCCTTTCAACTAGATCATCTGAAATGGAAAGTGCGCGTATGTATGTATGTATGTATGTATGTATATGAAACCTGTTCGTCGCGCGCGCGAATACTTTCTCGAGCGACACGTGCATGCATATCTACAGTGCCACCTATATATACAACGTATCCCTTGCGTATAATACGGATGCTTGATTGGCGACTGATACTACGCCCCCCCCCTTCCACTTCTTCCCCTTTTCACATCTATCGATCAGTGGCTCACGCGCGAGATTTATGGACGGGACGAGCTTCGATCGAGCTCGGCAAGAGGGGGGGAGGGTACCGCACGGTAAGTGCCATCGTGGTATATTATAAATATATATAGGTATAGTTAAAGGTAGATAGATATATACAAGCCTTTAAACCTTTATCCATCAACTGTCAAACTCTGTGCGCTGCTCTGTTCTGACTTATATGTGTAGGTATATATATATATATATATATATATATATATATATATATATATATATGTGTGTGTGAATTGGCGGGCGGTGAAAGTGTCCGGGACCCGGCTCGATTCCGTTTCGCTTCACAGTCACAAACTCACCGTAAAATGTACATACGATATCGTCGGGCCACCTTCTTTTCTCTCCTCCGGTGCGACTCTCTCGTCTATTTTTTTCCCCCCCTCGCTGATGCTTGTACGACTGCGGCTACTCCCGCTACAACTACTGTCACGCTGTCTAATCAATAAAGACATAGAGGGGGACTGCGTCGAATCTCAAAATAATTTCCCGCCTGAAAAATTGTGCGCACTGATATATAAATATATATATATATATATATATATATATATATATATATATATATATATATATATATATGTACACACACGCACAACCCACCTGCGACTCTACGGGGCACGGTTCCATTTCCGACGACACGTTTCTATATATATATATATATATATATATATATATATATATATATATATATATATATATATTAGTTTTTAGTCGGGGGAGTGGGGGGCGGAAGTACGCTTTTCATCGGGTATAAATGCGAATGCATTCGAGGTATTTGAGCGAGAGAGCGCTTCATCCTCGGATGCGCTCTTCTTCGTTTTTTTTCCCTTCCTTTTTTAATTTCCGTGATTCTCCGCAGTGCGCGTGCATAGATACAGAAGCCTGTCTTTGCATTCGACATCCGTATAAAAAAATACAACGTTGCATAAAGGGGCGTAAAATCTGTAAAAGTAGTATTTTGTTTTTTTCTGTTTTCACGTCCGAGTTGGGTTTAAGATCGTACGCTCGGGTTCCAAAAAAAATCACTTATTTCTTTAGAGAGATTGAAGCTAGTTGACTTCCGTATTTCCGTCAATATGAGTTTATATAGTATAACTTTTTAAATTGCTTGGTTTGAACTTTCTTGCAAAGTTACACCATAACTTTTACGAAATATTTTATAACTAACGTATAAGTTGTAGAAACATTTTTTTCGACAATATTTATGCTTGAGATTTCAGTAAAATATTTACAGTTAGGCTTTTAGCAACCGAATATATATATATATATATATATATATATATATATATATATATATATATATATACCTTTGCATATTTATTAAAAAGAATCTTATAGGATCGCTAATATTTTTTTCAGTTCATAAATTAATTACATTTCATAATAACAACAATAATAAAAGTTTTTAAAATAGTTACAGTTTCACTCTCAAAAAATTGTTTCAAATTCGTTACAGCTTAATAACCGCAACTAATTAAAATTCGTCAATTGACGTACAAGTAAGATGAAAAAACGTTTCGTTTCACAATTGATAACAATTTGATCTCTCTCTCTCTCTCTCTCTCTCTCTCTCTCTCTCTCTCTCTCTCTCTCTCTCTCTCTCTCTTCGTCCCCGGTCACTTATAAAATATCGGATCAAATTCTTTCTCGGAATTTTTTTTCTTCCTTCACGTCAATTGTTTCCTATTATTTCTGCATTCTGAACTAATTTATCCGTTTATACATATTTCGATCATGGAGATGCTGTTCCGATACGATGTCGATCATAGGAAAAAAGTAACGAAAGGATGGTGTGTGTGTGTGTGTGTGTGGGTGTGTGCGCGCACCCGCGTGCGTACGTGAGTGTGTAATGGCGCGAGAATTAGAAAGAAAAACTGTGGATGGCATATCGGAAAGTGTCCATTGAAAGGGCGGGCTAAAGAAATGTTTGTATATTTTTCATGAACATCTTTCAGAAAGTCATGATTTGTTTCGCGGGTCTCTCTCTCTCTCTCTCTATCTCTTCCTCTCTCACTCTCTATTTTGCGCTTAACACTAGTAATGCATCGATGTACGTGTATAGTGCACTAAGCATGTGTCCCGTGTAATTTGCGTTATTACCTACACGCGCGCGAGCTGGCGTAGCTACTATCGTAGTCCTTATATATATATATATATATATAATATATATATATATATATATATATATATATATATATATACACCATCTTACATGTAACGCGTTCGTCCGTTTAATGTCATCGTTTACTATTATTTTGCGTATACTAATATATTGCTTTCTCGCCGGTCAGAATAATAACGACGCGGCTGATGCTTGGCTTTTGTTTTCGCTGTGTTCCGTAGCGTCATCGTCGCGGTCGAGACTAAATATCATCGGCGAGCTTAATTTATATGTCGTACAAGGGTGTGTACACGCACACACGCATACACGAGAGTTTTTTTTTTAATATCATCTCCACTTTTGCAGTCTGCCCATATTATGTCGAAAATTTTCTTTTGAGAGAAAGAGAGAGAGAGAGAGAGAGAGAGAGAGAGAATGAGAGAGAGACTTATATCTGGTTATATAGAGTCGACCAGCGGCGCGCGCTGGCGCTCGCACACACATATGTTGTAAATGCTGACTTTTATTGGCTCTCGTAGTTATAGTAACAATGTAGAAAATTATTGACTTCTAGTTAATAAATTAAAAGCATTGTTACATTGGAAAAAAGTCTATTGCCGGGAATATTGATGAAATATATGTTATTATATGTGATTTCTTCGTCTTTATATATATATATATATATATATATATATATATATATATATATATATATATATATACATACATACATACATACAAACATATACATAAAATTTCGTTTTGTTCCACGAGTAGTAATTTCGACGATAAAATTTTAATGGTGTACCGGTACTTATGGTTTTATTTTTTTGATTTTATTAGATGTATATTCACTTTATAGACTTTTACCTAATAATTTTAAAATATATAGATAAATTCGTATTTTCGTGATAAAGAAAAGAAAAGGCCGTGCTGAAGTTTTTCGTAGATTTTACAATCAGTCATAAAACTTTTCAAAGAATTATACGTCGTAATTTAATCTAAAGTATTAACATTCAATTAATTTCTAAAATTAAAAATTTTTAGAAATACATATTATATTTTTTATTTCTTATTTTAGAACTTATTTTAATCGTTGTTTCAATTTTTCGTAAAAAATGCGTAACTTTATAAAACTATTGATATATAACTCTCTTGATATATAATTAGGATAATAGAACTCGTTGTGCGAAGTCTTCCTTTTCACGATAATCGATTCTCGCGGATGCAAGTGGATTTGCATTCGTTATTTTCAGATACAGAACTGTTAATACAAATTAACTCACATTTCGCTTCGAATATAAAATTCTACATAGGCATCGCGATTACGATTTGCGCAATACTACATCAGCGTTACGATTGAGAGTGCCGCAAGTTATACGAGGACGTAAATATTTTTTGAATCACGCGGCGTTGAACGTATTTTTTTTTTAACTTTATCTTTATTCTTTGTATTATAACATTACGTTCAATTTTGTAATAAAATATTTCATTAATTATACAAAAAAAATACATAAAACACAATTCAAATGAAAAAAGTTAAATATTTTATGGTAATTTTCAGTTTATATTCTTCTACATCTCCTCAAAAAATTACTCTAAAAAAAGAAAACACGTTTCGTAATGTTTTAATTAGTTAATAGATGGCGATCTGAAGGCGGAACTGAATTTTTCGAAGTTTAGGTATACATCGCCACTTTAATGAGCGCGCGGTAATAATAAATAATTTTATTAAAGTGTACTGACAGCTTTAATAACCGCGAGCAATTGAATTTTTTATAAGCTTCGCTGGAAACTTTCCACGTTAATCTATTATCCACGTGTGTATAAAAGATAACTACTTTTTAATAACAATCGACGGTCTCGCATAATTAAGTATCGATCGCGCGATATTTCAATATTAAAAAAAAAATTTATACGTAAATAAATCTGCGCATTCCTGGCGATCTCGGGCATTTTTTTACCAGTCGCACATAACCTCACTTTTTCCGCCGCGCATGAGTCTAGAGGTGTGACCTGGTGCGACCGCTTGCAACGCGGATGCCGCTGAGCAAGGAGAAAGAGACAGAGAGAAAAATTTTACTTTCGACAATCCCGCGCGAAGCATGCGTGTATGTATATACATATACACGCGCGCACACGCACACAGAGAGAGTTTGAGAGAGAGAGAGAGAGAGAGAGAGAGAGAGAGAGAGAGAGAGAGAGAGAGAGATACATAAATATATAATTGGGCGGGCGTATTACCAGCGAGCAGAAAAATTGCGTCTCTGGAGAAGAGGCCGTAATTAGAGGAGAATCTCCTTCTCTCCCCACCTTTAAGAAGCGGGCTTCCGGGACCGGTCTTAATTTATGGATATTATTCATTTTACTTTCGGCCCCGCGCGCTCACCCACTCTCTCTTTCTCTCTGCATCGTGTCTCGTCGTTAAAAAGGAAGGAGAAAGAAAAAAATTAAGGCAGAGAGTGAGAGAGAAACAGAGAAGAGGGGCTTTTACTTTGTAATTTCGGTACTTTTCGCGAACGCCTCGTATACAGGTGGATATATCGCGCTAGCTCTCGCCGCGCGCACGACGACAGTGGATATTGG
Source organism: Sycobia sp. Sy_11 (assembly GCA_018907035.1). Classification (NCBI taxonomy): domain Eukaryota; kingdom Metazoa; phylum Arthropoda; class Insecta; order Hymenoptera; family Epichrysomallidae; genus Sycobia; species Sycobia sp. Sy_11. Next base: position 3,383,618 of record JACCIC010000040.1, read on the forward strand.
CCCGTTATTCGCACGCGGCCTCATTTCGTACGCTCAAATGTCACAGCGAGCACGCGCGAAATTGCGTTTTAAGCATTTTTCGTTAATTACATGCAGCGTAGGATGCGCGACGGTGTGCCCGAGAGGGGCGCAAATTTTTCATCGACGCTGTCAATCAATCATCAACGTGTTTTGTTCGTTTTCGGCGGTGATGCGTTTAATAGACCGGCCCGCGATTTGTATTGCGCATTGTAATTTTACCGTAGAAATAATTTACCTTTTTCATTTGCGCGCGTGCGCGCGCAATTGAATTCAATATAATTCAAAAGATAAACGTTCCATAATCGTAAACTGAAAATTAATCGATTGATTGATATGCAATATTAAAAGCATTTTCTATATTTATAACTATATATGTAGAATTAGTTATATAGTGTGTGTGTGTGTGTGTGTGTGTGTGTGTGTGTGTGTGTGTGTGTGTGTATCTTTATAGTTGGTATATCAATTCTTGCAAGAATTTATTATCGTAAAATTTCAATCCTAACTGTAGGTATTCGATACGTGTGCAAAAGAAAAAAACTTGATGCTTAAGTATATACGGTGTACCGAACGTCAGACATAAGCTCGATACGTTAATTTTTGTTTTACAATTGACCTTCAAAGCTTCGAAATTCATTAGCATTTTGTTCTTCTGTTTGTTTTACACTCTGAACGGAAAAATGTGAGAAAATGCTTTAATAATTTTTTTTCACTTTGTTATAATAAAAAGAATTTGAAAAAATTTAGTTACTTAACTATTTAGTTAGTTCATTATGTATTTGCTTCAGTTTTAAACGTAGTCCCATATAAAAACTGTATAAAAATAATATTTACAAGGCAAAAAGTTTTCGAATGATTGTCAGTGATGTAACCGAAATTACATGTAAAAAAAAGTATATGTTTTAATTATAGAAAAGTTAAGATCTGTTCATCATCTTTTCACACTAATCATAAAATTACAGATAAAACCAAAACCTTGTATGTGTATTTATGCGTGCGTATGTATGAAGATAAGTATATGCATATGACATATATCTATGCTCTAAACGCAAATTTCCTTTTATATATATTTTTTAAGCTAACAGCAGGTCAATCAATGTGACATAACGAATTCTAAAAAAGTTTTCTCTAAGTAATCTTCTGCTTGTGAATCGATTTATATAATCAAACCAGCGGTATAATCGATTGAAAAAATAATTTTTTTTATAATCCTATACATAAACATTATAATTTATTTAAATTGAGATTCAAATTTAGGAAGATTAGATAGATCTAACAGTAACTTCTTTTTGTAATTATATGGTCAAAGCGATTCGTTATGCTGTACTATTAATTAAACGCAGTTGTCGAATGATAAATTATCTTCCAATTTTGATGATTGCTTTGAGAAGTATTTATAGACAATGTATACACGTAGATGAGAAACAGAAGTTTAAATTTAACATTGAAGCACACATCGATGCTTCGGAGAGATTTAGCGTTGATAAAACATAATATAATGCGCGATGCGATGCGGTACAGCGAGGATGTGAATTATGATGTAATTTATAAGGCCGTGGCATAAAATTTTATTACGCTTTATAAAAAGTGTGCTGCGTTCAACCGCAATATTACGGTTTTATTGTAAGGGCTTTAAACTATATATACAATTATGTACTGACAGTTATTTACATACATCTATGATCTTTACACACTTTTTAACATTAATAGTGTGGATCTTTCGTATACTTAAATAAAATATATAGTTATCTAATGATAGGTGTTTCTGTAAATGATGTTTGCTTAACTTTATCGTTTACCTTTTTCAAATGAGACAAGAGGCAAAGATTTTTACAGAAAATCTTATAATTAGAGTCGTATATTTTTACTTTTTTAAATTTACAAAAATTACAGTTTGCTTAAATTTATAATATTTGCATTTTGTTTGACATGTTATACGATATACTAATAATATATACATAATACGTGTACTTATGACCAGTATCGTGTAAAACAGTATATCAAAAAGAATGTAACAATTTGAGAAATACAATTAAGATAATTATATAATTATAGGTTATTTCTAAATTTCAATGAGTGAAAAGTCACTCATTCGGAGTGATTTCTCTTTTTTGTAATGTAAAAGTTGGGCCATATTTTACAGACTGAACTAACATTTTCATTTATAGCTTATTTCAATGATCCTTTCGCGATAGTGTACAAATCACCTTAAAGAGTAAATATGAAACATTGTATTTTGTAGAAGAATTGAAAAAAGTTCTCATTAACAGAAACATATTACAAATACCTCAACCATTTCTTTACCTGATCCATATCAAAAAGAGAGGGCAAAAAAGTGACTTTATTGAGGGAGCACGAACCCAAGGGCTATGATTGAATATGATTGAGCTCGTATCTTATGACATTGTAATTATATAAACTTAGCAATCAATATTTACATAAATGCACGTCAAAATCAGCGCATCGCCATCTAGTGGCGAACGCACGGCGTCGTGTTTATGCAGCCATTTTTTACACACGGATGATTCGACCATCCTTTACGATAGAATGGCATTTTTAATGCTCTGGAAGGTAAAAAAAGTATACTCGTAAGTATGCCTATAGGGAGTGATTTGACTAATTGCTCATGCTTACTCGTCAGAAGTGAAATTTTCTCTACCTTCGTTTTAGAGAGCTCGAATAAAAAACCTCGTAAACCTCCGCTAAAAGAATTCCATCAGTTTAAGTGAACGGCAACTCAGCAAAAGATATATATATATATATATATATATATATATATATATATATATATATATATATGCATACACACGTGCCGTGAACGTAATTTCAATCCTATTAGACTGTGATAGAGCGGGAGAGGGGGGGGGCGGATGTACGCAGAAGAAGAGAGAACATGCGGGAGGATCGAAAATTCGTTAAACCTTTTATACCGCTGAAGAAAATTGCCATTTTGACGATCCCCGAATTAGCGAGTCGATTAAGGATCCAGGGGGAGGCAAGGACAAGAAGTGAAAGAGTGCAACGAAGGAAAGGGGAACGAGGGACAATTAATTGCCAGCAGGAGCCCGGTAATCGTGCCCTCCTCCCACGTATAGGGATGGCGCCAATTATCGGTTTCGCGCGCTATCTGCCCGCCCGATAATCGATAAAGGTCGCAAGGAACGGGAGTTTGTCATTATAATACATGATGGAGATTTCGCGATTTGCGCTGGACGGGGAGGGTGCTATTTTCGCGGAATTTGCATTCGGCACAAAAGGATTTTCTTGTTACGCTTCTCTTTCTTTTGTCTTCTTACGATTCAGCTCAGTTGTATTCACTCCGTGCGTATGCATCGACAATTAGGCATACGGAGGAAGATGAAGTCGACACACAAGCGCACGCGGTGGCCAGTGCAGGAGTTAAAGAACGCTATATGGAATTCGCTATTTTCGACGCATCTGGATATACTAAAAAATATATATAGATAATTCTAGGTGAGTTCTCGAGTATTTCTAAAACACTGTGAAGTTACATAAGTTCTATAGATATTAGTTCAGACAGTCTTCTAAATGATTTTTTGCTGAATAATATAGTTTCAATTTACCTCTGCTTTTCACACAGATTTCGAGGCAATCTGACTGTATCTTGTAGCTACGACTGTGGCACTATTCAAGCGAGATTTTGAGAATACGACACGAATTTCATTGATTAAACCTAATTTTATGAAATTTCATATAATTTTTTGTCCATCAGATACTTATATTTTACTCTATTCGCTTAATTTTATAGACTAGGAGCATATTAACTGTTAGTATTGTACAACGTAGGTAAAAATTTTCCAAATTGGTAATGGAACATTTTTACTAATGAAAAATTTATTCAAGCTTAGATTTTCATTTAATTAAAAGATATGCTTTAATTCCTTCAATTGATGGGACTGCAGTCACGCACGGTACAGATAAGAATGGGAGAGGATGCCAGAAGCCTCGGCTATTATAATTGGACATTTAGAATACCTATGATGTGGCCTGTGATAAAGTTTTTGTAACTTAGCTTTTTATATGCTCATAAGTAAACTTTCAATATAAGCATAAGATTAGAAAGAAGCCCAAAGCTTTTCTTTTATATTACTATTTGTATTTTACTATATTTCCAAACTTTTATATTATTTTATAGCGACGAGATCGTGCATACTTTCCAAAGCTCTCTTGCTATTTCCTCCGCTTAACGTTGAAGCACACAACTTATTAAATCCCCTCTGCCTCCTGCCAATGTTACAGCAGAAAGAGAGAGAGAGAGAGAGAGAGAGAGAGAGAGAGAGAGAGAATCTTAATCACCGCCAGAGACTACTGTGACGAATTAAAAACAACTGTGTACATTTTAATATCCTGCAATTATATTCGCAATGACGCGATGAAAATATAATTAAGAATTTTATAATATCTTTCATTTTCGTTGATTACACCGAGTGCTCCCTCCTCTGTTCCCTACCCTCCCCGAGAAAGCCGACGTTTTTTCGCGTTGCCGAATTCGGATCAATGAAAATGTAAAAAAATAAAATGTATTCGCGGCCTTCGCAACGGTTGCTATAGTGCCCTCGCAAATTTCAAATTACGGACTATTAAAGAATAATTATGTTCTGAAACGTCGTCTTCGCCGTTCAAGTCGTAATGATATTTTATCATAATCCCGACCTACTTCCTAAGCGATGAGTTGCTTCGCCGCATGTAATTATACAATTAATATTTTAAGTACACGATCTAAGTTAAAAGTAAATTGTTCTTTAATAATATTTTCATCTTGTTTCTTTATTAATATCAACGTTGGGCCAGTCCCCATCGAGAGTGGCTTATCAAGAACGCTCTTATAGGGTGATGTCAACGATTCTTCCATGAAAATGAATTAATCATTCCCTAAAAAGCGATCATAGCAAGACTTTTACGTTGTGCAAGAGTTATAAATATTTCTTATTTAACACTTCAGTTTAGGAACACCGGACTCGTTGCACTTTCGTTTGGACATTTTTCGCATGAATTATTTGATCGATTATTAAAAAAAATTTATGCATACTTTCTATATCAATCACTAAAATTCATGTAAACATTTAAATAATACCGACAGATTCATCTGGTAAAGAAGAATTCACATTGAATAAAAAGACCTTTCGCAGACCAAAACGATGAGTAGTATTATTCAGCATATTCTATTTTGCTACAGTTATATACTTAAAAACCGATATTTAGACGAGTGCGAATCAAAATCAGCGCGTCACCGCCTGGTGGCTGACGCGCGACGTTGTATTTATCCAGCCATCATTTACTCGCCAGTGATGTAAACCATCATTTACGACAGTGACATTTTTTAATCGCAGTGAAATTAAACTGCTACTTAACTGTGACCCTCTAGGAAGTGATTTGACTAAATTTTCACGATCATGATCACTCTTACGGAGTGAGATTGTCATTCCCTTGTATGTATAGTTTATGAAGTTCGTACTTAATGATAATACGCACTTTTGAATACCTATAAACGACTATAACGTGTGAAGTTTCGTGCTATTGAAAAAGAAATTCTTAGATTGTGTATACAATAAAAGGAGGAAACGCGCGGGTCGCACGAGCGAACGAGTAGTGGTAAATGATTTTGATAGCAATCGAAATTACACAATCCAACGAATCATCCATAGTATTAACTTGAACGATGACAAACAATTGTCAGAACCTATATTACCTATTTTTGCAATCACTTGTCTTTCTACTTCCTTTGCGTTTCGGGGAAAAAAGAAGATGGCGTCACATGAGCTTTGTGACAGCTGGACAACCACGACGTCAGTAAGTTCCACGTTATAAAGAGAATATGCAAAAGCGTTCCGACGGGAACGATCCAAATTTCGCGAACCGCTCCCAATTTTTCGCGAAGATCTTCCTCCTGCCCCGCTGCTAACGCGCAGCTCTGTATATTAAATTCGTTATTCCTCTCTTCGTTCGTACATTTGTGTATCATATAGAAGCTGGCAGTGGCAGTAGCACGAAGCGCGCGGTTTATAGGAAAATTACTGCGGCGGCAGGACAGAGAGAACAGCATGAGAGAGAGAGATAGAGTGAGAGGGGGGCGAAGGAGGACTTCCTGGCTTACGCAACACGGCTCGGTTACAGCGACAGTCCGCCGAGCGTTCAGGCCGCATGCACGTGCGATGCGCGCGAACGAATCGGGACGTGATGCACACGTATATCAGACATATATATATATATAGTATTCTATATGCATAAAGCTCGAGCTGAGTCCTCTACACGCAGCCGTGGGCAATATTCTTATTTACCATTATCCCTCCTGCAAGAGGAGTTTTTCCATATAAATATTTGTGGATACATTGAACTTTGGTTTGATTCGCGTTTAATTTTACACTTTCAACTTCTTTTTATTTTCCTGGGCGAAGCTTTATATCGCTTTATATTCAATAGGCGAAAGTTCAACACAAGTTATTTTATTATATGGGAACACAACGATATTTCTGTATATCCGCATTGCTGAACTTAATTTATATAGTATTCGAATCATGAAATAAATCTTCGTTCGCCTTGAAAAAGACATTCACGGAATTTGCTAGAAAGTTAGACAAAATGCTTTCGTTTATTCTTCAATTAATTTGTATAACTGCTGGACACTCGAAGCATTTTTGTTATCGAATTTCAGTGATAGAGGAAGCGTGGAATTTTTACATCCTATTCATAATGTTCAACTAAAATAGTGCACTTTACAATTTGAAGAAGACTTTTCCATCAGTAATTCATCTTTTCAATAGGTTTTAAGCGTTATAAAATTATTATTTATTTGTGTTCTTTTCATTTATGCTTCATAAAATTTCTTGAAGAATTCATATTTTTTCTTTATTATTAAACTATTTCACTCGCACATTCCGACAAAATATTGTGCAATCCGTCATCAAGAAAACTACACATCGAACGGTTTCATTAGAAATTGGCGCTATCTCCGTAGATTATAATTATAAATTTTTACTATTTGTCACTTTTATACTCTTGCGTTACGATCTAAATAGAAAGTTTACCGTACTGGAAAAGCGCAGTAGATGACTTGTCATAATTAGAAAGAGAAAGAGAGAGAGAGAGAGAGAGAGAGAGAGAGAGAACCCCCATCCGCGCTGACGGGTGTCAACTCACGCTCTGGTCAGAAACTGGACTATCACTATCGCATTAGTGATGTTGCGAGAGCAACAGAGAACAGCAACACAGTCTTTGAGAGCGCTATACATATATAGCGTTACGCTATGCTGCTCTGGCAGATACGGTTTTAATCGAATGCAATGCTATGCTGGTGCTACGGGATTATATACTGTAAGCAGCCTATTCCTCTAGTATTGTGCGAATTACATCTATTAATCTGACGCTTTTCACGTTCGCGACCATATTATAAGCTGACAAAAAGCCCGTTCAGATCGTAAATGTAGTGTCAGGAAGCTCTGTAAAATACTTACGTGGCGATGGGAATAATAAACCGTTTTCAAGTACACTTAAATGTTTGGGATCTATGTTCAAACGAACAGCATGTATAACACCTTTATAAATAACAACATTAATCCGAAATTTGGTACATCGCATTATTATGTTGCATGTTGAAAAGTAGAATAAATGGGTTAGTTTAAAAAAAAAGACAATCAATAGTCGAATTTGAGTTCAAGTTTCAAGATAGTGTTTAAACTATAGAACGAGAAAATCGTATCGTGAAAAATGGAGAAAATAGCAGCCTTTTGGCATTAAACATGTACTAATGTTCAATGAATCCCATTCATTTCTATAGATCATTATTTTAGAAATACAATTATTTTAGATAATGCTAAAAATTTATTAATAATTTCTTGACATATTGTAAAATCAAACATTCACACAAACTTATGATCCCTACTCTTGCTATTAACTTTAAAATTTATTAAGTTTAAAATGAATTAATAAGTATCAATAATTATTTATATGCATTTTTACTGCTCCCAAAAAATTATTTGTCTTCATTTTTGACAGTTTAAGCTGTGGAGAATAAATGTAATTATTGTCAAGAATAAATTTGTTGGCTCCCTAATCACCAGTTGTTTGGTATAACTTTATTCTTCTTCCATAATAACGTTACATTTCTACATGTATTTGGAGTATTAAGTTAGAATTAAAATCTGTTTATAATCAAAGTACGCGTAAATTATGGGAAACTTTGTATGCAGATTACTTGAATCAGTATATAGTAAATCTAATTTTCTCTACAATATTTTAGCACTGAATTTTTAGATGGATGTACGTTACAATCATACCAGCAATCGATTCAGAAGTTTAGAAATTTCAATTGATTTTAGCACTAATGCCCGAACTTCAAAGACATCTCATTATCGTACATGAGATGAGACGCTTTTTTTTGGTAATAGCACTTTATATACTAATAATCTAATTTAAGAATAATAACAACTTCCACCCGATTATCGAATCAGTAAATATACGATATAAATAGTCCCTTGCTTTGATCGACCCAGCTATACCGTTAGATATAAAAAGGGCTGAACGAATATCTAATACACTTTCCAACTCCTCGTGAGATTTATAGATCAACTTCGCTTGTAAACTCTCTATTATAAACTTTCGTGCGCCCGCGCGTCAATTCGACCGTTTCGACGGCACATTCGTTTGTCATCGAAAAAAAAGTTCAGGCGAGAAGAAAAATCGATCGCGCGAGGATATTCGGTCGAACGCTTGAATGATCCCGCCGTTATTTCCAGAGATTAGGTGAGAGAGAAGCGGAGGAAGTAAGGACTCCTGCGTTTCGTTGAAATTTTCATAGAGAAAAAGAGAAAGATCCAGGATATCGGTATCTCCAACTTTTTCCGATCGCGCACTTCTTCAGTATAATGGATTATATACTTTTTGTATCTAGCACGGACTAATTGCTTCGGTATGAACGAATCACGCTGAAATTGGTATATCTTACAGACTAATTGTTTTTGTTTTCCAGAACGTTGATTGGAGAAAGTGACATTCGTTATATAGTTACGTTAATGTTCAAATTAATACTCAACTGTGCGGCTGTTTGTATTTAACGAATGACTTCTTCATTTAATTTCATTTAATCTGATGGATCAAGTACACTGATTTAATAAAGTTTATTTAGAGTGTCTAACGCCCTTTTATGACACTGATTGGAAACTTGAAGATAACATTTTGATTTCTTTTAAATGGGATTGATCGAGTGTGAAAGAAAAATTATTTAGATGGTTTCAATTTGACCAAACAATATGCTCAGTTAGTTGAATGGAATATATAAAACCAGATAAATAACAGATGTTCTTCAAAAAAAAAAAAATTGAAACGATCTTGCTGAACCAAAAGTTGACCAGTTTTTTTAAACGCTAATTATTAGGTAATAAGATGTAAATATATCATCAAATCATTCAAAACGTTTCTAACAGAGTATTGTTTATCAGTTTATAAAATAGAATCATAAACTGAAATGGCAACCGAAAAGGATTAATTAATGTCTCATATACAGTTTTGGGCTGCTGAATTTGAATCCTTTTAATATATTTTTCTATCACGAAAGGAATTTTTTCATATTTGCTAAAAATCCAGAGAAAAGTCAAAAATGAGAATCTGAAACTATATGAATTAGGGATTTATTGGATTGGAATTTTCAGGATTAGTGTTAGAGGTGGGAGAGGAAGTATAACTTCTGAAAGCTTAAGATTGATAGGCTTGGCATTGGTAAATATTTAGAACGTGTTTTAAGTACTGTATTCACGGATTGTCGTTTGGCATTTTTTTGTAGAAAACCATGTAAGAGGTTTCTACATATCTTCCACAAGTTCCTATTGGATTTGTGATCCTCCGTGCAATTAAACACCTAGCCATCTATACTTTACAGGATATGAATCTTTCCTCTCTATACAATTTTGCAAAAGAATTCGCTCGGGGGCGTATCGCTGAATTAAGTGCCAAACCACGGTTATGTTAAGAAGAATAATAATATCATTCCCTCTTACTTTCAAAATAAAAACTGTCCTAACCAGTCGTCGGGCAAAAAAATGAGTCCTACCTCAGACGCGAACACGAAAAGAAAAGCAACAAAGTTTAACTCGGCGATAGAGAAGGGAGAGAGTGCTCGAGCGCTTTTTCGATATTTCCTTTCTTTGCGTGCGTTTAGTATATATAGAACTTCCCTGGCGCCCGATCTTATTAGAGTTTCCATTCTTTTTCTCCGAGTCTTTCATATAAAAAATATACATGTACGTAAGAAAACAAAGATCGCGAGCCACCGCCCAATACGTCCTCTCTCTCTCTCTCTCTCTCTCTCTCTCTCTCTCTCTCTCTCTCTCTCTTTCGACTCTGGTGCGTGAGAAAATGATATAAAATGCGCGCGGCAAGCTCGTCAGAGCCGCGCCACAGAGCCGCGATACGATGCCGATTAATGATCTTCGAGAAATCGTCTCGAGAGTTTTCTTATATATATATATATATATATATATATATATATATATATATATATATATATATATACATCCCCTTCGGTTTTTTTTGCTCGCGATAGCGGCTTCGCACTTTCTCGCGCTCTTTTATTGCAGCAGTCCGGCGATGCGCGCGGGTTTTCCTCTCCCCCAGCCGCGAAGGCGTGCACCGTGAGCTGTTACTCGCCGTTTCGTTACTTTTTTTAGCCTCTCCCCTGGTTTTGGGCCACTGTTGTTATATCGGTTTTTTTGCCGCGTTTCACTTGGCGTTCTGTTAATCCTATATATGACACAGATACAATATACATAGATGTATAATGCTCGAAGTATACGTGTAACGATTTATGCGTGGCGCGACGCGGTTGTTTTTTTATTTATTTTTTTTTAATATTTTATGCGGTAAACAAGAGTCGAGTTTCGATTTGAAAAAGCTCCCGTAAATTGAAATTCAAGGTGTTTACGATTTGGCCGATGGTTTTTTCCTCGTAATTCTCAAGGAAGGAGGGGGTGGGAGGAAGAGAGAGTGTCTAAATCAATTGTTCGCAGGTTCTTATTATGTTTCACTGGTTGGTGGATGCTAAATTATTGTACTTATGTTTATTTTTACATATGAAAAAGAGCCGCAAGCCGATAAAAATATAATTATTATTACTGCTAATATAAAATTCTGGTTTTTAATAATGCATATATTGACCAGATTTCTAAAAAATTGAACATTAATATAGATACACAGCGGTGTGTATCGGATTTAGACGTACTAATTTGAAAATATAAGTTAAATATCATTGAAAAAAATTCTTCTATCATCAAGTAAGCAATGAAAAAATATTTTCTTATTTTGAAAAATTTATTCAAATCAAATGGTAGTATATTTTCTCGAAGTAAATATTTTTCTGATACATTAAGAATACCGTTTATATGTTACAAAACAATACAATATTTACTAAATAATATAATTGTGTTTCAGTACATATCATATAAATAAATGGCAATACATAAACATACGCATACATTCTCTCCCTATATCTCTCTCTTCCGCAGTCACTTCCAACTACGTTTTCTCATCTCCGCTCGTCTTCGCTTCGTCTCCCTTCGTGCAATTATCTATGACGAGGCGGTGAGGCTCAGGAGGTTGACCCTCTCATCCCCTCTTCCCTACCCTCGCAGCAACTGTTGCGCCGCTCGGGAGCCAGACCGCTTCGTGCACATCATCCCTGCAACATAGTCGAGATTGCAAATCATCGCTTTGCCCGTCGCATATATATATATATATATATATATATATATATATATATATATATATATATAGCGGCGTGTAACAGCAGTAGCAGGAGCGCATCTGTCGCCGCTCATTACCCGCGCGGCTACAGAGCAAGAGCCATATATAATATGCGCGAATGGTACACCGCGCGGCGCATATATATATATATATATATATATATATATATATATATATATACGCCGTTGTAAAAAACGCTCGCGAGACGCGAGCACATCGCCCCAACGGTGTGTCGCATTGCGCACTTAATATCGCCCTCGGACACAATATGTCGTTGCGCTTTATAACGGCCAAGAGAGAGCGTATAAGGACGCAGGCGCGAGATGCCGAGTGATGAAAATCGGACTATTTTATACCGGTTGGAAAAGCCAGAGAGAGAGAGAGAGAGAGAGAGAGAGAGAGAGAGAGAGAGAGCGAGAAAATAAGTCTGATAAGATGATCTAATAAGGTGATCCTTCATTGGAGAGCACGTGAAACGGTACTCTGGATGGGGGTGGGGGCTTGGGGCAACGGAGCTCTTTTGCGGTCTGTTTTTTTTGCTATCTTTTCCGTCCGTTGAGAGTGAGAATCGCGATAAGTATCGCTCGGGAAGAATTCGTCGCGGTGTTGCGGGCGCTTGCGGGAAGGATCGGCATAAGGCAAAGCGTTTGCCTTTGGATTTGATTTCTGTCGCGGGATCAGTAGAATTGTCGTTTGAAATTTATGATATATATGTAAAATTAAACTATTGTATTCGATATTTGTATTATATGACATATGTATTATAATAAGTATACATACTATATAATAATTAGTATATAAAAAAGTATATAAAAAACATATACATATTATATAATAATATGTATTATATGACATTCTTTGCTAGTCCATACAAATTTTGTTATGTTTTCGTTTCAGTCAGAGAGATAGATGCAAAAACATGCTTGTTTTAAAATGATTGCAATAAATTTAACTTTAAACTCTGACGTATTTAGCTAATGAAATATCCATCGTAGATGGGATTGGCCTGTTAAATCACCAGACTTGAGTATGATTACAGCTGCATATTACATCGATCAAAGCTCCGAATAATATAAACTGTAATGCATTATGCCGCTCATCGATTGGTCGATACGTGATGCTGTGAAAAGCCTATCAATTCAGTAACATAAAGAAATTAGAGGGCGCTGCGATAATGACATTTTTTACGTTACGATTTTTTGGAATGACTCGTACAGCAAAATATGTAAAAAGTCTCACTAAGACGACTTTTAACCAGTTGGTTAGATCCTTAACCTCACCCCTCTACAATAATTGCCGTGGACCATTTCGCTAATTGACTTGTCAGTATAAGTTTTGCTCAAATTATTTTACGGAATACATTCCTCTTACCCTAACCTCTCTGGTTTCTGTACACCATTCTGGGTACACTGTCACGTTTTCGGAATTTCTTTTTCACAATAAACCAGATAGACAACCTTTGCTTTTAAGTCTCGAGAGGTATAGATTTTATAGTCTATGTTTCTTTCAAGTATACAGGCACACCTTGACGGTTTAGCTGTGCCAGAAGCAGTGGCTAGTACAAAGCGACCGCTAGCGAGTTTTACAGTTAAATTGAAAAACTAAAGACAGGCAGTCCATCTTTTTTCTAGCTTCTTTTTCTCTCGACGCCTTTTTTTCAACTTCCTTCGCTTTAACTTATTAACTTGACGTTATTAACCATTTCTTAGTAAGGAGTGTATTCATAGAAAAAGTAGTTAATATATAATCGGAACAATGCTTGGTAGATGTACTTAAATTTCATACACTAAGTTTTTCCTGATGAATCATTGATTATATTACTTTGCTTATTGAAATCGACAAACAGTTCATCAATAATATTATAAAAGCATAGAGAAAATAATTTTTAAATTCATAATTCTTCCCTCATATTAAATAGGTTTAAATAAACTAAAGGATTGCAACACGTAATATTAAAAATGAATATGTATTTTCCGGTGCATTTTCGTTTCATGACGAAATTTGCGAAATTTGGATGCGTTAAATCCCTAATCGAACTCAGTATTACTTTTATCTGTCGGATTTTTGAAACAGTCTTATCTGAAACATGTCGAAGAGCACGATACACTTCTATTTTCACACCTATCGTAACGTGAATTAACTTTTTTTGCAATACTGATCACCGCATCCGGGCTGTATATACTTGTACTTTATAATACACTGCTAATTCTTGTGACTAGCATTTCTATTCCATCGGATACATTTCGAGTACAATCGGCTACGATAAAAATGAGGTATTATTAATCTATAAAACACAGGAAAAGTTTATTGGAGTTTATAGTTTGAAGTGAGATGATTTATTCACATTATTTTTAAGAGGCATTTATTATATTCTGTGTGAAAATAGCAGAACGGCACATTCAGGATAGGTACACCTGAAAAGTCTAACTTGATTCAGCGTATCAACATCATTCGGTCGTGTGCATGGTATGTCCTCTGCGGTCCTGGAGCTTCGGCTAATTTTGACAGTCTTATTGATTTCCAAACAGTCGCGATCAAATCAATAGCGAGTTCGTAAAAAAACAAACAATCAAAACACAAGTATAAGTCGCTATCCGTTTCCGTGCAAATAAAAGATTTTAAGAATCTCTCTTCGCGGCTCTTAGACTATAAGTGTGCTCGCAGAAAACGAAGAACTTTGTCCATCCCCCCTCTTAACTCTTGTGTTATAAACAACGCGAAATTTTGCGGGACATAACACGAAATAAAAGGTTAAAATTCGCGAAAACAGCAGAAGGGGAAAACGTATATCGTGATTCTCACAAGTCTCTGGACGGCGTGTCCGAGGCGACGTATGTTGTGTATAAAATTATAGCTCTTCCCTTTATATATATATATATATATACATACATAAATAAGGAGGTGAGCACGCGCAATGACGATTCCTGAATTTTAAGGTCAAAGCACCAGTACCTTTCCGCGCGAGTCCCGTCAGCGCTTGTGATTTTATCTCTGGACAGTTGACCGTCGTCGGCTTCTTTTATATATATATATATATATATATATATAATTTTTTTTATACAAAACAACAATCACGGAGTGAGAGTACCTCTAAAAGTCTTCCTCTCTCTCTCTCTCTCTCTCTCTCTCTCTTTCACTTTCGAGTTCGTCAGTTGTATGTGTTTTCTCCGGCATCCGTCGTAGTCGTCGTCTTGGTCCTCCCTATATATACGCGTGGGAACCTTTTGTTACACTCTCTCGTGTACGGTACATCTCACTCACTCTCTCTCTCTCTTTCTCTTTTCCTCTCTCTTTCTTTCTATTCGTCCCTCCTACCTTCTCTTTATTTTCCACGCGATTCTGTTTTGCATGGAGGCGCGCGCTCGTTACTCTTTTTCGCTATGTATGTATGTACAGTCGTGCACTCTTCCGCTTTATCTTTTATGCGCTTCTTTCGGGATTCCCCTCTCTCCCGTTATTGCTTGTTTTTTTTTTTTTGTTTTTTTTTGTACGCCTCGCCGACTTTGCTCCACCCTGTTTCTGCATTTTTTTTTTATTTATTCCAGACGTGTTTTTGCTTACTTTAGTTGCATTTCTGGATTACACGTGGAATGCGAAGTGTCTGATGCATGTATAGCGTATAGTGTCTGCATTTCTCGTTCTCTCTTTAGCACAACTCACGCAGTCGTTGTATTATGGATGAAAAAAAAAATGATATTTAAATAAGATAAGAATAATATGCAATTTTTGAAAGATGATCGTACAGAAGGATAAGTATTAGTAGATCATTGTAAATTTGTTGAAGAATATTTAAGGTGATGGAAGCAGGTGGTTCTTATATGATTTAATTTGTTTTAAAATTATAACAGAATGTAGCTAAATACATTTGAGAAAAAGAATAGAGCATAGCAGTGAATGATTCTCTAAAATCCAAACGTTCGTTACAATAGAATATTATGTAAATTTTTTGCCAATGATATGTATAAAATTTTTTATGGAATTCAAGAAGATGAAAGTTTGTATGTGATCCATTTAATTTTAAGTAGACACGCGTCTGTCGATTTTCTTTTTGATGTTTGTCAAGAAATCTAGAAAATTCCCGGCTATGTATATACTTACAATAATGTAAAAAAGATACGGATGTATACGGATAAAATGTAATTTTTCATCGATGCCATTACGATGCATTTGTAATCTATATATGTATTATGCCGTTTCTTAGGATATATTTCCATTTAAGCGCCTAATCATTTCTGTGTATTGCCGTCGGGAAAGACGAAAACAAGGAGAGAGAACCAGAGAAAGAGGGATAAAAACAATTGGAAAAAAAAATATATATATATATATTTCTAAAATTTCACGAGCAAGTGCGGCAAGAGGCAACGACACGACGAATAAAGCCCGTTGGTCCGCCCGATGTAAATTCCAAACGCTTTCACTTCACGCAATCCCTATTTCACTGTCATTCGCTCTCTCTCTCTCTCTCTCTCTCTCTCTCTCTCTCCTCTCTCTCTCTCTCTCTCTCTCTTCCTCTTTCTCTGTCTTCCCGATCAAGTAAGCAAATTAGGCAGAATCGCGCGCGCGCGCACACCCCGCACAGTACAATCTTCTGGTTTAGAATAGTGTTGCCTCGCGTTTCTTCTATAATTGCGCGCAAGAGCGCGATTCAATTCTTTTTTCTAATTCATATATATATCCCCTTTTCGTCAAGCGTTATTTTTCGCAATGACTGTCTTGAGTTGTTGTACAATCAATAACCATAAACCATATGTTCATGAAATTTATTACGTTGAAAAAAATTTTTTTGATAATAAGTAAATATTCATTGGATTTACTTCCTTCATTTAAGAAGATTCATTCTCAATTTAGGAACATAAGTTTTCTTGGTACAAAACAAGAAAATATTGACATCATAACAGAAATTTTTTTTTCAGTACATAACACAATAGCTGGCTTGCCGTTGATAGCTATATTTGTCTTTCCCTTTGTGGTCTTTGCCATAGCAACCACATAAGCGAGTGATATCGGTATCAAAGACGTGCCTAATATCTCTCTCTTTACTTGGTAAACAGATTTCGCGCCGACGGACTTACTCCAGTAGGTGCGTATGCTCGATGTTCGGAGCATTTGAAGATGCCGATGGATCCCTTAGAAAGATCCAATAGAAGGTTCCATTGTCGGAATTCGAAAAAACATCGAAACAAGCTTTTTCAACAACAACTGTTGAAGGACTCTGTAACATACTAGGTAATTTACAGGGCAACAAAATAAGGACCTGAATTTGGATGCGAGATTTTTTTTTTTTTTAATTTTATAAAAATAATTCGAGATAAAGCTATTTAAAACTGGCTTTAAAGATTTCATTAAATTTTCACCCGACAACAACGATAAAACTACATGTTTTCGAGTAGAAGGATTAGTTCTATTTTAATATACAATTGTTTCCTTTTTATAATCCTAAATGAAAAATCGCAGTTTATCCATTCGAAGAAAAAAAACAAAATTAGGTGCATAAGATCGTTAGGAACTTCTTAGCAGTTTGAAAACTTTATCTATAATTTTAAGCACCCAACTCAATTTTTATCGTCGATTGGAATTCAGAAGAAATATAGGTGTACGAGTTCTCATCATTTTTTTCGTAAATCTTTTTACGTATTTAAAATTTAAAAAAAAATACACACACGCATATACATTTCTGAACTGTTAATTTATGAAAGGCTTCTCGAACTCGATGTAATATGTAAGATGTAAAACCCAGTTGACCCGTGAACCGTATCCGCGTCTTTATATACATGCATATATTATGCAGAATTAAAAAAGATTTAACATCCATGATATAGGAGGATCGCGATTAATTTGCATGTTTACGTCCGTCAATTTTTCAATTAATTCTGTTTAAATCAATTTGTCGGTTTATGTAACCTTTTAAAATACGTCGGCTACGGGGGGTGGGGAGGAACAATTAAGTTCCGCAGGAGCGGATCGATTCGGAAGAATTGAGCAATAAATATAAATTTAATCGATACCGTATTGAGCAGGGATAAATTACCAACCTCGGGGTTCTCCAGGCGAAATCATAGATGGCAGTAGCGAGTTTTTATTCCCAGCTCGCTCGTATAGAAGCTTATATGTAGATAGAAAAATCGCGACTCTCTTTGCCCGTGTAAGCGCGCCTCGGCCACGTCGCGGAGTCTCGCCGACGAGTCAAAGGTGACTCATGCTCACCGCGCGCTTATCCATCAGCTGTTAGGAAACTTTAACTTGCCTCACGAGCCTTATCCCCGTTCCACCTGACGACGCCCCCTACCCGCGCGCCGCCTCGCCCTCCCCCAGACTTTCCTTACCGCAGAGAAGCTGTTGCCGTAACGATTCCTCCTCCGAGGCTCTTCTTTTTCCGTCATCCTGCTGTCCCTCCTCCCCCCTCCTCCTCCTCCTCCTCATCCTCCTCATCCTCATCCTCCCCTCTTCATTTTCCACGAAGAGGAATTACGACATTACGAGCGTTTGACGAATTTGTCGCTTCGCCGGTACGTTGGACGAGAGCGTTAATTGAAATCGCGACGGCGCTGGTTTCGCGGTATATATATATATACAAGCTTCCAAGATGAGATGAGGCTCTATTGCGTGAACGTCAAGAGGAAGGGGGGGGGGAGAATCGTTTTGGAAACGATTTCGAGGATTTTCTTAACGTTTCTTCTACGCGCCAGGCTGAATTTAAATTCCAGGAGTGCACTGTTGAAGAGGATGGTTTATAAAAAAGTTGTAAAGTCGCGTCAAAGGAACCAATTGCGTGGATACGTCATTTTTTTCTTCATTCTTTTCTTCGGGAGAGCGGAAAATTTTACCCTCATGTAGGGTATCAAATGCTGGAAATCAAATCTGATTCCTAAGGTCACGAGAACGTTATTCTGTATTCATTTTGCTCTTGCGATAATCTTGGTAATGAGGCCTGTTAGGTTAAATATAATTTCGTAAAATATAGTTTTCGATATCGTCTAGAAAGTTTTATCAGAAACATTGTTCACTAATCAATACATTTGCGCGATATTTTGAGAGACAGTATGATCGATCTTACGGCGACCTTAGGAACACATATGTGGGTCACTGACTAAACATAGAGATTGGTATTGCAAAAACGCAAAATTTGATCCCAAATGTCCTTAAAGTGAACAATTATGTCTTTTCACGAAAACTAAACAACTTTTGTACAAGTCATTTTTTGGTACACTGCGGTTTACTGCACCTTTATACCCTTAAAAACTGCTTCTGAGCCCTGTGAAACTGTCTCGGAAAGTCGTCTATACTTAAATACGAGGAAAAAATAGTGCATGTATTAATGAAGAAAAGAAGAAGTCTGATACGGGGATTTCTTCGCGAAGAAGCCTCTCTGAATGAGACATATCACAGGCGGTGCGATATCAAATTTTCATATCAGACGTTTTATTCTTGTAACATAGTAATACTGAGAAATGTGACTTGCTATATTGTAATGAGCGTCTTCTTTTCATTTACTTAAAGCCTCACACGAACTGATAACGATACAAAGGTAAATATCAAAACCACGGAAAAATGTCACAGAACAGAGTAATAAACCAGTTGAAAATAATTTACTAGAAAAGTCGCTCGCAGCAATATGTAATATGTATGTTTACATTCGTTAAATATATTCAAGTTTCCTTTTAGTCGACCTACTTGAAGTTTCTAATCAAAGCCATTTTGATCGGCAATTAAACGGTATAGCCTTCGTTATTCGGTACAGTTTTAATTTATTATTGATTTTAATGTAAAACTCACTTTCGATCATTAGTATCTTGTTTTTCTGCCTTATATACTGCTGCAACGTAAACTCTGTCAGTTTATCGAATTTTATCTGAAAATTGTAAATGTATACAAAATATTTATATACTTAAAAAATAAATAAATAAATAAATAAAATTATTTAAGCAAAACTGAACGATTAATTATTATTTTTTGACACATATCATATTAGTTTATAATCCGTACAAAAACTGCAATCGAAGCCGTACTTTAATTTAGAAAACTTTGCGGTTTTTTTCTTATTCTTATGTATGCCGTCATACACGCATCAAATTTATCGGAATAGTTACAACAAACTGCGCTTTTAGCTTTAGTTTATTTAATAATATTTTTTCATCTCAACTTTTCAAGGACGCGCGCGCGCGCGCGCGTGTGTGTATGTATGTTCGTGTTTGTCTTTGTGTAGTCGCGATATTGCATAATCGCCCGGAGAGCGATAAATCAATTGCGCTCCTATGAGTTCTGCACCCGGATCCGAATTACATATCGGTTTGTTATACATCGATAAAGCTGTGCCGCAAGTAAGTATAGAGGAAACTCTCTCTCTCTCTCTCTCTCTCTCTCCTCTGTGCGTGCGTGCGTGCGTACGTGCATGTGTGTGTTTAATTTGCCAGCCGCGGCGCGGAACCAAGAAGAAGAAGAAGAAAAGAATAATACGCAGATCGCCAATGGGAGGGGTATAAAATACGGATATGAAATACGGGATAGCAGTTTGTTCTTTTTTCCATTTTTTTTTTCTTTTGTTTTTATGTCATTCAAATGGCTCTCCGGTAAAACGAGCGCGTTAGAGGGGCAGACGCGCGTGCGCGCTGAAAATCCGGCTTTTCATCTCGAGAACGCGTGCGAGCGATCGAGCGACGGACACCGTCGCGGCGCGCGCAATCACGAGGAGAGGGAGACGAGGGAAATTAAATCGATCGGTCGAGATATAAGGGGCTCCGGGAAGCCTGTGTATGTATATATATATATATATATATATATATATATATATATATATATAAAACAATTAAATTGACCGCCATCATGAGGGGGGAGGGGACGATAAAATCCGGAATTGCGCTATACGTTGACGTTGGGCGTGTGCGTGCACGCTATCGAGGAAGTTGATATGCGAAAGCAAGTTCAAAAATTGACGTGACAAATTTCTTCGATCTTTTCTTTCTTCTTCTTTCTGTTTTGAATCTCTTCCCTTCTTTTTCTTTTTTAAACCGGAGAAGATCAGGACCCGACCCAAATATTGTAAATCCTCTTTTTCACGAGAATCGAATGTCATCAGGACGTCTCAGTCGCTGCTGCTCCTGCTTTTCTCTCTCGTTCGTTTGACTTCTCAAAAGTCTGCATCTGCTTGTATTTTATATTTTTTTCTTCACTGATAAGATGACGAAGAGCCGATGGTCGATTTGTCGAAGGAGTAAATTTACAGCCAATAATTATTGATTAAGCGATGTTTCTGTTGCTCTTTCGCTTGATAAGGTGTGCTTGCACAGAGAATGTCCAGAAGATATAATTTTTTGTTAGTGTCAGAATCCCTAATGTTACATTTTGACCAAATTATAATGGAAAAAAAATATTGTTCGCAGTAAATGTCATCGACCCGTTGGATTTGATCAATCAACGTGGTAAATAATTATTGAGAAAATTTACTTTGGTTCTTGTTCTTCTTCCTTTCATTTCTTTAGAATAAAATCAATACGACGATACGCATTATTTTACGATTAGAAATAAAGAAGAATTATGATTTATAGTATTATTTTATGCGAACATTATCTTGCATATATTCGATAGTCACTTTCTGTACAATAATAAATGGGTATTATAATAGTAATGAACGTTTAAAATTGGCATCAAATGATATCTAACTAATAATTCGGTCTTTCTACGTCAACTCATCTTTAGTATAGAAACCAAATGTGTTTCGGCAAATTGTGGTGAAATAATTATATAATTTGGTATTTTCAGCAAACCAACTCATACAGTTTTAAAAATTAAAAGAACTAGAAGATGCATCATGCTTCAAAATTTTATATCTTGTTATGGAAGAGGAATGTGTTAGAAGCAATTAAAAGCAACGCCAGTTTGTCTGAATAAAGTAGGAAAATATGCTTATTACGCTTTTGATACTCTTCTGTAACAAATTAGTGAAATTAGTTAATCTAAAGATCTTATGTAATTATAAGATGGTATAAATACAGATTTCCGACGCTGATCATGTTGAAAAAGTTATACCTTACGACACTGTATTGGTTCACTGTAATATAATATAATGATGTATCAGAATACAATATACCTATTGTGGTTTCTTGTACAGCTACTATGAGTTGGCGAAGGGTTAACGGTATGTTAGCAGCATTATGAATAAAGAATGTAAGATCGCTGGAACAAATTAAGGATCGAGGCTTTTTAAATTAAGATTTGGCCACTCTAACGCACTGAAGGTCTAAAAAATTGGGATGACGTCTCTTAGTCAACTTTCCTTTATCTAAATGAAAAAAGTTGAGTATCCCCTCTGTTTATGAAAAATAACTAGTAAAAAGCCTAGTTATTCGAAACTAATTAACGACTAATAATATATATATAGAATGATGCTTTACCCGTTTTTTTATCATTTTTATGGCCAAGACCTGATGGTTTATAAAAAATGCTTTTTATAAAATTATTTGGCCATTTGCATTAGAGTTTTAAAACTGGCCAGACTCGGTCTTCGAAGGATTAAAAATAGCGAAATATTCACCAAAGGTTAATTGAGCTATTAGGAGAACCAGTATAGAACAATGTCTTAAGGCTATCGGTTAGGGATCGTAAATTCTAACGGACAGTCCGACAAAATGACTGCAAATGAATATTGAGATTTATCGCGAGTACTTTATAGATCTCAATCAATACTATGACTTTCCAAAATTATCCAGGTAATCCAGGTTACAAGGCTCATGAAAATGACAATTTTTGTATTTGTAAATGTGAATACATGATCCAAGTTTATTAAATGCTAATTTATGTGCATTAAATGAATTTTCGCATGTAAAATTTTTATATATAGATTATAAATATATATCTCGCCTCGAAAAAAGAACCGTAACTACTTTATTATCCCGCTAATCGAGTATTGGGAAACGAATTAAAAAATATGTCCTTTAAAAATTTAGCCAATGAATCCGAGAGAGTTTCTAAATGCCCATTAAGCAATTTATATTCATAGTTCGGTCCTGTCGATCCCGATGTGCACACACACACACACACACACACACACACACACACATTACACATGAAATGTAGATCTTTCGATTTTGCAACTCTCTTTTGAAATAAAAGGCGTGTCGTTGTCGTCGTTGTCGTGCGCCCGTCGAATTCGAACGTTCGCCCGGAAGTGACGAAACGACGAGAGCCCCGATGGGGAAAGATTGGCCGAAACGACAATCTTAACAATTTACGAGGCTTTATATATTTACTTTTATATATATATATATATATATATATATATATATATATATCGTTGTTTTCCTATTTCTCGCTCTCTTTCGCTCCCTCGCCGGCGCAATTTAAATGCTTGCTTAAACATTGGTCCCGATGATGACGATTACAGTGTGCCGATCATTATTGTTTTGTATATGTATACATAAACATACGCATAACGGAAGCTCTCGGTCCGGTGGCTCGCGCACCAGGTCGAGGAGAATACAATTTTACTTGGTCAGTTCGATGGTTTTCGGTCACGTTACGCGGTCACCTGCGCATATTAAAAAGGATGCCCTTTTGTGCGGCGGTTGCGCAGAGCTCACGGGAGCTATTAATTTACACTGGTACATTAACGCGTATTCGTGGAGCGCCGCAATCGTGGTCCGCGATAACGATGACGACGTACAAAATAACGACGAATAGTATAATTAATATGTGATGGCCGTTGTTTTATTATAATCGGAGGACGAACGGTGCTGCGCGCAAGAAATGCGGACAAAGCAGAAAACTGCCGAATCATAATGCAATTGTATAATTATCTAATTGGAAAAGTATGTATACTGAATTGAATTCAATATATGTATGTATATATTCGTTGCTCCCTTTAAAATACTTACACGAAGCACACTATTTTTAGAAAGAGCCTATTAACAAACTTGAAATAAATGTGGCAATGGCAGCATAAATCAAAAACTAATTATTTGAATTGACGTAATTTTCGTTTTACAGCGAATTATTTCTGAAATTTCGGTTCATCGTTGTCCCCACCACGCGTTCGATCGAAAGCATAAAATTAAACGAATGAAAAAGAGGAAATACGCATACCCGCCGACAAAGAAAATCATTATTCCTTCTACGGAATAATGAAAATATGAATGGCTGTGAAATGCTGACAAGCGCCACGCGCGCAGATACACATATAGTTACACACAGAGGCGCGCGCGCGCGCGCGAACGATTGCACCTTTAAGCCAGCGCACATACACACACACACACACGTACGTACAGTACACCTAGCCGTACAGCCGCAAAGTCTGAAGTGCGCTCTGCCATCTCCTTCTCCTCCCAACCACCCGCCCCCTTCATCCCCCAGCGCTTGAGCCACTCTGTGTTTCTCCTTTCGTCTAATACTGAGCCACTTCCGCCTGGCCCCAATTAGGGGACTTGGGGGGAGGTGGGGTCGGTCGCTTGTGTTTCGAGGACTGTCTCTGCAATTAAGCCGACACGGACGGCGGGTAGGAGGGGTCGAGGGACGGGCGCGATGTTAACAAAGAGAAGGAGAGGAAGAGAGAGAGAGAGATAGAGTGAGGGAGAGAGAGAGAGAGTGAGGGAGAGAGGGAGAGAGACGAGTCACGCTAGAGGAACAGAAGCAAAGAGAAAGAGTGAGAGAAAGAGAGAGGCGTCTTTTCAACCCATTTTTTTTCCTTTTCGGTTAATCGCGCACGTACACAAGCCAAAAAAAAAAGAAATAAAGCATATCGTGCGCAAACTTACGATATACATTCGAAATTTGACTCAGTGACAATCGAATCATTGCTGAATCATAGCGGCATTGTGAATATATTGCGAAGATAGTGGAATGTTTGCTCAATTAGCAATGAAAATGAGTTTTTTTAGTTTATCAGTGGGAAAATTTTCACGGTTCTTAACTCATTCGTTATATGTGAGCCATATTGTTTAAACCGTTGATTAAATTGACCATCATCAACCAAATATAACGACAATTACATAAGAAACTACAATACACTATAAATATTGAACGAATCAATTACAGAAAAATAAAAATAAAAACTCATATTTTTTTCTCGCATTCAATTTCGTTTGTTATTTGTTAATGTCTCTCTTTTACGACAGAAAAGATATATATATATATATATATATATATATATATATATATATATATATATGATAGTTTTGAAAAAGGGAAAAAACACATTTTCCATTTATCACCCTGTAAATAACTGCTAGACAGTTTGGCTTCGCTTTTCTAACCGCTAGAGACGGGTGTCGTTCGAAAACGGTCAAACTCCCAATTGAATAGCCAGTCCGAGCATTATCCCGAGCGGGCCGTAAAGGAGGAATGATAAAAATTTCGCGATTCGCGTCCCGCATAAAATACAACACAATCGAGTCAAAATTAATCATCCTTTGTCAGTCGCGTCGCGCGCGAGACAACCCGATGGCCCCGCCGCCTCTCGGCTCGGCAATGGAGAAGCTCCATTATTCCAAAGATGAACAATAAAACGTTCTCCTCTTACAACAGAAATAATTACCGGGCGCAATATATTTTATACGCGGAAACGCTCGAGCTTTCGCTTTCGCGCGCGCGCGCGCGCGTGCGTGTATACACGATATGGTATGCACGCACATTATACTGTACTCGCTCGCTGCGGGACAGGTTCAGCCTGGCGGGTTGAGGCGCGCGAGGTGTCGGGTAGATAGACAGAGGGAGAGAGAGAGAGAGAGAGGCAGGAACTCGACGCGTTAATCCGACGGGGATTTAACGAGCGGGGCGGCAGGCTACGGGCGATAAGCCGTTTTGAAGCGCCGATTTATCGGGCGCATAGTCCATTTTTAGCCGATTTATTAATGCGGCGCGGCCGCGCGATCGCGCGCCCAGCCGATAGTTCGCGATGGTAGATCTCGTCGTCCCCATTGAGCTCGTAGAATTCGTCAGTGTACATAGTATAGGTCTCGGCGGCAGGAGATCGTCGGGCCAAGTCTTTATGTAGATATGCATACGTACACACTGTTGCGCATCGGGCGTTCTTTAAATTTTCTTTCAAAAAAAAAAAAAAAAAACAAATAAGAAAGCGATTTGGCAATCTTAATCGAAGAGCCCGCGATACTTTTTATTCTTAGTACCGGTCATGTGCACATGACGACTGTCTATAGACGCGTCGCCTACACAGGCACGAATCTGTTAGTGGTCTTTTTTAATAACATTACCGATATATATACGGAGAATACGTAATCGGACACAATTTAGAACTTGACATCTTATTCAGGTATAAATCTAATTGCATTGGATTTCAATTTTTTCTAATGCTGAAATTCAAGATACATTACACTACATTACAATACAACCATACACTTTATGCGTGCGCTTATGCGTGCGAACCGATTTTGTCTGTCCACGGATGGTAGACCAATATAAAGATAAGAATCACTTTCAGTAAGTATCAAAGTACGACGCGCTATATACTTTCACTATTAATTTCACGGAATTCATGTTGAAGCGACAATTCCTTCATAATCGAATGCAAAACGCAAATTTTTATTGATTTTTACAATCCAATAATTATAATTTAACGAAAATAGCGTTTTTTTCTTCTCGTCCTACGTTTTAAAAACGATAAATTTGTTACATTTCCACAAAACATAAGTTATCTCTCCTTTTTCAATGAAAAAAATGGGATTGTTAACGTTAAAAAGTATGCCCTGGATCCCATTGCATCAAATTGTACATGTTTTTTTCTATGCTCACCCAGGAAAACAGTAGATATTTTCTCGAGATCATTCTTTATGGGTATGGTTTTATATATACATATATATACACGACACGGCGAATGCATAGCTTGTTGCGCGTAGCGACAGATATTTTGGAGAAAGTCCTGTTTTTTACGCGCAATATATATATATATAATTGCGGATTATGGAGGTGAGAGGCAAGCATTACTGGAAAGCACGACATTTTAACATTGCAATTCTATGGGGAACAGAGAAATAGAGAGAAAGAGAGAGACAGAGAAAAAACGAAACTATTATGATTTTTCCATGCAAATTCTGACGCAGTAATGGAAAATTCTCTTTGTTGAAAATTTTATTTTTCTCCTTATCTCTCACTCCCTCCCCCTCTGTCGTTCGCGGCACGTTGCGCGCCGGCGCTTTCCAATTTGGCCGCGCTCGAGCGATATAAAGGCGCTGCACGCACCCGTTCCATTTTTCTTATTACTAAGTATATTCTCGTTACAGCGTTGCGCGCGCGCGCGCGCGCTCGCCTGCAAATCGAGCGTGTACGCAGCGCACTTTTAATAATTGCGACGCACGCCCCGGCCGACTCGTCACGAGCGACGCGGCATCGGAGATCCCGTACACATAACGACGCGAAAATATTATGATATATCGTCACGGTGAATTTGCATAGTATAGCTAATGATGGACAATTGCCGCGTAACGCGTGCGCCTGCATCACACACACACGCGCGCGCACACACACGCACGCGTGCACGTATTTATATATGCGTTTAGTTAGAAACAGTTAAAAATATAGTGTATTACCTTGGGAGGGAGAACGTGAGGACGACGAATAAGCGCACCGTTAACCGGTCTATTACGGGAGACAATGCTAGGGACGAAAATTACGACGCGACGCGCATTCGCGTAATCGCTTATACGCGCAGGCAATTATAGTAACGAGAGAGGGAGGGAGGGATAACGTTTTCTTTAATATAATATATAAATATTGAACGCGCTGTTATATTGTATACATTGTATATAACTACATTATATATGTCCGCGTTAGTGTAAAGCGCCTCACGGATAGGACGATTTGTAGGGGTATATGTTTTATGGATTTTAGATACGAGCCGATGTGAGTGACTGCGCGAAAGAACCAGTATCCCTCTATCGGTGGACAATCAAACCTATATCGTAAATTTTAAGATCTGTTCTTAAAATTTATTGCATTATAGACTTTCAAGGCACTGTACAAATTTTATTAATTTGTATTTAGTTTTTTTGTTTTTTTTATAGACAAAATATTAAAGTTTAAGAAATTGTTATTAATCTTTATTGGCTGTCAATTTTCATTGAACATTGTCAATAAAATATGTAATAATATTTTTTTCACTTAACTAAAAATTCGTCAGCCACACAGTAAAATATATTAATTGTATCGATATGAGAAAGTACCTATCTTTTTAATAGAACAGTATTATAATCCAAAAAGATATGGGCCCGATCTCTGCTCTTTAACATATTTTACATACTCTAATACGAATATTAGAATCATACATAAATCTATTTGTTTTCCTCTTTCTTACCCAACATCTGATTTAGTACAGATCGAAATGCGACAATTTATATGTATAATGCCTAATTTCTCTGCTTTGCCATACCGCCGGGTGCTCCTTTATTATATTTCTACATAAGGTAATATAGGTTTTCCGCACGGAGGATTAATTCTCGTCACTTTTTATTTTTCTGTTTCAGGATTCATAAATTGCAACGCCAACGCGACGCTGCAGTCGCTCGCTCAGTTACACGGTGAGTCTCTTATCTGTTTTTTTATCTTTGCTAATTTTATATACATGTATATATTGTTTTTTTTTATTTCTTTTTTTATTACTTTTTTATTCCCTCCTTTTTACAAACGATGCTATGCATGCGAGGTGGTAGTTGATACTTATAATTTTTCGGAGATTCTGGACTTGATGCGCATTTGGATTTTTACGATTATGTTTCTCTCTTCTACTGTTATAAAGTAATCGCGCGCTCATGTTTTACACGAAGTTTTTCCCTATATATACATAATTATATTCAATTAAAGTAACAATAACATAAGCGACGCAATGAAATAATAAAAAAAAACGTTATTATTGCACAATAATAGCAATTATGAAATTCTGATATACTGATATTTACTATACATTGACAATGTATAACGTTTACATAATTATCGTACCTGAATCTCGATCTAAAAATAAGCAAACAAATTAAGCGAGTTATTATTATTATACGTATTTTTTCTTACTTAATGGCTCAATACGAGGCTAAATATTATATCTGCCCTCTCGCGCTCACCCGCATTTCGGAGCTAAAGAAAAATCAGAATAAAAATAAAAAGCACAATAATATTAATAATAATTATATTGATAATAATCGTTTATAAGGAAGCAAGCTCCGCGGGGAAGTAACAAAATCGAGGAATGCACTAAAATAAGAGAAAGTATACGCATTGCTTAATATAGCATTTTTATTGTGCGATAATTTCGGAGATCTCGACTACATAAATTGCATATGCGGCTGGAATAAAAATCGCTTTAAAAAGAAATTCTTTTGTTTTTCCACTTTACATAGTTGGCTCGAATACAGCATAGTTTGGAAAATAATTTCTCTGCTGTTAGAACGTATTCGAATCAATCCTTCAAGGTTTACGAAAACATAGGCTTGTATTCCTCGCGATTACGTCCGTCACGGACTTTCGATTAAAAGTAAAAATCAAAAAGTATAAAAATAAAAAATAAAAAAATAAAAAACAGAAACGGAAAAAAAACAAAAAAGAATGGGATACGATCTATCGCGGTTGCACGACCGGATCATTATGAGAAATTAGAAAAACTTTCTAAAGACATAAATTAATAAAATTGCGCGCGCTTGTGCAATACCTCGATAGACAATAATTTCTTTCTCTCGTGGATATAATCATCGACCTCCCCTCCTCAACCTCCCCACGCGGTTTTCACAATTCGCTCAACGACGGGTCTCGACACCGACCGCAACAATGTTGAAGAAGCTTATAAAGACATATAGATGTTACGCTCTTTCATCGTTCCCGCGTCTTCGTTGATTCTTATTTATACTGGAAAGTAATTGATTTTTTATTATACATACTTATATATATTGAATTTTAACTCGTGTATTATATATGTGTGTGTGTGTGTGTGTGTGTGTGTGGTGTGTGTGTGTGTGTGTGTGTGTGTGTGTGTGGCAATATTTTTCCGTTAAATTTAAGGTATAAATATTGATGTAAGAATCATTTTAAAGATAAAATAACAAGTTATTTAGAAAAAAATACGTATATATAGATAGTCAATAAAGCCGAAACAACCGTTATGTCACTTATATCCACATAGCTTTGCAACGATAAATGTTACTTTTATCTTTGATGAACATATTTTTAACAATGATGACTGGGCACAAAGTATGAAGTATCCCATAGGGATCAATTTCTGGACCTATTATTTTCCTGCCCCCCTCGCTCTATCTCTCTCTCTCTCTCTCTCTCTCTCTCTCTTACGTTCGTAATATGCTTTGTGTGCCGACACCATCCATACCACCGATACAGAGATCTACTTATAGGTCCGTTACACAGTTGCGTGCATGGGACGAGGTGTCGACACTTCACCGGAGTCGCAAAGGCAGAGATTGGATCGACATGGACGAATGGTCAGTGTCATCAAGTTTCTCTCAGGCTAAACGTGTGAAGGAGAATGTCTAGGACTACAACATTCGGTTGTCGAAGCAACATTTCGAAAATGCAAGCGAAAAAGCATCTTAGCCTTGTTCTTACAGATGGAATCATGCACTGTACTTCATTTCTAGGGCAGCTGCTTATCGCCCGTGGTTAAATTTAATAGGTCCTTATGTATATTATTATATATACGATTGCCGAGCCCCAGATACAGTTTCCTCATTTAGGCTAGTTTTCACTTATTATTCCCAATGCTTCATTGGAAATTGGATATGAATCGATTAGGAATAAAATTCCAAAATTGCGTTCGATTGTGGATGACATCAGACTGGACGAATAGATTTGGAGGTCTCTCGTATAGATAATGCGCGCATCTTCCGTAATATCTGCAACGTTTTCCCCCAGGTGTATTATATGCTGCTATAGCGATTCTCTGATAGGAGACATGTTGACTGAAGATGGATCAAAGACGATTCGAAGTTCAGGATCCGTATTTTTGAAAATACTTCCTGTTAAAACTCGAAAAGCCTTTCAACGCTGAATATGTACATGGCTGCGATAAAAAGAGACCTTCTCGAACTAGACAATAATTCTAGTCTTATTTTATATTAATTTAATATCCTACTGTATCATGCGTTAATTTGCACTGTAGAATGGTCTTTGTTTGGTTTGCCGACAGATACTGGATTTTTTTCTACCCGTTTTTTTTCTTCTACTTGTATTCTCATTGTAATGTAAGTAAGCAATTGATATTTATAATTTCTGTTACTTATAATCGTTCTGTAATATTAGTATATGGTGATGAGTTACTATGAGTTGGCTTCAGTTATACATTATTTTTCGAATGGACTATATATTATGACATATAGTCCATTTGACATATTATTTTTGTGAAAGAAAAATCAATTGTATATCATTGTTTATTAGGCTACTAGATTAGTCCTGTTGTAATTTTACAAAGTATATATTTTAATTACGTTTCCTTCACATTTTGCTTACAAATAATATAAATGAATGTATTATACTAATGATACAGATAAATTTATGTCCATGGATACATACATACGCGTGCGCTCGTTTATACACGCCCATACACAATGTTCCTGTACAATGATAAATTTCCTTTTAAACTTTCGATAGCACTAAAACTGTCACTGCTACCGTTATAAAAGACACAGTTAATGAAACCGTGTCGATTGGTATAAAAAAAATAGAAAAAAAAGACAAAAGAGTATATGTGTGAAAGAGCTAGAGAGAGAGAGAGAGAGAGAGAGAGAGAGAGAGAGAGAGAGAGAGAGAGAGAGAGAGAGAGAGAGAGAGAGGAAAGGGAATTCACTGCAATATGTAGGACAGTTTTATTGGATTTTTTTTCTGCCCGTCGCTCTCGTGAGGGAGGTAAGCGTGACAATAATTATTAGCAACGGGTGTATAACGATCGAACCGTCCGGTTCTCTTGCGATTATCATTGGACGCTTTTCCCTTCCATATCTCCATTCTTTCTCTCATTTTAAGATTTCGTTTTACAGCGTATGAAAGAAAAGTGATTATTGAATGTGACGTTTTTGAAATAATCCTACGTATATGTCCACCTGTATGAGGACTTTGTTATATTGTCTCTCTCTCTGTCTCTATCTCTCTTTATCTATTACTTAGTTAAAATGTAATTTTTAATCTATCTGAGAAATCAAGCTGTAAATATTCAATTGAGAAAAAAAGAAGAAAGTATAATGGTTCGAAGTCTTTAAATAATATTTTATAATATTTATACACACATCAGATATCGTTTAAACTTTGCGCAATATTCTCCCAATAAATAATAATTATAGTCCAAGAAATTAGCATGAAAAATAATTGAAACTAGAGTTTATCATTTGGTTTTTAGTTAATTTCTAGCATTTTATATGGATATGGGATAATGTAGCAATGGAAATCACGTGTTTATTGCAATGTAGTGATAAAATATTCCATAATCAATGTAATATAGCTCTCCATATTACAGCATCTCTATAGTAACATTAGTTTCTTATTTTGAATAGTTTGCAATATCCCGGCAATGCGTGGGTCATATACAATTACTATAAAGGCGATGGTAAACACGTTTCTCGAATCCGCTCTTTTCTCTTTACGCTTTGAAGATTTATGATTAGTTCACACAGTAACGGCAGACGAAAAAATATTAAACCAAACTCACTCTCTCTCCCTCGCTCTCCTCCCACTCTTGCTGGATATTCACCACATCTACCAAAAACGCGTATAATGCGAAGATATTGTATAGCGTGAAAACTCGTTAATTTATTTGCCCATATTTATAAGTTCTTATACCCGCGCTTTGCAGGTAAAGAGAGAAATTACTTCGACGGAAATTTCACATTTTCCGTGCGTGCAGGTGGTGCAGGCTTTCAAACGTACATAGTGTAATGATGTTCCATATTGTAAAAGATCTCTAGTACTTATTATGATTATCTTTTTAAATGATCGCTTATGATCAGCGATCACAAATCGGCTCATCTCCGGCTCTGTTTTCATCCTCTATTTGGGTAATTTAATTGAATTTTAGAAAACCTTCTCACCCTGGCGGTCTCAATTTTTCTACAATTTTAGGATTTATTAATTTAAGAACTCTATAGAGAAGGGTAGATCTCGAAATCCAATAGAAGCCCAAGAATTCAATTGAAGTATCTTAGGGCTAAATAAAAATGAATGTATACTTTGTTCGTACATTGAGACGGAACAGTATGTTAGAAGAATAACATTACCCTCCATGCCGAACTCATGTCTGATCGCACACCCTGCCCATGTTCATTTCTGATTATTGCCCAAATAAAGGGTAATGAATCGGTGCCTGATACAGTAGTATTTGTTTACCTATATATAAGATAGGACCAGATGGATTATTCATCTAACTTATATTCAACTGATAATATAGAAACAAATTTTTTTTTCTATAGTGAAAAATGCTATCTAATAATTTTTCAATAGCTCAATTATAATGAAATCTATTCTAATCTCGTTCCCACAGTCTTCTAATCAATTAAATTGGCAATAAAAATTCACGAGGTAGCAAAATATACGTTTGAACCGCGACTTTTTCAAAGGCACTATGAGACAGTCACATCCTCACAAACCATTCTAATCCCTATAGAGCTAATCCTAATCTTGTAGGTCATAGGATATAGCCCGCAGATTACTCGCGAGTGATTCTGTGCACTTGTATTTATCATTTGCTGCGTATTTCTGTAGTCATCGCACACGGTGACATCGAAGCATGGATTTTTGAACACGAAAAATTCTACGACGATAACTGTAACATTATAGTTCTTAAAAATATTGTACTTGTACGATTTATAAGTCGAGGATACACACGCCGCGTATATGCGGCTATCTTTCGATAACGTAATTTTATGTCACATTTAGCTCTATATACTAAACATATTATAGAATAGTTGCTTGTTCTGACAGCCCCGCCTCCAAAAATAGAATCGTATATTTTCATTAATAATACTTTGAACCTAAACTGTTGACGCTCTTAGTTTCCCCTCTACGTAGACAGAAAGACCAGCGCGATGTTACATATAAACGGTTGAAGGATAACGAAGAGGACGGTTCCTTTGTGCATTATCATCTAGTCAGATGTATCATGTTCCCTTAGTTTCCTATGTACGTTTGTATGTATGTATGTATGTATATGTATATATATATATATATATATGCACCGCACTCCTTTCTCCTTTTAGCCTCTTTATCGTACACGCTAATAGGAGTCGTGCGGGCTTTGCTCTTTTTCTATTTATATGCTGTGCATCAGCGGCTTCTCGCCTTTGATTTTCCCTCGACTGCGCGTTGCGCATGGAGCACGCGAAACTGATTCCGCACGTCAGATTTGCAGCCTATAATAAGCTCGCTTCATCCGGTGTGTGCATGTGTATGCGTGTGCGCGCGCATTTGAGATTGGGCCTGCCAGAAGATTCGAAGTTCGATCGCAAGCTGTTTACGGAACATTCAAAAATTTTTTTTTGATATTTGATTCGTACAATCGATCTGTAAATTCGTTTTTCTCGCTTATTACGATGGTAAAATTATTGTTGTTATTGTTGTTGTTATTTTGATAACATGTTCTTAATAATGGAATCTTGTGTGTGTATGTGCGCGCGCGCGCGCGTGTTGTGTATTCCACGAGCAAAATCTCTCTCATTCCTCGTTAGTTCACGTTTCTCCAGCTTGTATGGGAAGGTATGTAAATATTTCTGCACGATCGATAGTTTGGGAATCTATATGAATATATATACACTCTACTTCTATCGAAAAATCTACACCCATCGAAAAAATAACACAACATTCTCAAGGCTAAATAAAAATATGAATTCTTATTCCGACTTAGAAACATAATCATAATTTTACGTAGAAAAAAAAGTTGGAGTGTAAACGAGTGCAAATTTTTCCCGGTATATTTCGAACAGTTACCCCCTCCCCGATGACCAAATTGAATTTCGCGCAAAATATCGTCGTCTTCGTAAAAAAAAGTCCGTGCAATTTCTCGGAAATGCCTTCAGAGATGCCAGCCATTCGTAGTTCCGATCGTATGAATTTCAGGCGGCGGGCGCATTGAAGAATAATAGCTCGTAGCACTGCAGTGGTAAGAGTGCTAAACAATTTCGTGTGAAATTTTTCAAACTGGACTATGTAATTTTTGGTTAGCAAAGATTCAGTTTCGGGGCATGCGCGCGACCTCCGTGTCGTTTTTGCAAACTTCCCAGTCGTGCAATTGACACCTTCTGACACACAGACACACACGTACACGCACGCACGCACGCACGCACACGATTAATTGCATAATTTATTATTCTTTACTTGTATAACGATATAGTTGTTTATTTTTCGAAAATCTTCTCACAATTGCTAGCATATTCCTATTATTGATATCATTTCAATGCGGCCGATCGGTTAGTATTAATTAACATCGTATACGATCACATAGATGAAATGGGCATATGAATATACACAGTCATTTTCAACGATTAATTTAATCAATTTTCCCGGAAGGTATGTTTAGAAAAAAAAATATTAATAAGATACGAATTTATTAATAATGATAATTTATTAACTTTCAGCTAGCGATTGAATTCTTCTGACGGTTTTCCGACTCTTATATACTTAACTATCGGTTCTCCTTTATTCATATGTCAAGGCTAAATGGTAATTTAATTGCAAACTGGTGAAATTCCATAGCGAAGATTTATCATCTCATAGAACTTCACTTAGCGAAGTACACCTGTATAAAAACACAAATATATATATATATATATAGTTAAATTTGTGTGCGCGTGTGCGCGTGTGTAAAAAGAGGGAACGTTTTCCCGATTAGATTTCAAGGCGGTATAAAGTTTCGATGAGAAAGGATAATTTTTTTTTTTCCAATTACCCGATGCACATTCACGTTCTCGGCGCGATTCTCTTTTCCAGAATCCCACACACCCGCGCACCTGCATACAAGCGGCATTCCCCGCGCGCGTGCAACGGACGTTTCAGGTTTTCCAAAATGAAAGTGGATCCGATGTCTGCCACAGCGAGCGGGTAAGATAATATCGGCGAAGGCTTTATATATATATATAGTTAGAAACGAAACGCGCGCCGGTCTTGAGATCTTCTGGTATGGGTATTATCCAGCGTATCTCGTGGAAGTTGTCAAATGTTTGCGCATGCCTCGGGCGAACGGGGGTTTTCTTTTTGGTAATCAATCTTAATTATCAAAATTAGCGGCGAAGGAATGTGATTTTTTTATTAAGATGTCGATTGGGAATAGAAAAAAAATGGAATCGATGAAAATAAGGATCTTCAAGCACATTGTTGTGCTCATTAGGATTCTGTCGCAGCGCCACAAAGTTTCGTGAAAATTCCTCTCTTGATGCTGACATTAAACCTATTTTTGAAACGTGATTTATTAAAATGTTAGGTTATAAAAAAAAAACTCGCATTTCAATCCCTCTTGATGAATTAGTTTCCAACTTTGCGACACCGTATTAAATAGACGTAAATCAGCAGTTATAATATGATTAATTGAACTGTGCAATAATCGAAAGGTTGGGTGTGAGCTATTGTTAAAAAAACGAGCATTTTCTGTCACGGGTCGTGACACAAAAGAGTCGATTTAAAACAACTTAAAAACGCTCTCGCGTAGCAAAAATTTTAGGATGTAATGGAAAAATCTAGTTCCAATTCTCGTTCGTAATGTATATATCGATGTAGAATGAAAAGGCAATTTTAAAAGCGAAATCGCACTGGCGAGCCATCGAGGAACTTTAAAAAAGGGCAAGCTATTACACGCGTCATCGGGATATCTTCTGCGATATTCCGTTCGCGTAATGCACGCGCAAGACTCGCGTCGCAGCGAAATTCCTTTACAACTTTTGCAGAATTCAAGGCGCGCGCGACTGCAGTCGCGTGCCGAGGCTCGAGCGAAAAGGTAAACGAAGAGGGAAAAGAAAGCGAAGGAAAGACGGAAGGATTGAGGAGTTTTGCCCCAATATATATATATATATATATATATATATATATATATATATATATACACACATAGTGCATATGTCTCCTCGCTATATATAAATACACGAACAGGAAGTGCACGCGCATCAGCGAAAACTTTTATATTTTAGTCCCTCCTATATATGTAGGCGAATATGCGTGGTTGAAATATTGAAACACACACACACACACACACCTATCTATTCTCTTTTCTCCGCGGTTTGCTCAACGAGGCTGTTTTGCGGTTTCGGTGGTGCGTCTCGTTTTGTCGACTCCTCGGGGCTTATTCCTATATATATATATATATATATATATATATATATATATATATATATATATATATATATATATATAATTCAGAGGAGAGATTTTGGCATTCGAGAGAAGACGTTTGATGTGGTAATTTTATTTATTAACGCATTTCGATGGTTTTTATAGTTTTAAATCAATAAGATTATTATATTTGAAATATTTAAGACTCTGCTTATAGACTGAGGAAACTCGAGAGGAAATTAGTATTGTGTTAAAATTCATTATAAAGCGAATATCCTTTGTAGGATTATAAAATTTATTTGTTCTATAAATTATAATAATTCTTCGTTCGTCAAATAATAGTGAACTGAAATATAAATATTTTTTGCGGTGCGTATTTTAAATTCCGTGTGTGCGCGCAAACACACAGCTTTGTATTTGTTCACACTAATTGCCTAGAAAATAAAATGGCATATGTACTTCGAAATAAATAAAGTAAAATACATACAAAATACAAATTTATATCAAATATTTGATGGCAGAGAGATAGATAGATTTTCAATAAATCAAAGCGCGCTTAAAATTATACTTCAGAAGGATATATACAAAATATACTATATAAATCGTGAATAAATATTTTTGTGAGATAGTCTTCAATCATACCATTAGAATGAAAAAAAAAAACAATTTGCAAAAAAAAATTAATTGACGATAATATGTTAAAATATATAATAAAAAACGTGACGTAATAAAGAGTTATCAGTGTTGGATGTTGATTCATATATTAAACATTGATATCAGAGAATGAGGCGAGAAATATGCCATTGATTTTCATCCACACACAGTTACCAATGAGATTTGCGACAGAACGTCCCTTAAATATCGTCTGATACTTATAAAACATAAATATGTATAATAGTATTGCAAGCATAATTTTTCGAGGCTGCTCGACGGTGGCTCCATCGCAAAGGCTCACGTCTATGAAGTTTGTCGCTGTATACACAATAATGTACACAACAATTCTACTACTTTTATATGTAAGAAATAACGTGTTTTTCTTGATAGGTGTATTAAGTGTTC
Source organism: Sycobia sp. Sy_11 (assembly GCA_018907035.1). Taxonomy (NCBI): domain Eukaryota; kingdom Metazoa; phylum Arthropoda; class Insecta; order Hymenoptera; family Epichrysomallidae; genus Sycobia; species Sycobia sp. Sy_11. The sequence goes on from JACCIC010000040.1 coordinate 3,421,682, forward strand.
TCCAAGGTTAGGTCGGCGACTATACACTATGCTAAGCTCTATAATAAGTTTTTCTGTACGGTCTGATGGATTTTAATGGTACGTACAAGACGCGGCTCAAAGATACTCGTTTATCGGACAAGTTGTCGCAAGCCAGCCTATACGTGTAAACAGGATCGAATTACACGTTGTTCTTCGGATTTTTCCAATGTCTATATAGTTTTATCCGAGGTTTTATCGTTTATTAATCCGTTCGGCATAGTAAATTTGTTTACAAATCGAAGAATTGTAATTTTTGATTTACATTTAATACCTTTTTTCCCCGAATCTACTACAATGGAGATTTAAAGACGACGCTATGGTTGTACTTTTTCTCGCTTCTTTAAACATCTACTTCGTCAATATATATATATATATATATATATATATATATATATATATATATATATATGCGCACGCGCTGCGTGCATGTATGTGTGTGTAAATATTCTTTTTTTCCAGTCCTCGTACGTAATAAAATGGTCCAATTTGCCCTCAAAACCTTAAGGTACTTCTATTGCTAATTTTAATTACATTTTTTTACATTAGTCACTTACTTACAAATTATCCACATTGCACTTATGAGTGCAAATTAATTATTTACCTCGTGAATTTTATCTGCCTCGCTTAGCTTGTACGTAAACTGCCTCGCGAAGTATGTAGAATTAATTTTTCTATATATAAAATGATCAATGACGATTTATCTTATTTTTAAATGACCGCTCATTATTACGAATTATTTAAGGATCTCTAAGAATTTTTTATATGTCAGATTATTATAAATAAATATTGATGAAAAAAATTAAATATTGTAATATATGTAGATATAATATTTTCTACGTATTTCTTCTGGCACGTATCAAATACTTCCGTCGATCTTTTTTCTAAAATGTGTCAATTTTTTTCATCTTAAAAACTGTACAATTTCAACACATAATTCCGTGAATATTAACGTAAAATATCCCGGTAATTAAATAACTTCGTTCGAACCGCCTTGACCTTGCACCTGCGTATCGAAGCCTATTATGTAGAAGGATTGAAACGGATCGCGTCGAGATTACAGATGCGTTTTCGATAGATTCGGAGCGTCTTGAACCTGAAAAGGACGCGACTCTTTGTGCACAAGCCTCGAAATGCGCGCCAAGGGTGCGCTGCGCGCGGGCGAAAAAAGGGGGCACAAAGGGGAACGACAAAAAAAGGGTATACCTATATTATACGGGGGCGTTAAAAATTACACAGACCTCCCTCCTCTTCGAAACAAAACAAAAAAAATCCGAAATAATCGCGAGGGTGGCTGGCTCGCCCGCCTCTCCGCGCCCCTGTGTGTTTGCGCGCTCGCGGCGGTGGCGGATAAAAGCGACCAATGTATATACGTATATGTATATAACGAAAGGGTTCGTTGCAGGAGTGCTGGAGGGAGGGCCGAGTGGCGAAAAAGAGTCGCACTCTCTCTCTCTCTCTCTCTCTCTCTCTCACCGGAGTTGTATAAAGTGGACGTGAGAGAAAGAGGGAGGGGGGTCGGAACTGCGAAATCGATACGAACGAGAGAGAGAAAGAGGGAGGGAGAAAGAGAGAACGAGAGGATAGAGGGGAGAGACTCAGCTGCTGCGCCGGTTTTTCGCTGACATCCGAAACCGCAGAGGAGCCGCAGCCAAGTGGCGCATTAGAGCTAAAAGCCTTCCTCCTTCACCGCCGCCCTCCTACCCTTGGCCCTCCTTCCATCGTCGCCGCCTGATGCGCGTGCGCGACGAGAGCGAGAAGAGGAGGGGGAGGGGGACAGGCTGCTGGATTATATTGTTTTCGGCGATTTTCTCGACAAGAAACCCCTTAGCCGCTCTCGCGACCCCCCCCCCCGCTTCACCTTCACCAACCCGGTACTTTTGCATACGCGTCAGGAGCTCTTCGCCCTTTTGAAAATGGTTCGTGATATATTTTTTCTTTTACTGTTTTATTTTTATTTCATTTTTTACTTTTTTTTTTTTTTTTAAAAACGTTGTGCGTACTTGTACACATCCACACCCATTCCCCTCGTCTCGTCGCTCTTGATGGAAATGAAAATTGTTCCTGTTTACGCATGGCGTATTTTTTGTCCGCGTTATATCTTTTGAGCAGCCACTTTGTATAACGATCGCATATTAGTCGCGCGACTCGGATATAATTTATTCGCGCTATCCGGCATTTTTATAAACTTATCACGTAATAATTCATTCGTCATTTCGCTTTGTTGAATTTTCGTGTATATTATAATAAATCTTGAGAGATGTGGAAAATCGTTTCATATATATATATATATATATATATATATATATATATATATAGTTATTTATTTATTTATTTATTTATTTCAAAATATGGAAGCTTCTTTTCATCGACAACTTTAAAACCATATTTATATCAGTTTTTACTGAAATTGAAGGTGTGCTTACAGTTATAAGTGTATAAACTATTAAAAACTTAATTTACGTATTTGTTAATTATTTTTTCTACATTCCGTAGGAATTAGAGAATTGAATTCAAAATTTCATATTTATACTTGTGCATGTTTTTCGAGAAAATTATTTTTTATTAATGTAATTATAATTTAGATTCGTTATAGTCAATCATTTTTTTGGAGGTTACAGATGTTTTTACTTCTTAAGATCGGTTATTTGCTTTAAATTCGGATATTTCCCAAAAAAGGCTCTTATATGAATCTTACACACGGTTATAGTTCGTGGTTCTATACCCCGATTTTGAGAAAATGATAATTTTAAAAGAAGTACGGAGTTATATGGCAGAACATACTTCGGATTCCCGGCAAACTTACCCCGAGCTGTGAACCAAATTTGTTTACTCTGTTTATCACAATTTATATTTCTGCAAATTCTTCGTCATCTGTTCCATTAAAAAAAAAGGAAACATATATTTCATCATATATTTGTGATTATAAATGCTTTAAATATGGGTCAATTGATTTCAAGGAAAAAAGATTTCCAAGGCTCATTGTTGGAAACAACATTGGATCCTCTGATATTGTCACATAGCAAGCTCGCAACTGTATGAAAAAGATCGGCACGAATCGCAAAAAACAAATTTGAAATGTATGCAATTGCAATAATAGCGATACTATAAACGTTGAAAAATAATCTATACATATGTATTATACAGGCATTTACAAATTTGAAAAAAGTCGCCTTACCGATACCCTGAAGATTAAATACATTTTCTACGTCACACGTACACAACAAATTGACTTGATTAGTTTTTGATCGCTCTGCTCTATAAATTACAGTAGCAGCATATGTGTAGCAGTAAATTTTAACGATCGCGCACGCTTAAATTAATTTCCTTCCAATTCGATTTCGCCGGTATCGAAGCAATTAATTTTTGAAGTTTCTGTACATATACATAATTCAATTACGTTATTCGGAAATTAAAAGAGACTCGTATAATGATATAAACCTTATCACCTATAAAGATTGAAATGTCACAGTTTCCTAACGGCGACTCAATTAACTCGCTGAATGTCTTTTTTTTATCGCATATGTAGATATATGTGTAAAAAAAATGGGCTCGTTATGAAACGATAATAATTCATTCGCGCATAAGATACATTATTATAGCCGACCGTAAATTTTTAATTAAAAAAAAACAAACATAACAAAACACAAAAAAGCGCGCTATCCTAATATAAACTTTTTAACAAAATTTTAGGCTCTTTGTTTCAACCTTTGAAATCTAAGTTTCTATATAATCCTTTTCGTGCTTATTCTTATTCCTAGCTTATACATATTATATATATATATATATATATATATATATATATATTTGCTCCAAGGAAAATCCCCGATGCCGCATAGAATTGCACGATAAATTAATTGAGCGCTGCGCGTAATTAGCCAGCCGACAGTTTTTCCCGTGTATAATAGTGCTGCGGGTGGAGGGGATAGTAAACAATCCCACACACGTACATATGGATCTAGATATAGGCGTAACGAATGCAACGAAACGAGAGGTAGAAGAGAACGCGTAAAGGTGAGATGTTATACGTAGGCGTGTGTATATATATATATATATATATATATATATATATATATATATATATATAGAGAGAGAGAGAGAGAGAGAGAGAGAGAGAGAGAGAGAGAGATATTTTTCAAAGGAGTATATATAAATTATACGAGCACCTGTACACACACATGTATACGAATACTTATGTATATATGTGTATACAATAAAGCAAACAACTCGTCCCATTACTCTCGGCGCGGGCGCGTGCACCCAATTAATTTTTCCGCGGCGCGGATTTCCCGTTCCGAACGAGGTACTTCCGCCCAACCGCCCTCACACCCCTCTCCGTCCCGCATTCTCGATATAAATATACCTTTGTATAAAGTCTTGTAATCGCCTCTCTCTCTCTCTCTCTCTCTCTCTCTCTCTCTCTCTATATATATATATATATATATATATATATATATATATATATATATCGATCCCAATGGAACGCAGCTCCGTGGAAAATGAAAAGGATTGCGCGCGGATATATGCAATAATGTGACTCCGTTATATCCTCTTGTGCTTCACGGCGTGCGTGCGAATTTTTTCCTCTCTTTCTCTCTTCCTTTTTCCTCTTCAAGCTGGCGATACTTCCCCCTCCCCCCCCCTCCGCCCCGCAACGCCGGCTCCGGTTTTTCACCGCGAATCGAGCGCGCGGATTTCAATACGATCGTAACCCGATGGAAAGTTGTATTTGGTTTAACGGTGACGAGCCAATCGGTAAATAATGGATGTGGCGGGCCCGATTGCGAAGGGAAATATAATATTGCAATAAATTATTGAGCGGACGAGGAAGCCCGCTACGCGAGACTCGAATGCGCGGCGTGGAACGGCGTTACGCCCCATGAATAAGGAATAAGCCCTGCGCGCTCCGAACTGAAATCCGCGATATTTTAATATTAGATCGTTATGGATTTTTCACGGCCCGGAACAGTTCTTTCGTTCTCCGTCCCCTTCAATGCAGTCGGCTATTTAAGAATTCGAAAAAGTTCCGGACTCGAGCGAGCGGAAATAGCATACGTTGATTTTTCGTTATCAGCTCAGTATATAATTCGTGCATGTGAAATATAAAGGAACGACATAGTTAAGCATTCGTTTAAACAAATGGTAAGCTGCTGCGCGCGCACACACACATATAGATGTGACCAAAGGTGTGTCCGCTTATTATATCTATATCAGCAAATTAAAGATGCTAAGCGCTCCTATCGCTTGCTAGCAGAACTAAAAAACATGGCGGAAATTCGGAGAGTGATCGATCAAAGAGAGATTCAGTATCTTACCTTTATAAAATGACGAAGTGACACGATACCCTACGAGTACTTATACGTAAGTATTCCGTGTACATTACGTTCAAAATGTTCCGAACCTCTCTGCGCTTATAGAACAACAATTAAGCGCTTTGAAAGGAAAAATTATCAGTTACAAAGGCGAGGTTCGATTTTTGAGGTCGGACTCAATGGCGATCTTGGACTTGTAAATTGATCCATTTTTATGCTTAATTAAAGGCTATCTAATGATCTGAAGAATAAAGGCCATTCTTAACAGCGTCGTAAAATCAGTTTGAAAAATTAAGTGTCTTTAGCATCGCTTAATGATTGTTCAAATCGAAATTCTTAAAAAACGAAATTACTTACTATTCTCGACCACCAAATAGTCCTTTAATCCTTCAATGACTTCAATTCTCTAGGTTCTGTTAAGCCATCGCGTGGATGTTTGTCCAGATGTAAAACTTCGCGTTCTTTCAGAATCCGAAGCAAAGCATGGATATATTTGATACGTAGATGAGAAATATAAGAAACTGAAGATGACATTTGAATGACTTTGAAAATGATAATCGATATTGGTTATTTCGTTTCTTTTTTTCTTTTGTTCGACCTACAAAACAGAACTGCTATACTTTTTGTATTTAAAATTTTCTCCTCCTCCAAAGTGCTTCGAGTTTTTGTTATGTAAGTGGACCTGGAACCGGAAAATTTCTCAACATCCTGTATATATTAACAGGGATATATATATATATATATATATATATATATATATATATAAAGAAAGGGGAGAGGGCAAGTCATTGTCGGAAAAATTTATATATACGCAAGAGACGTTTTGTGTACGAGGATAAAACTGTATAGCGCCTCTTTTGTGCGCGCCCGCCATAATCTATTATTTAGTGCACAACATAGCCTCGAGTACCACTGCACCGTTCCACATACTATATGTATACGTACATTGGTAAATAAGCAGAGCACGTGCCCCGCAGAAGTGTTTCAGTTGAGACAGGTGTTTGGTGAGGGGTACGCCTATCATTTCGCATTCTTTTTTTTTTGTATACGCGATATCATACATACATTGCTCGCAGTTTTGTCTCTAAAGAGAAGTAGAGCCCCTTTTGGATACGCTAGAGGCTCTAAACGCGCCCTGGGAACGCTGAGTTAAAATTTCCGCGGATCTGCGCGAGCGCGCGCACAATCGAATGGCGTAAAACGCGCCCAAACGCTGCCCGGGCCCGTCACTTTCTCGCTCCTTCCCTCTCCCTCTTGTAAGACGGACGGGAGCGGCATCTCAAATGCATTTATCGCATTTATTCGTTGCTGCACCCGAAACTGTCGCAACCGCCCCCTCCCCCCTCGGGCTCTATTGTTTTTTTTTGCGTACAAAAAGTAGTAATGGTTGATGAATAAACTTTAATATTCGTTGTGATTTTCAATAGTGATTATTACAAAAAAAAACTGTGTGTATTAACAAATCGAAATTAAGGTAATTCGTAAAAGAATATAAAGAAATCTTAACTTTAATTATTGTAAGCTAATAAAATTTCATAATAAGCTGTCAAAATATTACGAATATTGAGATATTCTAGTAAAATTAAAAAAAATTATAAAATTATTTAGTTCTTTAGATTTAGTTCTCATAAAAATAACGAATAAAATTTTGTTACTAGAAAAAAATTTCAGATCTGAACCCTCAACTTTATATTTTTCGTATTATTTCAATTTTCCTTATTTCTTGTGCTTTCAATAACTTCAAATAAATGAAATTGTCAAGTTATTCAGATCGATTAAAAAAAAAAACTTCCTCGAATAGTAGCAAGAAAATAAAATACTTTTAAATGTTGGAAAAAGTTGCTTTATACTAAGAAAAATTTACAAAATAGAATTTATAAATTATACAAAAAATCTTCGATTTTCAACGGAAGAACCAAAATTTTAGATTTTAATGTTATGTGTCATTTTGCGAGTATTAAGTTGACAATAATAAAGGTCAATGTGATCTCAAATGGATTTCCAATTTATTGGAAATTGATTGGATATATGTGAAACTATATATATTTATTAATTTAATCTGAAACTATAATATATCCATCAATTCAAAATATGTTTCTAATAATTTCCAATTATTTCATAAGATTCGAGCCGTCTTCAAAGTATTTTATAATGGTTTCAGTTCATGACCTGAATTTATTTCAAACACTATTTCTCACTTAATTATTTTTTCATCAGCATTATTTCTTTATATTTATTTTACATTATTTAAAATTCATTCGCAACTAGAGGGAATTTAGCCCTTTGCTGAGACAGAATTTTTTTCCTGCGTTTCATCCCATTCCGTTATTGTCCGGAATAGTTTTGAAATAGCATCCATATAAATCTATAAATTATACGCAAGAGGAAACAAAGTACCGCGCTATGCGAGAAGCTTTAGCGTTCCACCGTGCGTCATTATATATATATATATATATATATATATATATATATATATATATATATATATATATATATATATATATGATTTCATCCAAGATTCCACGAGCATCTTCCCCATCTATATAAATAAACGCACTGTCCCGATTCTTCGGGCTCGTCCTAGCGGAAAATTTTCACGTGCACATAGAAATATATATATATATATATATATATATATATATATATATATATGTATATTATATTCATAGAAAAGAGAAATACTCCATTTGACGGCGTAGAATATAATTCTAGCGCTTCTATCGCATGTTGCACGCTGTAACTTGGACGATTGAGGACGAGGAAAAATTCGTCAGCCTCACAATCGTTCTCAATTCAGATATATATATATACGTATGTATCTATGTATGTATGTATGTATATATAAGGTATCCTATTTACACTGGCATCTTACGAATTCTTGAAAACTAAGTAGTTGAAAAAAGAAAGAAGAGATAAATCTTTGAGGAAATCACAGAGACTCAAGCCGACTAACCGAACCTATGATTTTGGACCAAGAGCTTTAATACAGCTCTGTGATACTGTGGTCTATTTTTTTATAACAGAAATCTCCTCCCGATTATGTTTTGATATTTAGGATGCATAATATAGGTCCAGACGTGAGTGCCAGATTCTTTTTCTCACGGAGTGCTTTCGATCCGATCTCGGTAGTAAGAGAATGACTCCGCGCATCGCCATTTGCTTACAGCAATCAAATCAGTCAATTTTTGGAACGACCACCTGGCTTTCTGGAATTGTCGGTGTGTCGAGCTTCTGCTGTCTCTTAAACGAATGATATCCTCTGCTCGATATCCCAGATATGCTCCAGAGCGCGCGTACGAAATTCAAAATGGTAAAATCCTGTATAAAATTATCGTATGCATAAATCGCGGGCTGACTAACTTTGTGCTGCCGACATGGTTTTTAAAATGACCACCCTCGCGCCTTGCTCATTCGTTTGCCGAATTCAGATTTTCGCCCCTCCTGCCCGTACAGCCGTAAGGGAAGAGCCATGACACACACACACTCTCTCTCTCTCTCTCTCTCTCTGACTCTTTCACCCCGTTCTGCTCTCGAGAGCGCGGAGGCTTCTTCGCTCACCCCCTCGCTACTTTTGCCTCCTCCGCCTCTTCTTCGTCTTCTTCCTCCTCCCCCGCCCTTCTTGCCCGTCTTCGCTCTTACCCCCTACCCACCGCCGCAAGCTTGCGGGGCACGCAGTCGGACCGGCGTGGTTATATAGACACGCGGCACGTGCCCGATACCATTGTTTTGCAATTTTTATCAGCTGATCGTCGCGCGTAGACGCTGCGGTGGTCGGGGGGGGGGGGCGGCGGCGCGGCGCGCCAGGAAAATCGACCCGTCTCCCATCGCTCCCGCTCTCCTCGAGCCCGTGACGCACGAATGGTTGGCGATGGGGCCGGGGGCTGGGGTGGAGGGGCGAGAATGGGAGAAGAGAGGGGCGATCGTAAGGGCGGACTGTCCTGGAAATATGACGACGCTCTTATTGTTTCGTCCAATTCTTTCGGCCCCCTCCCCCGGCCCAGCAGAGGGGTGGCTGGATTGTGATATACATGTATATATGCACGTCTATTGATAGCTGTTAAATTGTTCGACCCCGGAGTTATTCAATCCCCATGTACGTTTTCGCTCGTTTCGCCCCGATTCAGCCAAGGCCGTCGAAATTACACAGCTCCTTTATAATCGCTATAATTCCGCATACATTTGTCACTCGCTATTTCGATCGGATTCCAAGAAGCGAAATTGCAAAAGACAACATTTATAAGCTAAAGATAAACGGCTGCTTGTTATCTTGGAGGACTGTTATGAAGATAAAAGAATTCGTGTGAAATTATACTGTGCGTACGCGATAAATACGATTTAGAAAATATTATTGCATATTGATATTAAAAAAAAAGATTCGTAAAAGATTCGGCGCTGGCGTAAAAAAGTAATAAAAATTATTTTTGCACGAAATATTTAAAAAAAAAAGCAATTTTTTCTTATAAATTTTCGAAAAATTCGCGTCGGTGGTGCATTTCAATTTAAAAAAAGCCAATCTAGTAATCTTGCTCAAAGTTCTAAATATGGCTTCTTCTGCCTAGAAAGTATAAAAAGTAGCTTTTGCGACATTGCCTTCTTCGCGTAAATATAAAATAACATATACAGTTTAGAAATAAATTGAACGATAATAAAAAAAAATTATTCGAAAATTGCATTTTGATGAGGTTTGATTAGTCATATCCATTCAGAAAATATTATCGCAGATAAGCCACGGCTAAATCCAGTTTATAAAATGATATCGTAAAATTTGTATAAAAAAGAAGAAGGATAAGTTATTCATGAAAATAAAATAGTTTGAAATTATGTGTATATATATACAGAAGAAAAACAAGATTTAGGTAAATAATTGTATACAGTAACGGACTTATATATTATAGTAAAAATATACTTATAAAGATAAAGGCAAATTTTATTAATACTTTTAAAAAAATAATTCTATAATATTAAATTTTTTATTATATATAAAATTTTTAACTTTAGTTGTAATATTAAAAAGTAATATCAAGATATCAATTCGATTTATATGTATGAAGAGATATAGCCGTCGACGTCAATTTTTACCGATTAAGCTAAAAGTTCAGAGTTTGAACTAATATTTTCCAAATATTAAATTATTTCAGATTTTCACGAAACTTGGGCTTTATTTGTCTCCATTTTATAGAGCTAGAAAGTTTCGATAAAATTCGTTCAATGGAGAGAAAAAGAGAACAAAACTTGATTTATAGATTTTTGGTTATAAAATTTAAAAAAGTATTCATATTTCCTCAAGGTTTGAGAATTTTGGCTGATTTGCAATAATTAAACGTTTAAATATAATATTACAGAGTAGTTTATGCTAGTCCACAGTCGCCTTGACAGTGATTATACATTACTGATTTTATTCTATGATTTCGTTGCAAAAATTACGCGATTTAAAAGTCTAAATCTTTTTGCTTCTTAACTTTTGCACAACCGTTCTCGGCAGTGTAAATCGCTGCCATAAACTCCAAATGGTGCAAAAGAGAGAGAGAGAGAGAGAGAGAGAGAGAGAATGTATAACGTGATCGATTCACGTTCCCCGCCCATAATCTTCCCTAATAAGTGCGTCGTTCTCTCTGCATCTCGTTCTCTAGTACTATCCTTGAGGCATTTATATGTTCTCTCCCTCTCGCTCTCTCTCTCTCTCTCTCTCTCTCTCTCTCTCTCTCTCTCTCTGCGGTTTCGGCTTACGCTCGAACGGGCAAGATTAAAGTATAGCTCCGCGAGAGAGCCGTGGCGACACGCGGCCCCTCCTTTTCAGTCTCTCTCTCTCTCTCTCTCTCTCTCTCACTCTCTATAAATATTGAGCGGCGTCGTCATCCCCTGGTGCTCACGAGGGTAATACACGCACGATTTATTGCATTAGAAGAGAAACAGGCGCGCGCATCAGGTCCGACTTTAATCCGCGGATGTATCGGCGAGGGTTCGGGCGAGGAAGAGGGATAGAGCTGGCGTTTGTATGTTAATTAGATGACGCGTTCCTCTAAACTGTATTATTATGCTCCATTCGATTATTTTGATTGTATGTTTCATTGGAATTCTAATATCCCCTGGTCCCTTTATATATTCATAGTATGTAATATACACACATTTAATCCTGACGTTTGTTTATCCTATATTTTTAAACTAGAAATAAATATATAGATATATGTAAATGAAAAAGTTTCATTCTTCTTACAAGCCTCTGTTCCCTTTCTGTTTCAGGTATGTATAACCAATTGGCTTTGAAATCTAAACCGCTCGAAAGTATTGGTAAGTTATAGATAGTATTATACTTGGGCCGGTGTTTTAATTCCACTCAAACCGACGAAATAATCTTCCTTTTGTTTATCGAGGCGTGGACTGTCGAATTTCAGAAACTGTCCTTTTTACGAAATCGAACGTAATAATATGTAGGATCATTAACATCATTTGAAATCATTTCACAGCTTTTGAGATCGTTTTAAATAATTTGAAATTATTCGAAAGAATCGAACAAAATTTTTAACGTTTTCGTCGTCGAGGATGTACGAAATCATTTTGACTCCCATACTTTTCGAGCTAATGCTGGAGAGAATAGTCAAATTTAACTTCGAGATGTTCAGTACACTCTCTCGCATAAAATGATAATTACGAACAACTGTGTCTGTTGTCTTTGTGGACCAGGGGTAAAAAAAAGATCTATATATAGTATCGGATTTTTCGAGAATCTATTTTTATAAGTGTATCAGAATGTTTTTTTTTCACTTTTCTATTCGTTGAGCAAAAAATACTAATTTTTCCAAATCGAGTATAAATACCAGCTCGCGCGGAGATTCAACAAGTATGGATTAACATTATAATGTTACCTTCGAACAGAATATTACATTATTTTTCTTTACAAAAATTCAATCAGTGACTTACAAAGGAGCGAATTCATGATTATTGTCAAATACAATAAAGATTAAGTTATTATTATGATATTGTAAGGAATTCGTTTTGACTATTAATTTTTTAAAAACACGCTTATATTTTTGTCTGAACGTGGTCTGAATTCCCTCTAACGGATGAAATCTCATATGGGCCATGTCGAATTTTTTCGAGTCTCGACTACGAATTTTCGAACGAACTCACCGCGCGCGTATTTTTATAACCCGGTCACCACGTATAACTTTATATCCATTGTTTTTTCGGCTTTATATCCATCTTTCGGCCACCTCCTCAATTTACTCGCTCGCGCGCGCAAGATAAGCGGCCCGAACGTGAAAATATTATCGAATTTCCCGCCGTAATTTACCTCCCCGTCAATTGTCGCACGGGGCGAAATAGCTCGAATCCGTTATATACTCGATCGTTGTGTAAAATTACGAATCGTTAAGTCACGCTTGAATATTTAATGAGCGAACGCATTGAGTGTTTGTAAAGATGTACAGGCACATAAGTTTCACTCCTTCTTTTTCTCTTACGATTTTTGTATAGAAATATAATTTTCCTTTATAGCCTTTACATAATGTTCTCTTGTATCTATACTATTGAAATAAATAACGATGCAATTAAATTATTCTTTATGATAATATGAGGCGGAGACTAAAAACCAAGTTTCGTACATTTGAATTCATAATTTTAATAATAAAAAGCTATATGTTAGTAAAATATTTGAAAGTATATTTATTAGATAAGCTGTTAATAGTCTTGTGTTTAATCATAAACTTATTCTGCATTATGTTATGGAACATAAATATGTAATAGTTTAATTATTAATAATTTTAATAAATTATACTTGGTATACTTTCATTATTTTACATTCATTTTTGATTTGCCAAATGGTTTACGAAAACTTACCATATATTTGACTTTATAATTTTGTAATATTAATTCTTCTAACATTGTTAATAATAAAAAAAATTTCTTAAAATACGCGCAGGCTCATTAGTACGAAGTATCATAGAATATTAAACCTGACATTTGTATTCATGGATTGTTTGTATGATTTCAATTTTATTACATACATTCTATTTCATTAGTACTTATAATTATCAAATTCAATTAATACATTATAGTCAATAATCGTGCAAAAAGCTATTTTCAAAAAAGGGCATAACTTTAAAATAGATATATATATATATATATATATATATATATATATATATATATATATATATATTTAATTTATGGCCGCTGAAGCAGCCTAGCCCCATATATATATATATATATATATATATATATATATATATATATATATATATAAACGTACACGCGCACCGATTCTCATTTACGCAATCGCGCGCCTGCGAAATGATCGGGAAAATGGAAACTCTGCCAAGGATGCGCGCTTGCGCGCAGGAAATGCGGGACAAGGAAAAGTTGGCGCCTTGGCTCTCTCTCTCTCTCTCTCTCTCTCTCTCTCTATCGCTGCGCGCCCGGTGCTCTTGCGGCACTTTTTTCTGGAATATAATCCCGCGAGTTTTATTAGACGCAACGCCGACTAATATTTCTATATATTACTGCATTATCGACAACGATCAAATTATTCCGGCATATGTATAGATATATATATATATATATATATATATATATATATATATATATACACTGGGCGTTCAATTATTAAACGTTTCACACCCGTGCGCATGTAATGGACTAATAAAAAAGACACAGCGCGTGGTGCGCTTAGAATTTTATCGTTGTTCAATTCAGATCGATATAAAACGCGTCTTCTACGTTCTCGTTGGTTTTCACTATCTTGCAGTCGCGAGAAATTCGGATAATAATCGGTACGCATATTCATCGTGGCCTAAAATCCTATCGGACGTGAGTTTTTGATTAATTAAGTCACGGAGATGCATCGCGATGCCTGAAAAAAATTTAACACACCGACCAGCAGTCGTATGTATTGATAATTCCGATAAAATCGGACTGACAATTGTCCGACGACGAAGATCACTATCGACGCAAATCAGAAGAACTGCTTAAAAATGTGAGCTGCGCGATATTCGCCGATTCGCCTTTAAAGTGTAATAATGCGCATTCATATACTTGTTTGAAGAGTAACGAATTTGTAAGAAAAAAAAAGGAACAAAAAAATCGTTCAAAGTCGCAAATTATAAATATTCATGAGACTCACTTTGTTAATAGGTGTACAAAAAAATCTATTAGTTATTCGCTGGAAGAAAAAAAATCCAGCCGATTTAATCGGTATAATTATATTTCAAATGAAATCTATACTATTTTAATCAGTGATTAATCACTAGCCGTTAGTCGATAATTATATTCACCGATTTTTTTTTTTTAAAGAGGATTTCAAAATATACGATGTACTCTGTGTGCATTATTTGCGCATATATATATATAATCGAAATTCCCGCAAATCCCGCCGAGTCTTACTTAACGAGCAGTGCCCGGGAAATTATTATCGATACGTGTAGCTTCGATTTTTTCCCCCTTCTTTAATCACTCGATAACGATTCCTAAGTTTTCAGCGCAATTGTCGCGATATATGCATTATTATTATTTTAATGCATGAAGGAAAAATGCTGCTCGGGGCTACCGCCGTCGAATTGCCAGAAGCGGAACGTTAATTTCGAGACCCGCGCTAAAACGTCGATAAATCTCATTCTCTTCGTGCGCCGTGCGCAAAGTTGTAATAAATAGTCTTAATTGCCAGATGAATTGTAACTTTTTTCCTCAAAATTCCGGCGCGCCTAATTGACATCTCCGAGCTTTCCTCGAATTTTTCTACTTTAACGAAACGATTTATTCATCGACGACGGTGGCAAATAAATAAATAAATAAATAGATAAATAAATAAATGGCAACGCTGACCGGGTACTTATTCGAGTTTTAATGAAGAAATAATTAAATTTTTGAGCGAAATTGTGCGTTCGCAACGTACGCGTCGCTGAAATTATTCATCGATTTAAGGAAACGCAATTCGCAATTAACGACGACAAG
Organism: Sycobia sp. Sy_11; assembly: GCA_018907035.1. Classification (NCBI taxonomy): domain Eukaryota; kingdom Metazoa; phylum Arthropoda; class Insecta; order Hymenoptera; family Epichrysomallidae; genus Sycobia; species Sycobia sp. Sy_11. The sequence goes on from JACCIC010000040.1 coordinate 3,436,957, forward strand.
AAGATTTCGATTGGGCTAATGAAATTTTTGCTAAATCGAGTAATTAGTTTCTTAATTAGAGAATAACTATTTAGTGACATAATTACAAATAGCTATTTCATTTACTTTAGAACATAGAAGAGATTTTCAATTATTCCGTAAATTTTCCATTTGCGTATAATTAATGGTCGATTCGGAAATTCAATTAAGCTTCGGTCGTGCATATAAACGAATTCCTTCTAGCGGACCAAAATGCTTGACATAAAAAATATTTCGTTTTTTTCTTGTTTTTGTTTTTGAAAAATTTTTTTACACGTGACAAATGGTCCCATTATTGCTTATATGGTTGAAACTGTACTTGATCGTAAGCAGAGATTTATTGCGATTAAACTGCAGAAGGAAAAAAAATTACGCGCACACGCGTAAATCGAAATTTTCTAAAATTAATTATGTCCCATTTGCCTATGGAATTGTATTTAACTGCCCTCTCCCTCCCGCCCCTCGCGCGTTCCTAGCAATTATAAAACTAACAAGGGCCTAAAGGCATTATTACGAGAAAATTTCGAATCGCTCTTTTAATTATTGTTCCCCTCTAAGAGCTTCGAGATTGATCGTCCGCCGTATCCCGTCCGAAATTAATCACAAGTAAAAATTTATACCGAATCCTTTTGATTATGCTGTCGCTTATACATATCGCGCTTAATACGCTAGTAATAGATGAATTCTGTTACAAGTACTGTTTGTTCATTATACAGAGAGTAATTTCTAAATGGCGAGATTTGATAATCACTTTATACATTATTATTCTTGTTTTTCTTCTTTATTTGCCTTTTTTTGTCGAACAAGTTACAGGAATGCGCTTCGGCGTAGAAAGTATACGTGATTTAAATAATAAATGCCCGGTGCTTGGAGAGAATTTCCCCTTGATATGAGAAAATTCAGCGAATTTATGTAACCTTCTCTCTTTTATAAAATGTTCCTTTATATACTCATTATAAAATTTACTCATTCGCTCGACGAAGTCAAACTTTTGCAAAATCTCTGCATAACCTATAACACACACGCGCGCGCGCGCGCGTGTGTAAGATTTTCTATATAAAAATAATCGTCGATACGTTATTATTTTTCTAATACTTTTATATTTAAATACCTCAGTCTCTGTAACTCCAAAATAATTCCAATTTTTCCTATTGATTAAAAACGTATTAAATTCAAATGGACAAATGCATACTTAGGTATATAATTTATTTGAACTAGATATGCTTTACAATATTAATACAGCTAAAATATATTTTTTGATCCATGTATCAGATAAAAATGATCAATCAAATTCATTTGCCTAAATGGCTTATTTGGAGGCAATAATTTTTTTAATTTTTTTGGTGTACCCTTTCATTTCATATTATATATATATATATATATATATATATATATATATATATATATATATATATATACAAAAGGTGTTATATATACATGAGAAGAAAAGAAAAGTTAATTTTTCTCCTGTACCACTTATGTAGTATTGTACGTATATATGCTTCTACGCAAAAGAGATGCGCGCTCCAGATTAAATTAAACACCGGGGCATAATTTATTCGTGGCTAATCGACATTTAGAAAGGGGCTCTATACTTATTTACATGTACGTAATTGCATAGTCTTATTTTTAAGTGAAACCCCGTCTATAAGCGCACGCGCGTGTCGAACTTGTGCATTAGGAGAGACGAGAGAGAGAGAGAGAGAGAGAGAGAGAGAGTTTAGCCGTTTGACGTGTTGGGCGGGAGGGGGGGGGGAGAACTCGCCAGCGAAGAGTCCCGTTGCTATAATACTGAATGCAAACAAATTAGCCAATTGGCAATCGGTGCGCGTGCGCGCGAGCGTATTTAAACTCTTAAGTTTCCTTTTCTAAATTATCGAACCGAAAAAAAGTTTTCTATTGCCCAGTAAATATTTTCTTCATTTGTAGCAAGTAAATCGTTCTCTTAAAGTTAGAATATAGTCACTAAATTTTACAACGAATTCGTTCGATGTGAATACAAAACTTTTTCTGTGTCGAGCAAATGTTTCTTTTTTTTTTTTTTTTTTTTTTGATATTTACAAAAAAGAAACGGTTTGGCTCGCTGCAAAAGAAGAAAACATTTAGTTGGTAATGGAATTTTCTTTTACAGCGCACTATTTATTACTGGAGATTCATTTGACAATGAAAGTCTTTTGCATTAGTCCTAATTAGAAAAATGTACCAATTGCAATGTAGCAAAGCGCTACGAATGAATTATGCATGCGTATAATGGAATCGGTGAGACATGTAGAACGGCGAGGAGAATTATAATTTACTTTTTGATTAGTTTTCCCTCGATAGTACACCTATATATACATACGTTTAATTTTCGTTGAGTACATGGACTAATTAACAAAGTTGTGCGTTGCTTTGATTAATTCCCAATCTTTATACGATTTTCTACTCCACTTCTGTTGTCCGGGACTTCTCCCTTTCGCTTCCTTGACTTTCCTTCTATCTCTTTGTTAGTCACTGAGCGGGGAAGAGAGAGATAGAGAGAAAGAAAGAGAGAATATGATATGGTTTCTAATGTGGCCCAATACGGTCGAATTCAAGATTCCGTATGCAGCTCTTATTCTTTTCCATATTAAATTGCTTCTATAAAAATTAATATTTATAAAGTTTAAAACCGATACGGTTTGCTTACATTTTTCTAATCAATATGACCTAAAAAGTGCGACAGAGATAGATAGATAGAGAGAACGAGAGAGAGAGAGAGAGAGAGGTATCATGTATGTATTTACAACATTGTTCAAAAATATTGAAATTCTGTTATTAATCCTAAAGCTTTTAATCAAAAATCCCTTCAATTCATGTAAATTATATAAATATATGGATATTCAAGATGCAAGTACGATTTATTTTCATATTTATATTCATAATCGACGACTACAAACGCCTTTATATACCAAATTTCGTTAAATTCAGATGACTTAAAAATACCCATATTTTGCATCTGGCTCTGGCCATCATATTGATTCCCGCGCATATTGGATTTGCAACTTACCTAATAACGCAATACGTCAACGGATCGAGGGAATTTGAATTCTACGTTTATGGCTTGTTGTTCACAATTATAATAATATGAAGGGAAAAAAATCCTTTTGCCATGTTTTACTCTTTGGAGGCCATTTTTCAACAATTGTATCAGAAGAACAGTAAAAGAATACTACAGAGTATGACGATTTATAAATATAGATAAATTTTTCGTTAAGAACACAGCCGTTGGAAAAGTTGAAGCAATTTCTATTACGTTGGTAATTTAAAAGTTAATAATACAAATTTTTTGTTCTTATTTGAAGAAAAAAGAAACACAAAAAACTCTTTGTTGCTCAATTATGACGTTACATATTACTTTACTCTATAATTATTCATCAGGCGTGCTCTAATTATTACTTTTAAATTAAAAAAGTCCCAGCCCAAAACGATAACAAATCAAACGCTAAATACAAGTAGATTCCTTTTCTCTCGGTAATTTTACATCGCGCAGTGTAAAAATTTCCATGCGCATAAGCAGACAAAATGAACATCGAACGAATGATAAGACGCCAATGTAATTGTCAGGCACTTGTCACTAAAATTTTATCTAGAAACTAATCAAGCACTGATGCGCGTTATATAAAGCAGCCTGATAAACATGTATTGTTCCATTAAGCTTAAAAATTTATTACGCGATAGCTGAGGTAAACAGACGCTATGCTTTAAACTAAGACGCAATAGTTGACGAAATTCCGAATCCAGCGATGAAATGGTGAATCGGGTAATTTTGGACTTTTGAGAGCTTCCTTTTATTGCTGAATGAATACGATAGCGGGCCGCTTCGGTTGCTTACTATGCCGATGTATTTCAACGTATATACTTAATGCACTTTTTTATCCGCATTAATTATTTAGCAATTTTGCTATGATATAAAAATTTCTCCCTATACACCTGTCCCAATGAAATCCCGTATAGAGAGCAAATATCTAATATCAGAATTTAAAAGAATCGATCGATTACAGCGCAAGAAATTACCGTGCTATGTATAAGGTGTCTATAAGAAAGGGAGGTGAAAAAAATTATACTGTCGTAACACTTTTGCCATTAGTGTGACATCCTTCTCAAAGGCTATGATCCTTTGCTTTTTCTTTCACCTTCGCGAGCATATCGCAATTTATAAAAACGTCACGATGACTCTTCGATCCTGAATCGTTGAGTTCTATATATATATATATACAGAAAAGAAAAAAATCAGCGCGTATAATACCGTACTTACTTCTCCACCCAGGAGCAGAACTTACACAAAAAATACCCCTCCTCTCTCTCCCTCTCCTCTCTCTCTCTCTCTCTCTCTCTCTCTCTCTCTCTCTCTCTCTCTCTCTCTCTCTCTCGTTCTTCGCGCTTCTCTCGGACAATGGCTCATATTCCGCACGTGCGCACGAGCGCGTACATTTTTCAGTTTCTCGTATAAATTTCGCCGTTAACCCAGTTCCTTCCGCTGATGGTGCGGAGCTCACAGCGTCACAAAAGCGTAGAGCTCGCGCGCGCGCGTGACCGCGGATTAAAGAGAATATATATATGCGACCTGAAAAACTTCTATACATCGTCCCTACATATATTGGGGTCAGGGGAGTTCTGCCTTTCAGCCCATAAAAATTTCCTCGCTTCAAAACTACCATATCTTTGTAGATTTTTGTCGAAGCCCATTTGCCATAAATTTTTAATAATTCCGTGTCCCTTACCCTTGTGAAAATTACTCGAACTAACTTTCCGCCAACTCGAGGACTCGAGGACGAAGGGTAGGCGGCGGCGGCGGCGGCATTAACGCGCACGCGCGTTTCCTAATTTTCTTCGCTGTGAGATGCGCTCTTTGAAGAGCGCCGCTAGAGTCTTCAAAAGACATCACGGCAATCTATTATATCTGAACAGCTGTGGCTAAGGTGCGCCGATATCCAGAAATTAATTTCGTTACGTTGGTTCTCGGTAACGACTTTGCGCCGATTAGCCTTACGAGTGTTAAATCGTTTACCTATATATATATATATATATATATATATATATATATATATATATACACGCGAATAATGAAGAAGCAATATTTATATAGGCGTGTTTAATTTCATCAGTTAGAGCCTTTAAACGAGCGTAATAGTGCCACGTAAGCTAGATCCGACGCGCGAAAAGTGAAATTTACAAGGAGTTGTTTATTTTGTCTGGAACAAATTTAATGTAAACAATAAATTTTAGACTTGCAACAATAGTTTTTTTATAAGTGTTGCAAATTCAAGCTGTATAGCGCAATGATTTATTATTACTGTATCTCTGTATATACAGCAATTGAAAGTCCCAACTCTCCCCGTGTTTTGCGGACTATGTTTTACAAATAGTCTTTATCTACTTTTGCTTCTTCTTCCATATAAACACGAGACCAAATTGCGAAATTGAGCATCGGAGCGATATCGAGAGAGCAGCGAATTCGTCAAATATTCGATGCTTATAAAGATATATGTAAGAAACTCATGTCTCCCTCGGGATGACGTGTCGAAGCGTCGACCTCGTTTTCATCTGGAAGAAGATAGGAGTCTCCCTCGAGTCATATCAGAGGCTATAATAACGCACTAATATAGAAGTCGTCGATTCCCATCGATCGCTTTTTATCCTCTGTTTCTGCAATCGTGGCTCATCTCTTTGCTTTTTGGTATTATTATCTATTATATACAGAAAGTCTTTTTTATGACACGGTCGCTAATTCGTATGAATGTTATGTAGGATTAAACGTTGGTGGCATGGATGGTGATGAAAGACGAAGATTCCATTGCTGCTACTGCTAGTTTTTCATATAATTAGGCTGTTATTATTTACGATGTTTTGATGCTTCTGTGCACTTTCGCTTTAATAGTTTAAGAATTATTTTTAACCATAGATCCACGTCGAACACTGATGGTAATGATACGAAGATCTTAGGCGATGCAAGAATAAATTTCGGGAATTCGAAAAAGCGTTGAGGATAATTCACGATTGACGTTAACGAAATCTTTGCGAAAGTTACAAACACCAGGAATAGTAATTATACATTTATACATTTTGGCTGGAATAGCTTGTTTTGAAAAATATTGCTAAATATGATCAAGTTGCATTGCCCTATCTCTATGATGTACATTCTCTTGTGAATCTATAATTTGGATCACATATTAAATTATGCTGATAAAATATTTAATTGTACACTTTTTTAATCTCATTCACATCATTTGTAAATAATAGACTATATTTAACAGCTGTATTAGTGTATAAGAAATCTGATTTTTGTTTTGCAATGAATTCCAAGATGACAATTGAAGAGCTCAAGATTTAAATAATGAAAAGCGTCCAACAATGGCATGCAAAATTCCTCCGTCGTGTACCACTAATCTTTTTCTCTACCATCCGCGAACCGCCCATAGTGAGATGTCAAAACTGACAAAGTCCTAACAATAAGCATTTACTCGCGTACAGAGTAAGAAAAGAATTGGAATGACATATAAAGAAAAAAGGAGAAAAGAAAGCGAGAGTTGGGCGTTCGTTTCTCTTTCTTCCTTATTGAGCAGGGTTCAGCAAACAACAAATTTATCCAATAGTAGCGAATCAAAAACAACTCAACATTTTCATTTGCGATTTACATACATGCTCATACAATCCCCTTTCCTATCTACTATTTCACAATTCAAACGTAATTAATCTTCATTTTTTGCGATTTTTTCTCTCTATCCCCTTTCTCTCCGACAAAACACCCACGCATCTTGTGGGCATATACTGTCCATCACATCTAATCCTCGCACGTTGACCTCCGCGACATTTTCGTCTCTCGACGCGTGTCTCTTCGTTGTTTGCGTGCGCACAAATACATATTTCGATATATATATATATATATATATATATATATATATATATATATATATATATATAAAGCGATGCATCACCCCGCCAATAATAGAAGTCCTTCCCGGACGTTATTAATATCGCCCTCCGCGAGAATATTATATACGTGTCTGCGTACATCCGCGCGCCTACATTACGTCCTATTATTAGCGAGAGAACGCTGCAGCGTGCGAGTAGAGCAGGAGGCTCCGTATATAATAATCATCAGAAGCGCATATCATCGTGTGTCTCTATTCGAGAAGGCGATTTGTATTTGTAGTATTAAGGGGATTATATATTGCGGCGTTCAAATTTTTTATTTTGAATTGTGCAACGGGCGAGTCGTCTGTTGGCTTCGTTGTCTTATATAAGCTTTATCAGGAGAACCTTTTTTAGATACTCAGCGATACTGTAATTTTTAGACTAATCGAGTTATTTGCGTAAATAGAGACAGCAATAATTGGTTATATATTGTAACGAAGTGCCTAGCACAGCTGCAAATGCCCAACGCGACCCAGGGCGTATAAAGTAGTTAAAGCGACGATGAGAACGATTCCCCTTGTTTCCTGTAAAATTTGTTTATAGTAAAGGATGAACAAATAGGGAAGAACTTAGGGAAGCTTAATGGGATTTCTAAATTGAGGAGTCTAAGACCGGAATATATTTCGTATCATCTATTTTTAAAATTAAAACTTTAAATTGTAATTGTAAAGCTGGAAACTGAACATATACGATTTAGATTCTTTATTATAATTTTTTCACAATCCTGTAGAATAATATATTTTTAAGTATTTCATTTTTTAATTGGTCCAAAGTTAACATTGAAATCTTTTAGTTATAAATGAGAAGGTACGGATTTTAAGTTAAAGGCCAGGCTCAAAGAGAATTTCATTTTATAAATCATCCCATTGCTTCCAACCACAAGTCGAAAGTCTTTCTAAACATTGGATCGTGACCTATAACTTCAGAAAAAACATCGCACACCATTATGTTAATTTAATCACTATATATTGTGTCGCCCAGTTCCCTCGTGACGTGATTTATCACCGACCTCATCCCCTTCTGCCCATACACTGTACGCTTACATCAGAATAATTACAGTGAGAATCTTTGACGAAAGGAAAATTTTGTGCTTACTTATGGAACGAAAAATAGAAACATAAATAAGTATTTATTTTCTTCAAACAATTTTTATTATAGATATTACGTCAAGTAGCAAAAATTTGTCGATCTTAGTTTTAGATAAATATATTATTTATCTATATATTTTAGTTTATTCATCTAAATAATTAAAATTATATAAGTACCAATTTTTATACTTTAAATAAAATACTTCATTGAAATTTCTTCCAATTGAATCGTTAAACATGCAACTGCTGTATATTCATATTAATGGATGAACCTCGGCACGAACTATTGAGATAATTAGTGACTATTCTCTGTTTACATGAAATAATGATTTTTCATATATTAAAACATGCCAATATCTAAGCTATCAAGAAAATATTACGTGTATATAGATAGAAGCAATTTTTCGTCCAACGTATGTAATTCTAAATAATAAATAAAATAAATAATAAAATAGACAGGAAAGTCATAGTTTACGTTTAAAAAGAAAAGCTGTGCGCTCTAAATTACTTCATTATACTTGAAAAGAATATATCACGTAAGCATTTTTCTATACAGAAATGGATATCGTGGAGAAAATAATGACGATTATATAATTTATCATTGGTTCTGCGTAATAACATTTACATTTATTTGTTTCCGAGACGATCAATATTCCACAATCCATGTCACTTTTTAAGCCATGTAAATTTATTTACGTAATAACTTTTCCCGAGCTACTTGCTTTCAACTTCGGGATGGTTCGACTGTATAAACATTACGCGCTAAGTTTCTAACACCTATCGAAAGTGTAAATCATTGCAATTTTAACGTATGGATTAGCACATAGTTATTAGATGGAATAATAAAAACCCATTCCTTTGCTACTTTTTCTTACACTTCCAAGTTAACAGCCTATATACTCTAAAATGCTCTCGAATTATCTCTCAATTAGCGTTTTTACCAATTGGGCAACATATAATCGAGAATCATTTTGCCCCTTTGTTGATTCAAAAGAACGGGGAGAGGGAATAATTCAGTTGGCTTCCCAATGAACCAAGACGCTCGAATAGAAAGTATAAATCATATATATAGATGTATTCAAGCGCGTGTATAGTGTAGAGAAAGGAAGATCAATGTTTCGAGGAGTAGCTTCTGGATTGTGGAAAAGCTTCTGTTCCCCCTTCTCTACCGATGATGTGCTAAAATAGTTCATGATGTAGATCGATATAATAACGTGTGCATCGGTACAGCCCGAACGGGATAATTACCGTTTGTTAATTGCCAGAGAAAAAGAGAGACGATGCCGCTCCCGTTCAGATAAGCTGGATGCACCGATTGTTGATTTTAATTGGTATATACAGTCGCTTCTCTGCAAATATACGTATCTCGTTCACCCGTATTTGGTGGCCTATAATTCGCGCGTGAGGTAATAAAACATACCGCGCGAGAGTGTAGAACGTGCGTGGTTCGAAACTGAAACGAGAGGTCGTTATCAAAACGTTTACTTTATTAATTTGAGCTCTAATTCAAGGCTTGACTAGCTAATAGCTGATACAACGACGTTATTTCAGTCCATATAGTATTTGTGGTTGAATGTATTTTGCGATATGGGTCATCGATTAGTGTCTCTTAGGACTTTCAAAATTTGGAGGTGTTAAAGATTATATAACGTAGATGTAGAAGACTTGGTTCCAAGGTACTCAGGAGTGTGACTCGTTAATTTCTTGAGCGAATTATAGACATAGGATTTGATAAATGCTTAAATTTCGCCAGGGTTTTCGGTACAGATATATCTTCAATAGTATGAAAAACATGGATATGACATTTGCTCAATCTGATAAATACATATATGAATCGTGTATCTGATGTATGCGCACTGTACCTTGAAAGACTCGTGTCGAATCCGGCCTTTTGCATAAATTAGCGGTTCATTCTCACTTGTATAATCTTGTTAAATGTATATATAGCTGCAGCGAAAACGCTTCCGTAGGTGAGAAGTCAACAGACAATGCGTAAGTTAACTTTCATATTAGTACCATATTCTTAATCTACGATATGGACGTGGAATTTGAAAGGATGCAAATAAATTAGAACATGTGGCTGAATTTTTTTTCGAGGATTATTTGTATTTGCAATAGCTTAAATAGTTAAGACTACAAACTGCATATGGTTTCAAAATTATTGAAATATGGCTATAATAAACAGAAGCGCTTCATCCGCGCAGAATTCTAATAATTTATCTATACGGGATTTTTGTCTATCTAAGCAACAGTTGGCTAAAAATTATACGAGCTGTTGTTATTTTTGTATAGTCTATAATGTTTTATTCGATGAAAATGTACATTTTTTACCACCCATATACTTAACCTCCTTGTGCCAGTCATACTTTCGGCTACTGTGATTTAATTTCTATATCATAATAAAATTAAACGATTACCTCATTTATTAAGATCGGCCTTAAATCCGAGTCAAGTGAAATATATATATAATATAATACAAGCAGCGCTCTCGGTTTAGAACACAGCGCGGAAGTGAAAGTACATAAAATATATACTACCGTTTCGTAGGTGTGACTTTGTTCCGTGCGATTTGCGACGCCTAGTCGCGGGCGGGTTGTGAGAGCCGCGCCCTTGAAGAGGATAAGAAAGGATGTTAGGATAACGTAATAACTGGATATCCCGGATGGCCCATATACAATAGTTTGTCTTTCGTACTACATAGATTTAAAAAAAAATTTTTTACCGAAGAATACTTTCGTTATTTAGGGACATCCATAATGTCTTCTAATTATTGCTAGTTTTGTAAATATTCTCGTACAGAAGCTGGAAGAGCCATACATTTTTTCTGAAAGTTGATTATACAGATTATTGAAGGGTGCAACGCACTGGATGGTACTGTAATGCAATATCTAGTTTCGAAACGAACAATAAAGCCTTAAAAGTCGTTTTTGTTTTTATAAATATACTAAATTTTTTTATACACGAATTTAAAGAGCATTTTTAAAGCGCACTCCAATTACTTTCATCTTTGATTTCGAAAAGGTGAGAGTATATTACACGAACTGGTTACGTTGAGCCTTAGGTGCGCTAGGCTCAAACAAAGCAGCTAAAAGTTGAATCAGATTGGTTAAATGGAGAAATTGATCTTATATATATATATATATATATATATATATATATATATATAATTCTATCGTTACGTCCGAGAGTCTCTGTAAAAGAAGAAAATATATCCACTCGATCGGCTCTGTCTATATAAAACGAGATAGACTTTATAACTCACGCATCGATAAATATTAAAGCGAACTTTCGAGCCAAGTCGCGCTGCCGCCGGTGTATGAAAATTTGCAAAAAATTTTCGCGCGTACCGTTCAGAATTCTAGCACATTTAAAGCTTTTCCTCTCGTCTTTTCATTCCTATATATATACAGTATAAAACAAAGTGAAAAAGTGACGGTATTTTATTGCTTCGATGAAAAACTTTTTACACGAACCGATTTTATCGTCAGGGTTTGTAATATATATCGATCGACCGCTTATACATGCGCTGTATATTGAAGTTTTTGAGTCGATCTACACTCATTTAAATACAATGAGACAGTGATCCATGTGCGGCTTTTGAAATATGTTTTATGGATTCTATTTTTGAAGAAAAAGAGTTCTTCCGACACTCATCGAAGAGTGCATGATATTATCAATTCGACTCTTTCAATTTTTGTATCATCATGGAATCACCTATCTAGTTATAGCTGTACACGACCGCAAACATTAACTTACGTTTTTAGAACTGCTCTCTCTCTCTCTCTCTCTCTTACTCCAAAATAGGGCCAATATAAAAATACGATTTATGCACCAGTTAAATAATCTAGTAGCTTCTTTCAACTTCGTGATTAATATTACATTTAAAATGTTAGCAAGCATTTATTGCCGTTATTGCAAATTGTACATATACCTCGGCTAACCATACATTTTTCCGCACATTAGATCTCTCTCTCTCTCTCTCTCTCTCTCTCTCTAAACACCGCCCCCCCCCACACGCGCGCATGCATACGCGCGCAGAAACGCAGGCAGGCACACATACACACGCACACATACGCACACACACCTCACTCTCTCTATTTTACGACGGGCTATAAATCAAAAATTTACAAAAAAAAAAAAAAAAACAACAACAACAACAAAAATACGAAATTGAAAAGAAGAAGGAAAAAATCCATCTCGAAGCAAAAATGACTTTTCATGGCTCGTCGGGCCTCGGACAACGGGCGAGCGCGCATGCAATACACGCATCGGCGCATCGGTTCGCCGATGTGTCGTTAAAACTTTTGATTCGTTAAAAATCGAGCAAGTGGTGAGGGGGGGACGGGGCGGGGCGGGGGATGGTTGGCGGGGAGGAAGGGGGGAGTCGTCGTAAATTCGCTTACGGGGAGAGCGATTGTGCTGTCGTTTAAAATCTGATCGGTCGTAAATTTATCTCGCCACGCGAGCCGCGCGGCCTGGCCTCCCCGCCCCGTGGCCGAACCCCGCCGAAAATTTTCATCACGGAAACGCGGAGGGGACGACGGATCATGCAGCCGGGCAGGTCTTCTTCGCACGCCTCGCAGATTTTTCCAGTCATTTCTATAGCACGCGCGCGCGCGTGTGCGTACTCTCCGCGTCAAAATGGAGAAATCTCATCGTATATTATTTTATTTATTCCAATATTATTCATGACTACGTTTTCATTCGACGAATTAACGACCTATAGATACATATGAGTGGAATTTCGCCATTATTTGCATCGGGGGCAATGATGCGAAAAGGTAAGTACAAGCATGGAGCCGAATTTTGTATTAGTTCGTTGAAAATTCAGCGAAGGTGGCAGAAAAAATAACGCTATCGGCTCTATCGGCTTTGCAATCTTCACTGTGATAAAAATTAATTGAATTAAAAATTTATTAATTTAATTTGAATTAATTTTACGAACTACTGCAATTGATAATTTTTATGGTTACGATTTATATTCTAATCGGCACGTAGTCTTAAAGTTCAATACGTGTCAATACAAGTTCAATACAAGTCTTAAAATTCATGGTTTGAATGAGTATAGGTATACTGAAATTCTTCACGAATATAAAATTAAAAGCCATGTAGAAAAGAGAAACGTATTTGCATACAAATAAATAATAGTGGAAATAATAGATCCATCTCTATAAGCCACCGCTATAAACCTTTATATATACACATATATAATAGAACATTTTTACAATCTGTTACGCAGTGCGGTTTCTGCGTTAGTTCGCAAACTAAGCGATCGGTCGTTCTAACTCTAATAATTATAAATATTACATATGGTATAATTCAGGGAACTTATCATCGGAATACTTAAATTACTATTTAGCCATTGGCGAATGTCCGTTAAACCATGGTGCAGAGATTTCTTGACGATAGTTCAATGAAATTCCACTGGATTACATACTTGGAGAACACGTTATTAAGCCGTCCATTTGACTTCGGTAATTCAACAAAACCAGGGATCGAGCACAAATTGCCGTATACTTATGCCAATCATCCTCTTTTCGAACCTCGATGTTCATCGGTCTTGTTCGAATCAGGTTCGAATCAAGTTTATATATATATATTTGTACTTGCGTATTCACCGATGTTTCCGAATCTACGACGTGTCTTTTTCTTTTCTTCCATTTCTCTCGTACTGGCCATTACACACACACACACACAACACACACACACACACACGTTCAATGGTATGCGCCTGCGAATTATCGCGTAATAAATGGTATCTGAGCTGTGTATACGACGAAGAGTTTGCGTGTAATTTTCTCCTTGTAGTATATAACTGTGTATATATTAGACCCTGTATTTTATCGCTACGATTTTTCGCAGAATCGTGTTTTTGGGGCATTTATGAAGGTAGTTTTCTTTTATTGCTGATGAAGTTGGAATCTCTTTATATGTATAATGGAGAATAGAGGATGAGAGAGAGATAGAGAGAGAGAGAGAGAGAGAGAGGGAGAGAGAGAGTGAGTGCGAGACAGAGAAGAGGTGAAATAGAAATTTCCGACTTTCTATCGTAGGGCTCGGTTAATCGCTCAAATTAATCAGTGCTCGGCGGTATATACATATATACGTGGGTACAAAATGTCCCCGGCGGAGCGAATCGAAGCGTACGATCGACGAATTAGCGGAGCCAATTTCGGGAGAGGAGGCCTCGTCGCCGAGCGCCATCGGAAATTACGATCAATTAAGCGTGGGGCCAATAAGGGCGGGGAGGGGGTACGAGAACCCCGTACCTGCTAACACGCTCGCGTTTGCCAGCTCTTTTTTCGTCGACGACATCGCGAGATTAATACAAGCGAATCGTTGGATTGGCTGCTGACACACCACACACACAGGCGCGCGCGCGCGCGTACGTACCTACGTATACGTACGTGTGTGTATACAGTTCGCGGGCAGTACACGAGACGATAATGGTCGAACGGCCCAGTAGATCCTGCCCGTACGTGGCGCGTCGGACGCGATATTATTAATTTTCAATTCGTCCCCCGTTGATATATAAACGTGTTGTATAAGGGAGATACGTATGGAAACGCGTTTCAAAGTTATATTGTCCCCGAATTCCTTCCCCATCCTTACCAAAATTCTGATCTTTTACATACATATATGGACACATTCATACGATAAATACCCAATTTTTCGGCCGCTTACATATATATTAATTCCATGGCTTTAAATGGCATCGTCGCCGAGAGCTCTCGGATTTACAATTTAATTGAATTTACAAACGCATCGAAACCCGACTCGTTTTAAAAGAAATTATTGTACATAAGAAGTAAGGAGGCTGCAGCGCATGAATTCAGTCAATGAATTCAGTCTCTTGGTATTTCGAGAGTGCAAAATCCGTCTGAAAACAAGGGGCGGGGGGATTTTTGTTTCAATCGCGTCTAAAATATCCGTACTGTGCGTGCAGAGCGAATCGCGCGACTTTAGCAACCGAGGGGGGAGGGAGTCCTCGTTAATTTTTCAGACACTCCCCTAATAGGCTGACGCATAGAATTGCAAAGATTCACTTTCCGAGGGCGTTCCCCAGTGCCCTTTCATCCTTATCTGCCTCGCCCCTTCGCTTACTCTCGTATTATACGTGCGTACAAAATTCTGGCTAATTCGATGTCAATTGCCGCAAGAGACACAGAGGCTAAAAAATCGAGAGACCGTAGTGATGCGCTAATTGCCATGCTCAATGTGTGTGTGTGTGTGTGTGTGTGTGTGTGTGTGTGTGTGTGTGTGTGTGTGTGTGTGTGTGTGTGTGTGTGTGTGTGTGTGTGTGTGTGTGTGTGTGTGTGTGTGTGTGTGTGTGTGTGTGTGTGTGGATGTGGATGTGGATGTGTGTGTGTGTATAGAAGTACAGACGAATGTTAAATGTTCGATTGTAAAAGTATATTTATTCCATTACTGTATATAGAATACTGACAATGAGTAAAGCGAATCTGAATTCTGGGATATTCTAACGAAAACGGAATAAAGGTCATTTCATCGAGGATATTTTATAATTCGACCATTGAATTACATTGCTCATCACATTATCGACCTATAAATTGAACATGACTTTCTGAATTTGGTTTCGACTCGCCAAAATACTATCGGATGTCGTAGGCCTCGTACGTTCAGCTTTACTTTGTGACTGTGCAATTGATTTTTAAACTTTTGCTGGTTCCCTATCTATCTATATATCTATATATCCTCAGGTTCCACAAATTTTCCTAGAGTGAATTTGCAATACATTTTATTGCAATGCGATTATCCACTACAGCGGAATTTTTCTCCTTCGAACATACATTTAATGAGCGATAAATATCGTTATAAGAAATAATAAAAAAATGATTGTATAATTAAAATAATAATCGATAAGGAACTACGCCAACATGTATATCATCCGATTTTTTAAAAAACTCAAGGGAAAGAATAAATATTCTTCTGAAACGCCTCTTATCTTTCGCGAATCGTTACGCCCTGTCGTAAATCATGAATTTTCACCTGTAAGTACGTACGCGCGCGTACACACAAACACACATCTCCTCTATATCTTTCCCCAAATTCCGACATGATTTATATACGTGATTCTCTCTCTCTCTCTCTCTCTCTCTCTCTCTCTCTCTCTCTCTCTCTCTCGACCCTCTCTTGCTCTATATAGTTGCATTTTCTCGCTACATCAGCTCCTTTCCTTTTTATCGGGTCGTGCGAGCAAAAAAAAACAGTTTCGATCCGATGGTCATAATGGGAATTCAATATCTTTTCGCTTCTTCTTTTACAACTCACCGTTGCCCGACTCGCTGAAACCTCGTGTATTTGTGTATTGTAATGTCGAGAGCATTGCAATCCTCGACGAACTCCGTTCAATTGCACCGCGCGGAACCGTAATAATACGTGTGTGCGTACATGATTTTTTCAGTCTTGCAAGTCCGAGTCACCGTCTCAATTCCTCCCTCTTTCTCTTTCTCTCTATGAAAAAAACTCATTTGCTTTTACTCAAAGCGGTAGCGGCGCCAGTCGTAAATTATTTCGCAAAGAACACGGCGGACGATTTTTGTCCGTTTACCACACACACACACACACACACACACACACACACACACATTACATATACGTAATCGTAAGCATTGATCGCGAGAATTACAATGCATTTTATATTTATTATTATATGATTCGTGCACACTGATATTTATTGCTCTTAAATATGTACCTGCGCACGTGAGAATACACACACACACACGCACACGTATATATATACGGAGCATTGATACACAGGTATACGCTCAATACATTTTCTTCATGAAATAATAAGAAAAATCGCATATCAGGCGTGACTTCAAGAAAGAGAGACGCGAAACAAGACTCTTTCATTTGTGTGTGTGCGCGCCCGTGCGCACACATTGTTGCTGTGTGTGCCAATTTTGTATGTGGCGCCGTACGTGACATAAGATATGGACGACACTCTCTTGCTTTCTAACATGCCCGTAAATATTTGCGCGTGAGTTGTATTTCTTTCCATAATGCAGTGCCGTGGTTATATTATATATATAATAAGATTCATTTCATTGGAGTTTTACTGTATAGAATTATTTAGTGGAAAATATTTATACATATTATATATATATATATATATATATATATATATATATATATATATATATACATAGTATTTGAAGTCATTGGTGATATACTATCTATAACTGCATAGTGTTTTGTGTGTATTTTTTTCTCCTTCTTTAATACAAATAACTCATGGATGTCCTTATGTTACAGGTACGTTTGCATCCGATCAATATCATTTACACAACAGAAAGCAGCGCCATCGTGAGTAAAGAATTAAATAACAGAAATTTACTTATTTGTATATAAAATTGATTTTTTTTAATATTATACATGTTTTCCAGGCATTATTATGTATTTGTGATTATTATTATTAATATAATCTAATTATAAATAAATCTAATTATAAATAAGAATTTATTATTTTATATTTCAAATATAAACTCTTTCATGGAATCCGAATCATTCTAAAATGTTTGTCAAAATGTTTTGTTTAAAGTCGCGCATGAGTTTATCTAAAATTCAATATTATATATAGCAGCGTATATGATAAATCAAAAAGATTAAATATAATTTTGCTTTTTCCAAATAAAATTCCATGAATAACTTTTCCAAAGATTCAAAAAATTTTTAATCGATTTCTTATTGCGTAGGCGCCCTCTATATCGTCATCCATAAATTGCCCCGGTTTCCAACTCTACAGTTCGTCCTTGGTTAAATTACGTGAGGTTCTCTGCCTCTCTCTCTCTCTCTCTCTCTCTCTCTCTCTCATTATCTTCCTCCTTTCGGATCTCCATCCTCCCCTTCCACATCGTCAATCACAGCGTTGAATTAAATTGCCGCATGCATATTGAATGAGTAACACGGGTGGCGAAAAAGATTTTGTTCCTTTTCCTTTCGTTTCAAGCGGTGCGAGCGAGAAGTTGTTTCACTCTTGCGCTGTGCGCGTATTTATATTATATTATAGTTTTAATATGAATAAATACATTTTCACCGTTCTAAGTGTAATAACAGTGAAAATGTATTTATTTCATAGCCGTCTGGCATTTAATGTATTAGAACAGTATTGTCAATTAATTTGATGGCTCGAGCACGTTGCCTCTTATTTCGTATCTACGGGGCATTCGAATGGGCGCTCCCGAATCTTGACTTCAATAACGTAATTACAATGAAATACATATTAAAACAATTTAGTTCACGTAATTTATTTATTTATTAAGTGAGAATTTTCGAATTACTGGTATATAACTACATAAGAAAATGGCAGTATTCATTTTCATACTATAGTAACGACTCTACAAAATGTATATGAAATCTCGTATTTTTCCTCGTACTTTTCCTATATTACAGTGTGCGAACTGTCTCTTTAAGTACGTCCACAAGTTCGTAAAATACATCGTACCTGCGCTCACCAGCTTGTGGAAATTCGTGGCTTTTCCAGCAGTTTATTAAGAGGAAACATCGAATACTATATAATTGTGCGCGTTTGATGTGCCCACGCACTCTCTAATTTAAAAGACGAAGAGCGCTTGTGCGACAATCGCCTACTTTTGGCACTCGTGTCGTAAGTTACAATTTCTATCTAGTATTCCCGCTATAACTTCATTTATGTGTAACGGATTTTTTTTCGTTTTTTCATTCGAATCTATATGTTTTACTTTCTATTATTTTTGATCTGATAAATTTTAAAAGTCGCCATTCAATAAAATGACAAAGACTCTATACTTGTGAGGAGTATCAAAGTGTTTTGAAACGCTGTTTACTGTTTCATTGACCTGGTGTATCCATTACATTTTTTACCATATGAGAGATTTGATTTTTACCATTATTTTTCAATTCTGATCGAATTTTTCTAACAACGATCCATCTTCTTAGTCAAAATTCACATAATTGAAATATTTATTCAAATTATTGAACGTAATAAACGCATAGGATTTTCGTCAAGAAACGTCATCGATCATTTCTCAATTTGAAATATTGCACTTAATCATATATGTACATGACTGTATTCCTCTCGTTCCTTTGTCAAAGTTAATATTCCTTGTTCACTCCGAATTCTTTGATACGTAAACAATTCTTATAAAATGAGTATAACGAAATCGAAATTTCTCTTCAAAGAAATTCCTGGATTATATATATATGAAATGTGCGCGGCGCTGACAGTAACGTTTTTATATTCTCTTTTTCAGCAAACGCGCGTGTCTGCGCATTGCAAATGCGTATGACAAACGTGAAAAGCCGAGCGTTGACAAAAAGTTATTATTTACGGCAGGTGGAAGAGCAAGAGACAGAGAGAAAGACAGACAGAGAGAGAGAGAGAGAGAGAGAGAGAGAGAGAGAGAGAGAGAGAGAGAGAGAGAGAGAGAGAGGAAGGGAGGAGACGATTAGCATATTTAAAGAGATTTTTGTTTGGCCTGGGGTACCTTTATATGCCCGTAAAAACCCATTGAAAAATAACTCTCTAGCTTATAGTTCGGTCGCGAAGAGCGTTGATTATATCCTGCAGTCATTCCGGCTTTTAAAGCTGAAGTAAATGACTAAGCGACTAAGCTACTGCACGCCACGCGCGCACAGCTCGCGTATGGCGCAAAAAGAACACTTTTCTATATATATATATATATATATATATATATATATATATATATATATATATATATATGTATATACACGTATATATGTATATGTGTGTTTGCACTAGTCAATCTAGAATGGTGACGAGAGAAGCCTCTCTCTATCTCTCTCCTCTCCTTTCCTCCGTTCTATGAAGCGTAGGGAAAGTATATGCATGGATGGATATTTTTTTAACGATCTAAAATAACGTTGTAAATTAATAGACGATTATCTAATGCAAGAGCGTCGTGAGCTAATAGTGAGATTTCTGCTTTTTTTTTAATCAATCTATTGATATAGACTTGAAATTCTAATTTAAAGTAAATACATATGTTTATATAGTTATTTAGTGAAGGATCGTATATCTATGCATAGCGTTCTATGAGTATGTTTAGATGTATTAATGTTTACTGAAATGATCAACTTATTCCACCTATAATAACGAAAAAATGATTAATGTATTCCTTTTCATAGGAACTTAGATAAACTTTGCTAAATAAAAGGCTTTTAATAATTTCATTCAAATTTTCATTATTTCCTATCGCAATCGAATTAGTCTCTATTTGGCACACCTACTCTTGTTCGTGACTCTTTTTCTTCAAATTTTTTTCGAAAAAATTAATAAGGAAAAAATAATAAAAAATTCTTCCATTATTCAGTTCTCGTATTAACTATAATTAACAACGATTGTATCTTATGATATGTGAGCTGCAAGAAAAATAAATTTAGATAGTAGAAGAAATTTGAACCTCAAATGCAACCGTTAGAACTGTTGGAGGAAAGGGGAGGGGTGTCAGGATTCACAAATAACACTCTGTTTAAAGTTAAAGTAATATGTAATAAGTATATTCTAGATACAAACTTACACGTAGGTGGTTTACAAAATAAACGAATACAAGATATTACTCGTTACACACGACAAGATACTGCACACTCGCGCCTCGATCCTTACTTGATCGTTGTCACAACTATTCTGCCTGCAACTGTGCTTATTCTTAACTTAATACCTTGGGTACGCACACTTGTCCGAACCTGCTTAATGAACTTTTTGCCCCTCGATGTTTCGGACACTCTGTCTGCCTCAGATCTCTACACACTCGCGTACCGTTGTGTATCGTTATGTCGTTAAAATATACCATACTAATATCTAACAGAACTGTAAAGGTCGATGTTTAATTCTGAAATTTTTTAAAGAAGATGATAAAAATATTTTGAAAACAATAGGAGTTTTGGAGACATAGGTTTTCGAAATGGCCAATATCATTCTCTCAGTATTGTAAAGTATAAAATCGAAAATACAATGTGGATGTCTGATAATGCAGCTGTCATATTTAGAATAATAATAATAACATATATACATTCATGAAGTACAACCAAAACTGCTATCAGAATCGTCTATACAAAAAGTTAACATACCGAATTAGCTTTTCTTTGCAGAAAATGAAGTTAGTAATTATAAAAGTATCCCTGGTGTCCGTTCGTTTTTCGACAAATGGAATAAAAACTACTGAAATGAAGAAAAATGACTCACCGTGTTCGATTCAAATTTTTAACAATTTTGATTCTGAATTGAATTCGTATTGGATTACCTCTCATAACTTTGTCATATGTATTTGTCGAAAATACAAGTAAAAAAAGAGTCAAAAAAGAAAAATTGATAGTAAGTAGCCATCTTATGATCGTCACGTTGCATCCTCCATTTTGAATGTGTTCAGTTATCCCAATAATCCTGAGCAACTGTCTTAGTCCGCGTGGTTTTTTAAGGAGTCTGACAAATATGTCATCTTAGGCCAACAGTTTGCACGGTGCGTACGTACATCATTACTCATTTCTGTCAAATAAATTATATTAATTTTAAAAATATCTGTGATGACGTTGATAACAATCCTAAACTAACCAACGTAAATTTATCGAATTGAGATGAATATTGAATAGCACAATATCAGAAGGTAATTGTACGGTCATCTTTACAAGCGTTCGTTCCAGATAAGCGTTGGAAACGTCATAAATCAGTCACAAAACGTCATTTACTATCAAGAAACGATGGAAATTAATGGCTGCTAATCTTAGATTACTTGAATGTTTTGTCATCATAACAAATTATTGTACAATAATGCCTCTAACCTTTTCCACAATGCAAGAAAGGAAATGTTCGACTTCCGCACAAATTACTTTACATTTAAAAAAAATATGACCTCATAACAACGATTCCAGTTTCCAAATCATTTCAATAACGCAAATAAAATATAGATAATAATACAATACGACCGTTTTTCTTAGTACTGAACACGCATTGCGAGAGAGAGAGAGAGAGAGCCAAATCAGGCAGACATCTTTACCTTTTTAGTTCTGTATGTATATATATATATATATATATATATATATATATATATATATATATATATATATGTACTGAACCGGCGCTGGCCTGTCTGGTACTCATCCGTGCCTTCTTTTTCGCAGTTTTACCGACACAAAATGAATTATTATCGACCGCCGCGCCGCCGCCTCTGCCAATCTATAGCTATATATTGCACTGCGTCCTCGGCGCGCGCGCGCGGGGGGATTCGTACGAGTTGCGCAACTTGTAGAATTGCGCGCGCGCGCGCGCGTGTGTGTGTGTGTGTCTGCAGATATGTACGCACGCACGCACAGCGTGTATTGTGCCGTTAATTGTCGTCGCCCGAGGAGCTTCGCCGCGGAACATCAGTTGCTCCCTGGCGAGCGCTGATTTTGAATGTACACACACATCCACCTGCACGCGCGCGCATAGAAGAGGACGGGGGAGGGGCAAGTCGTTTTATCCTTTTTCTTTTTTTCCTTCCTATAATAGCCGTTCTTTTGCGAGATGTGTTTTTCCCCGACGCGCAATCGGCTTTTCAAACGCCCGAGATGCGCGAGGCGAGTCCGCTAATTAAGCCATATTATGCATTATGTCATTTCCTTACGACGCGCATCTGTTCGCGACGTTCGAAAAATATACATACATACACACACACATATATATATATGTATATATAAATTTCAGTTTTTATTGCAAAATTAGCGCGCACGTGCGTTATATAAAGATGATAAAGCTGGTCTATGTATATATACATGAACAATGGTTTACGTTATATACGTTTTAATGTTAAATCGCGATATTAAAGTTGCATATGTATGTATACGAGTTAAATCGAACATCCTGTCTTATTATAAGCCTCTTTCAAATCTCGCCGTTACGCAATAATGTCAACATTGTACTATAACCATTTATATAATGTTTAGATGGATTAAGATTAATTTGGCGATATTTATATATATATATATATATATATATATATATATATATATATATGTTTTTTTTTCATACCAGCATCTTTCGGGGATTTGTGGAGTTCTTTTCGTATTCAGATCTTGTTCGAGCATGGCAACACCAATATAGCGTATGCGTTACAGCTCCTTTAAAGTTATAACTTGACATTTGCAGACCAATTATTCGAAACCGCGTGTGTGTATATATATATATATATATATATATATATATATATATATATATATATATATCGTAAGAGGAGAGACCTAAATTCTATTCCTCGCGCTCCACTAACAAGTTCTAATAATAGCTGCGAGTGCTATAATATAACATCGGCTAAATCGCCGACCCAGACTAAACTGGAATTAATCATGGTATGGGAGTTCTAATGTATGTATATATAGAACCTAACTGGAAATCGTTTCAAATCGCCCCGAAAAATTAACGTAGAAATGGCATTATACATCCAACTCCATCATAGAAAGACTTCCACCCGGTGGCGAGAATTGATCGAGCCGGATAGCAGATAATCACATGAGAATATATATTCTATATATATGTGCAAAAGTTACCGCATAGATTACATCTGAATTGAAGCTCAATCTATAAACACTAGATGATGGGGGTGATCATTAAATCGTTTTCCGCATATATAATATGAGCGGTGCGCGCGCTCACACACACACACACACACACACACACACACAGAGTCAGTCATATCCGTGGCTGCAGCATCCGCCAAACTTTATAAACGTCGCGCTTGCCTCGCCGTTCTCGTTTCTCGTCCGCACGCGTCGCTTTCCCATCAACCCGAATTCTCCATACAGAAACTTGGATGCATATTATAATAGTCAGCTACCTTGTGTTAGGATATAACTCGCGCATTAGCTGAATGCCTATAACAAGAGATTATGTACATATATATATATACTGTAGAATAGAACCCTTGCAACGATGAGAACAGAATCCGGTAGCTTTTGATACAATGTAGGTCTTGGATGAATTTGTAATTGTTTTCCACCGCATTATGCTATCGGCATAAAAGAGCTTTATTAGATGTAATTAAAAATCATCAGTCTCGCCCATTTATGTTAAGTTCCCTGACCCATATTGAAAAATTTTTCATTGGTATACACGAATATTTAGAAATAAATTCGTAAATAAGCATTTGGTTCGTATCAAAATATTTTATTCGAGTCAAAATAATCAAAATAATGTTAATTCGAGTGAAATCGTTCGCCCACGTATTTTCTCATCCTAGAAATAAAGGAAATTGGTATGTGTGCCTATATACATATATCTATATATAAATATTATGAATATCGAGAAATCATAAAAAATAGAATAATTAGCAGAAGTCTTTATAAAACCAATTAATGTATTCAATGCATTATAAGAACAACTGTATAGATTAAGATCTTATACAGTGAGCTAATCTATCATTGGTAAACATAGCTATGAATCTTCTTGTTACACACACGCGCGCGCACTGTATTTTGAAATGACTCCAGAGATTGAAGGCCAGAAAGAGAAGAAACACATGCAAGCACGCGCGCTGTCGCGCACTGCACCAAAAATGGATTAAACAGCATATATCACGAAGTTATTAAAGTCCCGCGACACGAATGAACGAAAGCGCGCCTAATTCATTTTTCCGGCAATATATTCATGACGGTCAGAACATGTATCTCCCAAGTGTAGCGCGCTGTTCCATGTCTCCGCATCCTATACAAGCTTCATTTGTGTATATATATATATATATATATATATATATATATATATATATATATATGCACTTTACTCGTTACATTCAACGACCATTACACGCATCTTTTCTAATTTTCCCGCGCGTGCGTGTAACGTGCTATTTTTTTTTATACTAGTTCCATTAAAAAAAAAGAAAAAAAAGAAAAGAAAAGCAATAATCATCGATTCTATCGGATACAGCGCCTCTGTAAAGCTCCGTTGGGAACCCTTACTACGTAACACATAACCAATTTTTTTTCAATTTCTCCGCGCGCCCCTCGCGTCGCGCATCGTCCATTTCACCAAAGATTGATCGCCCAGTGGATGCGATCAATCTTTTCGTCTATATATAGGAAACACCAAGCGAGCGTAATAAAACGTTTTAATGGCACATCCCCGTGGAGAAAATGGCAGTTCTTTTTATAAAACATCGATAGTTACGCCTATATATATACACACACATATATCTACCCACGCATATGTACAGTGAACCGTGAATATAAAAGTTAATAGCTCGGCTTGATTTTAGCCGATGCTCGTGCTCGACGTCACACACGTCATTCGTAACCGTTAGCCTTATACAAGATTTAAAAAAATTTACAACTCCTACACACACTTATTCGATCTGCGTACTCTTATACACACGGCGCGGCGTGTAAAACTGCGTGCGGCGATGTATAGCGCGATGTTTCTCTTTGTTTTTGTGTTTTTTTTTTTTTTTCCTTATGCAGATTATCAATCGCAGTGCCTGGCAACCGATGGAAAACGTGGCCAAATTGTCGCGACAACGTAGCCTTTATGGTTTACGTACTCAGACGGCTACGCCGATGCGCCGTGCTAGTTACATTTACCGCGATTAGTCGAAAATGAAACGGCCCTTGACGATGCAAGCCGTCAAACGACGGCGCGCGCCACCTTTCCTCCGAACGACCGACACATTATTCGCTGGCGCGCCGCAACGCGAGTGCCACTTACTGAAAACGAACGATCGACAAATGGAAAATTTGAGAACGGGGCCGCCGGCATGCTGTCGGAAGCGTTATCGCCCGGTTGCGCAATAATGACGCGCAAATAATCCGCCCGGCAAAGTTTTCGTGCGCTTGCCACAGAATGACGAGGAAAAGCAAATTTCGCGTAAGCTTGCACGACGTCCACAGACCACGGTCCAGTTGCTACAAATGCCGAGCGTTAACGTTGCCAAGTTCGTTATCGCGTAGGATCGTCATTTTTTTTTTTTTGTATTTTCTTTTTTTTTTTTATTATTTGTCATGTGTATTATGTATATCTTGTGCATTATTGCTATAAATGATTTATCTTATACAATATTCATTTATACGTGTTATTTGTTTCAAGGATACACGAGTGAAGTTTCAGCCCGCTTTCATAAACCTCATTGCTCTCGTGGCACCTGGTGATACTAAAAATTTTTGGCGGGACTATGAAAACGTTATGTTATGATTAATTATTATTATTATTATTATACCAAACTCTAATCTATCCAAAATATGGTAACGAGAGAGGAATGCGTAGATTTTAAAATACTTGAGTACTTTACGGACGAATCCGAGGACAAATGTATACTTCTGATTTCATTGGAGATATTAATCAATTCATTTTCAACGTATACAATGAAACATATGCTATAAATATCACAGCCTCTCTAAAGGTAATTAACGCTATTATCATCATCGTAATCAATACAAGTCCCGGGCATCGGCGATATTTCAGCCAATATCATTAAGATAGAATTATATTTTTCATATATATATATATATATATATATATATATATATATATATATATATATATATATATATATGTGTGTGTGTGTATACATAAGTAGCAACAGCGCATCTTCCACACTTTCGCGCGATAATCGCGAACCTTCGACTTGCCCATCCAGGCAATAATTCTCGTTTCTTCCATAATGCCGAGACTCCTCGCGGGGAACACACGCTCAGGCAACTGTACACACATTCTCTACGTAGATATATATGTGCACACCCTTGAATCACGCGCTCGCTTCCCTCGCGATAAGAAATAGAGGCGCTATCGCGCGAAGCTTATAATGGATCATGTGACTTAATTTTTTTCTTTCTTCTTCGTCTTTACATCATGATGGCGAAAGTGAGCCCGTGTATGTACGCGCATGTGCGTGAGTGCGCGCGCGCGCGCCGCTTCCAAGCTTCCGTTACATCATGCATATATATATATATGGACTGTTAGCTTGGGTTACCGATGTCCTTCACGACAAATTGAAAGATTTCTCGTAAGGATTTCAAATGACCATTGATTACTCCGGGAAGCGAGAGGCATTGTTCCATTGCTGTATCTCTCTCTCTCTCTTAGTCTCGTGCGCGTTATCTAAACCAAAGAGGGATCCGAATCCCTTCGAGTTCGGCGCTATATATCTCTGCATTTTTCATTCTCTGCCTTCTATTATAAGTTAATAAATATTTTTATCAGTCATACAGTCTTTATACTATAATATCTTAAACTAAAATAATGACAGTCGGACTGTCCTTGTTTGTTATCACCCCCGAAGATTATTTCTATTATAAGATCAGACAGCGGAAAGGGGGATTTATTTAGTTTTATAGAGTAGATTGGAAAAAAGAGTATTTTTTTCCAACCACACACGGATTATTACAGCTTTTGTTATTCAAAACTTGTATAGGATATGCGGATTGCTTTCGTGTTCGAAAGGTAAAATTCGCGTTATCTAATGCCGAACGGAAAAATGGGCAATGCAACGAGGCTCCATT
The DNA here is from genome assembly GCA_018907035.1 of Sycobia sp. Sy_11. NCBI lineage: Eukaryota > Metazoa > Arthropoda > Insecta > Hymenoptera > Epichrysomallidae > Sycobia > Sycobia sp. Sy_11. The sequence continues at coordinate 3,464,481 of JACCIC010000040.1, forward strand.
GTACAAGTTGAAGTGGATTGAATCGGGAGGATACTACCGATGAATTCGTATTTCCCCAGAATTTCCTAATGTAAAAAAATATACAACGAATGAGATTTTATTTAAATTCCAAGTTAAATTAATATTTGGCTTTATTGTCAACAGTGTATTACCCAAATTGGGCGTAATCTGTGAATTTACACCCGTGTGTTTATTGCCTATAATATTTGATGGTGACATTGGCCAGCACTCGGATGCCATCATTTGACGTCCACGTTGCATAATATACTCTTTCACGCCGGTATATGTTTAAAGTACAATTTTACAGCCAGGTAGTAGAAAGTCAGATACTGTTTGTAAACAGTCGGCTTAAAATTTTATTTTGACGTATTATGAGAGGGGGGAGGATTACATTTTACACCCCAAATATAAGGATATAAAATTGTGAAAATTCAATCTTTCGCCGTCACGTGTTAAAAACTTGTAGGTTTAACAGTTTCTTTGCGCAACCAACTAAACCCTATTATAAAAACGTTTCATATTATTGTTATTATTGTTATTTTACTTTCAACAGAGCTAACGGGTTCGGACGCCGATTTTTTCTTCTTCCAATTCCGATCTTCTCTCCTTCCTGCTACGCCAATCTCTATATACATAATATATAGATCCTTAGCGCAATCCAGAATCTTCAGCGTATAATTAAATAATATATGCATTTGTCGATTTTACGATTTTGCGGCGCCGCACCAATGGACAATATATTCATTCTGCGATAACATTTCTGAGTGTGCCGATTTATATCTATATATATATATATATATATATATATATATATATATATATATTCCAGCGCAATCAGTGGTTCGCGCGGGGGCGACACCGACTTTTTATACGCTCCAGCCCACGCGAACTGTTATTTTTATCCGGGCCTCCAGTATTAATATCCTTGTTTTTCTTTTCATGTAACACTATATATATATAATATTATCCAAAAAGTACGTGTACACATACGCACACACACGCGCATACATACACATACATGTACTTTTTGGACAAGTATTATTTTTAGTTTTTCTTTCATTTTTTAATAGTATTTTGCTACTAATAGGGTCGTTCCCACGGACAGCTCGCGTGAAAGTAGCGGAATTTACAGAGTGTAATATATTGAATTAACATCGTCTTCCGTATCGTACACTAAGGAGATAACCTTTAACATCGAATCCTCGTCCTTTCATTAGCGGCTTGTAATGGTGTATATTTATATCCTTTCGAAAGTACCGAACAAATATATGCCGCGTTTGCTAATTTTCGCTAATGTAACGAGGAGAGGTGAAAAATAATTGAGTGCTAAATAATATTCACTATATATATATATATATATATATATATATATATATATATATATATATATATATGTACATACAATAAATTCTTTTAACATCTTGATAATTATTATGTAAGATCAAAAATAATTAGTAAATTAATTAAAATAATACTCAAAGTCATTTATGTAGTTTATTAAATAGGAACTACAGATGACACTTAAGTGTCGGCTGACACTTGAAACTTACAAAATAAATTTCATTATATATATATATATATATATATATATATATATATATATATATAACTAATCAACATTTTCTTCATTAAAAAAAATAATTTATTATATTAATTAGTTTGCTTAGAATTTATTATATAAAGGAGAATTATAATGGTTTCATACATGAATTTAATAATTATATAATCATTATAGTTCTCTTTCTTGTAGTAAATTATATGCAAATTAATTAATATACTAAATTATTTATTATATATATATATATATATATATATATATATATATATATATATATATGAAGTTGGTAAAGAGATCGCGTATATAAGATTTAAACGCCATACCGCTAGAATTAGAATTTTTTCTTCAGTAAATAATCAGCAGTTTTGACGATTTGCTGACAGTTACGCGTTTTTGCAATTTTAAAATGACCTTTTTTCCTTTAATTATAACACAAAAAATCTTCCCTTTTGCTTTAGAAAAGCGGCATTAAAACAAATATTATTACTTGTGACGCGCGCAGCATTATTATTATGTTTCTTACTTAGAGGCCCGAGAAGTAAGAATATGTAAAGCTATACATAACGAATCGGACGGCGAGTTTTTCAAAGTAGCAAAAAGAAAAAGAGAGAGTGAGAGGGAGAGAGACAGAGAAAGACAGAGAGAGAATAAAGTAAAATTTCACCAAAAGGCAAAAAAAAACATAACAAGGTAGGGCCTTCGGCTGTGTAAAAACTAAAAAGTCGAGTCGTGCGCGAGCGCTCCGAGACTCCGGGCTCGTGTAAAAAAATTTTTTCAGTACAGGAGGCACACACGCGCGCGCGCGCACGCACACACATAAGTACGCGGTGCAAATTTTCTTCTCTCCCGCCCGCGATTTCACCGCGTCGTGTGGCAATTGCGACGATAAAATCTTCCGTTCCCGCATTTACAAGAGATAATCTATAACTTTTCGACGAATTAGTATATAAGCAATAAGAGTAATTAATTAATAATAGAATTAACACATAAGTAATAATATAGTAATTAATAGTAATACTGCAGACAATTACTCTCTTAAGCTTTACTAATTATGAAATGCGCCTGATGTCGGTCTTTGGGGGGGGGGGTGTCACCAACTCCCGAAAATTTTTCCCCGACATAATATAAACTTTCCAGATTTTTTTACTTTCTCCCCCTTTCCCTTCCTCTCTCTCTCTCTCTCTCTCTCTCTCTCTCTCTCTCTCTCTGTGCATCAGTCTTCACGCGGTGTTTTTCCGGTGGTACGCCGTCTATAGTACCTACGACTCATTAAAGTCGAGTGCGCGTCTACGCTGCGCGACATGTTCTGGGCGCCGGGGGGAGGGGGGGCTGGTTACCTCTTCACTCTGCGCACGACAATTTTTTCACTCATTTCTCTGAGCCGACGTATATTTTTATTATGATTATTTCTCTCTCTCTCTCTCTCTCTCTCTCTCTCTCTCTGTTTCTCTCAAATCCTCCCTCTTAATCCCTCCTCCCTGCGCGCAGCCTCATCTTTAATGGTCGCGTCACGCGAGTATAATTAACATACTGTGATTAATTACGTCAGGTTAAGTGCCGCGCACTTTTGGCCATCTTTTTTCCTTCATCATCTTCCGCGTTGCGATTGAGTAATTAAATATTAGCGGCGTTGGCGGCGGGCAAATTAATGATGAATTATATACGTAACTTCTCTTTCTTCTCTCATCCAGATGATGGATAAACGGTTCATTATGTATTTAAAATGCTTTATTGCCTGGCGAACTTGTTAAATTCTTTATTTTGCGGATTCATTGTTGAGCGCTATTAAACACGCGTCGTACGAATTTATATCTTAGAAAACTGTGCCGTGTGTCTTACATAGATGATGGTAGTTGGATTTTTATGTTCTAAGCATTCGTTTCACGGATTCATGGTGTATATTTCTGGAAGAGCGGGTGACACATTTATTGGACAATTACACTCTATTTTTATTTATTGAAAATAAAACATCGATCGTACTTGTTGCTTTTTTACCAAGGCTGTCGATAAAAAGTAAGCCGTTTGGTGAAGGTCTGAAATATTTTTATCGCAATATTTTACCCAATATCGCCACGACTTACTGTACGTGAAATAAAGAATTTTGAAGGACTGCTAATATGAATGGAAACGCATTGTTACAAAATTATGTAAGAATCTGCGTTTTTCCAATAATTAAAAAAAAAATAAAAATAATACTTTGATAACAGTTTCGAAAATATCTAAAATATGTTTTGCTTCGAATGAATGTTTAACATTTAAGACATTTCTTTCCACGAAGCAGGAAAGAATGCTGTCGATTTTTCAGATGTCTGACTGTCTGCTGAAAAAACGAGGTATGTTTAAACGTAGCTGATCTCTGTGGGCCCCTCGAATGGCAAAATTGAGGTTTTTATTGGTACAATTAAAAAAAAAAAAGGATAGAAAGATACTTACAAGCATCGGCCAATTTATCGTTATTATGTCAGAAAATATTTCACAAATGCTTCCAAATTTCTGATGACATGTTACTATAAGATAGGTCAGAAATAAACAAATCAACCATTTATATCAACGAAAGAAATTTTTCTTATTTAATGAAAAATCGCAATCTTGCTTTCAGTAAATATATGGCTTATTAAATAATTTCGAGCTTTTTTTTCTTTACTTGGTTTTAATTTCTTTAATTGGTATTGGTTAAATAGGGTAAAAAAAATTTCTCCAAAATAAAACAGAAGTTTGACAAAAAACAAAAGGCCCAACTGTTTTTTTCATTACCGAAAGCTGATGTTTCGAGGAATGGTTTCAGTGAACTGTATACGTTGAAAATAAAAAATTAATTCATTTACTATCCGAAAGTTCAAAGTTTCCAGATTTGACTCATACGTAAAAATGTACTCTTGATTAATTCATTTATTTTGTGCAGATGCGTGTAATTGAAACCTAAATTAAGTCTAAAATTTTTATCTTGATCTTGCAGTAATCTAATTATATAATGTTGATGCTTTGACTGTTCTATATTCCTTGTAGAAGAAAAAACAAGGAGAGCTATATTTGAAAATTCAAAGCTCGGTATTTTCATTTGACATATGCGCGCCCCACTATATATACAGAATTTTATTAAAAACCAGTTTTTAATCAAGAAATACTCGTCTTGCATCATGAACAGGAACAAAAAGAAAGTCGGAGAGAGAGAGAGAGAGAGAGAGAGAGAGAGAGAGACAGAGAGAGACAGAGAGAGACAATTCGACGAAACATATATGGCATATGAAAATACGGGATGCGCCTCTTTCTGCTTGTATATGTATATAAAGCAGAAGCAAAAAGTAAAAAAGAAATAAAGAGAGGTGGAGAGTAAGCGAGGGAGAGCGAAAGATAGAGAGAGAGAGAGAGAGAGAGAGAGAGAGAGAGAGAGAGAAAGAGAGTGAGCGCGCAAGGTACAAGAAATAAACTCGGAAGAGGAAGATGAAACGCCGACTAAAAAGAAAGGAATATTCTTTCACAAATACGAGAAGGAAAGAATTTTAAAAAGTTTATGCACTACTCCATTTGAATTTTACGAGAAAGAGAGAAAGAAAGAGAGAGATGTCCCGCGGCATTCGGTTTTATTTCTGTTCGTGGATATTTCGGAACAATTATATTTTTAACGCAGTATATATATATATATACATATAAATCAATGTTGAAATGCGAAACTTCGCTGACGGCTAGTTCTAAATTTTAGCGTTTTAACGAAAGTTATGTATAAATCATCAGTTTTTTTCACTTGCTTTTTCGAACACTTTTTTAATTTTTTATTCATTTATAAAATAATTATTCGACATGTTAGAACCGTATAAAGTATAAGCTATCTATAAACCTTCGAATTTATACCATACCAAAAGCCAAATCGATAATTCTCTATATTCAGCCACTGGAACGTTCGACTGAAATTATATATTATTGATATATGCATATATTATATAGTATATTTTAAATAATAGTTAGCTTTCAAAATAGACATATTTGCTCCACATTGTATTGATTTTTGTAACACAATCAATTACTTTTTTCACAATTAATCCAAGATTTCGAAATTAGATCATTCTTTTTAAAAGCTAATTATTGCGGAGTGGCGGATATTTTTGATGATTACATTCGATTGAAGTGAACGATTTGAAAGAATAAATTTAGGTAAATAAATCAATAAATAAATAATAATTGAAATCAATCAATAATACAAGGCTTTTGGCTTAAAATACATGCTTCTAATAGTGATAGAATATTAAAAAATGTTTCAGTTTGATTTCCAAGATTTTTAGAAAGTACGTCGAGATTAAAGACCAGAATCAACCCTCGCAGGATTCCTTAAATCTCTTTTGAAAATTCCAGCTGACATGTGTCAAATAACCGTTAAATATGTACACTTCGAATCGCACAAGAATGCCCCCCCTCCCTGGAGATTGAATCACTCTTTTTTTGAAGAAAAAAAATATATATATATATAACGAGAAAAATAGAAGAGTCAAAATAACCTCGAGGGAAAATAGTGTGCCCATGAACGGAGGAGAAAATCTATGATGATTTCATCAAAAAGAGAGGGAAAGAAAAAGAGAATAAGAGTGAGAGCGATGGGGGGGGGGCAGAGGGTGAGAGCATGACGCTTTTGACAGGAGCGATACACCCGGGCGTGCGGCCCGCGCTTCTGCGTGCATGCGTGCGGGAGCGCGCGCCTGTGTTTCCGTGTACCGTAGGACGCGGGAGGGCATTCACCCCTTGCGAGACTCTTACAGCGACGGCGCGTGAGGAGGGGGGGGGGCGCAGAGCGCCGGATTCGGGAGCGCGTTAGAGCAGACGGCCGCGTGCTTTTTCGAATTCGTGCGCGCGCGCATCATACCTATATATATATATATATATATATATATATATATATATATATATATATATATATATATATATATTATTAATTTCAAATGCCTTTCCTTTGGCTCGCTTCTATAAAAAAAAGCGGAACTCAATAATGCTTGAAGTAAGAAAAAGGGATGTAGGGTATAAAAAAACAAAAACGATCGTGACGTTGCGCATTACAGCAGTGCCGCGGAAAATTGACGAATTACCCGTCTGGGGTACGTCTGGATACGATGCATGCAATCTGGGTTTTTTCTTTTTCTTTTTGCTGTCTGTGCATCAAAACGGCGATATTTATTATGCGATATTATACGATGGACTTTCATTATATTTTCTTTTTTTAGCTATGCTTGAATTAAGTTATAAAAACTTATAATTTATAGTGTTAATTTATATAGTAGCTTGAATATTCGTTTACAATATTGTATTGTTTCTCTTTTAGAATGATTTTCAGATAAATTCCTTATCATATAAAACGATATAAAATTAGCATATTGATATAATACTTGTATTAACATTGTTAATAGTCGTAATTAACATTGTTAATAGTCGTATTAACATTGTTAATACTCGTATTAACAATGGCTGATTTTTGTAAAAGATTATATACTTCAAATATATAAATAAGATGCACTTAGATTTTTAATAATTTTTAATCCGTGAAGAGCATATACGATGCTCTGAAAAAAATTATTTAAAAGGAGGAAACGATTATTATGTTATTATTGTAAATACATATATTTTTTTATAAAGAAGATACTTCTCTGCTCCAATGAAATATACATGATTAAAAACAAAAAAAAAAAAAAAAATTAAAAGATGTGGACTCTCGATACAATATTTGCCAAGGGCATATCATATAACTTTGCCAGTATTGATGTTTCGATTAGATGCGCATATAGTCATCTCAACAGCGTCGCTTGGTCGCCAAAAATAATTTCTTATTGTGAATAAATAATTTTGAAACTATATAAAATTAAACTGATATGTGGATGCATAGAATTATATGTACATTTTCATTGGAACTCCATTCTTTTCTCAGAATTCTTTTCATACATAATGGTGTAAGCATACATACCTCATAATAATAACATACATGATCATATGACCGAGCTAGAAAGATATAGGTCATACTTTTATATATATATTCGTTAAAAATCAATACATACTATCCTATACATATACATATCCTCAACTATATGATATCCACGATCGTTAATTGAAAAGCTATATTCGAGAGAACGTTCTATTCGGGTTAAATAAGCCGAAGTGCGTTACGGGGGGTGCAGAAGGTTTGAGTGTGTGTATGCGTTTCCGACAGTATGTGTGTGTGTGCACATATGCGCCTACTCCCGGTGGTAACCGGACATGAGCTAGGCAGAAAGTCTGTTCGGTCGGAAATATGGAAAGGAGCGAGCAGCTCCCTCTTCCCTATCGAGAGAGAGAGAGAGAGAGAGAGAGAGAGAGAGAGAGAGAGAGAGAGAGAGAGAGAGAGAGTGCAAACACATATTGGAGACGAAAATGTCACCGTCCAGATATGATTCAGTCTGCCAACTCTATGTAGGGGGAGTGTTGAGATATAGGGGGGGGGTGCGCGCACGCGAGTCTTGTAATACAAACTCGGCGGGAGGGGGAGTGAGGAGAGATTTAGAAAATCATAAGGGGGTGACCATCGTCGTCTCAGCCGTCGCCTGCACCCGTCGACCGACCGTATGCGTCTGCAGACGTATAAGATATAACCGGCAGCGAGGAGGGGTATTGGAGTTGCAGGGGAGGGGGAGGGGTGCTCGAAGAAAGAAAGCCAAGCACTATGTGTGTAGTGTACATAAGCGCACGAAGTTTACGTAAGAGCGAAATGGACGGGGCTGTCAGAGGGTTGTTGGGAATCGAGGGGAGCGGGTGGGGGGGTGGACCCAGTGCATACCGAGATGAGCGAACGCCAGCGCGCGGTTTGCTCTTCCTCTGCGAAACTATATATATATATATATATATACATACATGTCCGCCCCCTAGTGTGTAGTGGGAAGAAAGAGAGAGAGAGAGAGAGAGAGAGAGAGAGAGAGAGAGAGAGAGAGAGAGAGAGAGAGAGAGAGGGATGCATCAATTGTCGGATTCGATGGCTATAAAAGCAAATTGGAGCATGACTCATTGCTCTCCACGCTCTGCTCGTAAACTTCGCTCTTCTGCCAGTGTGCTGCGTGCAGCGCAGGCGTGAGCCGGTCGTAAATTGCTTGTATATATATATATATATATATATATATATATATATATATATATATATATATTTACACCTAATATATATCATGTAACTGTGGTACCGTAAACGAGCGGAAGCAGCGAAATTTCGGGCGCTGTTGGTTGCGCTGCTGCTGATGCTCCCGCGGTGCGCATAGGTCAAGCTGGCAAATACGTATCGTAGTATGTGCGTGGGTATAGAAGGCGCGATCATGACCGTGGTGGTACACTCGATCAGTTCGCTAACGCTGGCCATAAATTACAGACCTCTTCTATCTAAAAACGAATGGATCGAGTTTTCAAGTTTTAGTACGAAAACGCGGATAAAATCACTGCAAAATTTTTTTGCGCGTTTTTTACTATTTCTACGTGGTAATAATTTCAGGAGTCGGCCAGTTCTGTAATCAGTGAGTAGGTGGAGATCTGGATTTCTCGAATACTATCTCTGTCTAATCATCCAGGGATATAAATGATTAAATTCTTTTCTTTATATGAATACAGACAAGCTTTCGATTAATATGCTTTAAGGTGTACTTTGAATCCGTATAGGTATCCTATTATTCTCAGGTTGTCTTTTTCAAACGTTGTGTTTTTTTTACTCATAAGTATAATCATTCTATTTTCTAGATTTCTTTCTTTATAGTTATTAACTAACAGAAGTTGGTTATATTTTGACATTTTTATCAGACGTGAAGGAATCTGAATTTTTCAGATAATAGAAAATAAAGTGTAATTAATAGTTATTTACTTATTTGATGTTAGACAGTTCTTTTCTTTTTGCGAGTGAGAACCACAGCAAGAAAAAAGATACGCCATCAAAAAGAGAGAAAGAACGAGGGCGCGCTTCTTCCACGAATTTTTCGACCCCATTCTACAGGGGGTCGTTTGTCTTTGTCTCTCTCTTTTCTTCTTCTTCTCTCTTTCTCTCGTTCTCTCTTAAACAGAAGTGCATCTCCGCCAAGCGAATATCTCCCACCCCCCCAGCAGCGCGAGTAATTGCCAAGGAAGTATAGCTGGTATAACCTGGGCAGCAGACGTTCACGGCAATGCACATAAATTGCGAGGCAGTTGCAAAGGGAGAGGAAGAGAGAGAGAGAGAGAGAGAGAGAGAGAGAGAGAGAGAGAGGCGAAGCTATATTGCTCCGCTTCCTGGATTTATTTGGGAAGTATACACGTATATATATATATATATATATATATATATATATATATAAGTCGTGCAGCGGGCGAGAACAACGCACATAACGCCCCCTTTCCCCGTTAAACAGGGCGCCACACGAGATATTGAAAAGTGTTGTGTGTGTGAAAGGTTGGCGTGGAAAAGCGAGGAGGAAGAGAGAAGAAAGAGGAAAAAGAGAGGAAGACGGCGCCTCCGTGCTCGACGTTGAACGATTTTCTTCTCTGATGCGATTCCTATGCGTCCGATGCTATTTTCGTATCTTCCTTCGACGGACGATGAGGACGATTTAAGCTTGTACATTATACATAATGTACGAAACCCTAACGTTTGAAAAATTGAAATATAATTTCATGACTATATTAAACAGGCTGGTATATCTCGTTTGGCGTATTTTGAACGCAAATCAATTTCAACCGCATAATGTAGATTTCTATACGCAATGATTAAGTTGTCAGTTAAAGCATAAACACATATGCATATAATTTCAATCAAATGTTTCAATGACGTGTAGCAATTTAATTATGCTTTTGCTATATATCTATAAGTTAGGAGAGATCGATTTCGTCTATCTCTAGCCAGCCATATACATATCAGTGTAACTACTTTTTTTTTTCTAAAATCCAAGTGCTTGAAAATTGTAAGATCTGACGCTCTCCCGTTCCCAAGGGATGGCATGCTCTTACTTAATTAGTATACCGTCATTTTATGAAATTGCATATCCTGTTTATGGGGGACGCGTTATTAACGTAGAAGAACCTCATTGACGGAGTTTTATAAGTTGTAATAACATTTTTAATCAAGAAGGTTCTGTAATGAAATGGTACCTGGCTTGTTTGTTTGATGTGTAGTTTTATAATTTATATAGCAATTGTAGCTCGTCTGAATTTACATAGATAAATTGCCGTAGCTAGATAATCATCATTCGTTGAGGCGGGTAAACTTGATTGAACTTTGTGACTCACGAGAATTATGAAGGTTCGTCACGGCTTTATTGCTCAAAATATTGATCTGCCTTCAAATACGAGATCAAAATTAATACGTATTTTTCCACCGTGAAATAGCTTTTCATTAGAAAAATTTAATTTCTCTACACTGTTTAGTCAATTGAATTCTTAATTATAGGTACTGAAATTTCAGATTTTGAGAATATGCTTTAGAAAATATGGGAGAGCGTTATATCCCAAAATTTACACAACGCATTTTTATGGTAAAGAGACTTACTTCACTCAATCTAGACCAAATCCATTTTTCGCATTCGATGTGCTATTATTGTTACTCAGCTATTTATATGACTTCTCTATTATTATATCTTATGAGTCACTATTCAGCTTTGATCAACCATTAAATTCTGCAGAAGAAGAATAGCAATATAATGGTTTATCAATTTTAAAGCGTCTAATTCTCGTAGGCGTAGACGTTGCAATAAAATATCTATAAATTTAGATTAAAGCTTAAATTACAATCGTTTTAGTATTATTTTTTAAAATAATGATTGATTTTAATTTATCGCAAATAGAAATCCGCTCGTACATCTTCTACAGCTAATCGATACTGGAGTTGAGATTGATGTAATCACGCTATACTGACAGACAGATACGGATTCATAATACAGATTACGTCGAAGCATAATTGTACAGCATTGTTGTTTGTTACTCTACTATATTGTAATACGTTGTCAAAGTTTTGTTTTGTTTATTAGAAAATTATATTTCCCCGAACCTCAGAATCGAGTCGAAATAATAAATGTATAGATATAGCATTGATGGATATTTCCACGTTTTCCATTTTACCATCTTCAACTTCCCAGTCTGTGGACACTTCCTCGCGTTTGACACCAGACTTAAAAGTAGTTAAAATTAACGACTGGGTCGTCAACGAGCCATCAATCTCGCCGGTTAACCGCGGTAAATATATATCCTACAAAAAATCGTATACGTACAGACCGATAATATTTCCAGGCCGAGAAAGTAGAAGAAGGTGAAATGGAGGATTCAGTAATGGGTTACAAAAAACTTTCATATCCATAGCCATTTGATCGATCAACTAAATCACGGACCACAGAGTACGAGCATGATTTGAAGCATAATAATTGTCGATAAAATGCCTCGAATTCACGAGTTATCTGCTTTTTTTTTTTTTAATTTTTCCATTCCCTTGAAATCATTCGTGTTTCAAATTAAGGCGGTGAATATATATATTCATAGAACCAGATAGAACGTAGACTTTTATTTTGCGTAAAACGACGATCAAGTAACATATATATAGCTTTTTAATCCTGTGCATAAAGTCTCATTATCCTCGCATCGGCCTCTTCAAAACCAGCTAATTTTCCGTGTACGCGCGTGCTTTACACGCGTAGACATTTCAAAGTGTCGATCATTCGTTACGCGTGAATTCCTTTTCAGCGATATATATATATATACATTAGATAGAGAAACACCTCCTGACTATTGCACGCATAGAAAGAGGAAATTTCTTTTATATGCAGGGACCCCCCTCCATTGGGAATTGTACCCTTACTGCCCCCGTCCCCCACTGTAGTCGTACCTCAGCTGGTAGTACGAGCGGAAGGAGAAGTACCAGCGGACCATTTGCCCTCGACGTGGCGCCTTATATACGGCTTTGCGCCGCGCCGTGGCCGACCCCTCTCCCCTCCCCTTTTCACGCTTTCATTTTTACTTTATTATACCCGGTGTGTCGCGTTGCCGTATACAGTTTTACTTCCCATCGCCCCTCCCTTCGCCCCTTGAACCGGTAGCGGCTGTAAAAATGATAAGACGTGCTGGGAATCGCGGATTCTCTTTTCCTCTTTCTTAGTCGTTTCTCCTCACCCACTACTCCCCCCCCATTCTCTCTCTCTCTCTCTCTCTCTCTCTCCCTCTGCTACAATAGCATCACGAGGTTTATAGTTTTCGTTGGGGCTATTTGAGTTTACGGGCCCACGGGGGGATTTTACTGTTATTTTTTCTATTTAAAGTGGAAAAAGTGTACTATTGAAATAATGATAACAATGTGCGTAATGGAGCCGATATTGGGTAATTCCTTACGTTCTTTAATTACCTGCACAAAAGAATGCAGTATCCTTATCTACTGACACAATCTGTAATCTGTATGAGTATACAATAAAGACACAGCCGTCAGCACGACGTTTCTCGGCATGATTAGAAAAATCTCAAAAATTATTATACGTTAACCAATAGCAACGAAATTTTTACAGCAGAAGATAGTTTTCGTATATTGTGTAGCTGCATAGGGTAGGCTTGTTTTTAGATAGATGATAAATTACGAAGAAAAAAAAATGCTGGCCTACTTTGCGTGCGTGAAGAGAATGTAAATCGGGAGATGTCTGCCAACAGACGGCGCGGCGCGGCGACAGACAGATTTTATCTTGCGCATCTATAAATATTTGTTGCTCAGTATATTATACGAGGAAAATTAAGCAAACAACAGTTGAGAAAGTCAATTTCGGGTAAAATTAATTTTTACTCTATATTATTACAAGATTTCCGAGAAATTATATTACAATTTGTTCAATCTCATTGCTGAGATTTAATACATGTATTTGCAAGACCACATGGTCATATATTTTTAAATTCGTATAGAGAGGGTTTAATTTGCGTTCAGACTATTTTTCAAATGGTCAATTTATATTTGTGGGTTTTTTGAAGATTTATCAAATTACAAGAGTATTTTAAAATAATTTAATTGTACTTTTGTCGACAGCTTATGTACAAATTAATAAATATTTTTTGATTGGTTTTACAGTCCAATCAAATCAATCGAAAACAATACGTAACAACATCAATACACATCTACATGAACATTAATACATTAATGCACAAAAATAATAAAAAATAAAAATTAAATTAAAAATTATAATTACAGTCAGACTGTCCTTGTTTACAGTCACCCCCGTAGACTAATCTGAAAATAAAATATTAGCTGAAAATTTTTTTTTGTTAGTAAAGTGCAGTCCTCAACACCCTTACCTAACTGAAGATCCAGTCCAACGTTTCGAGCTCGCTACGGCTCCTCATCAGAGACTGATGATTATTTTTGTGTATTAATGTATTAATGTTAATGTAGATGTGTATTGATGTTGTTACGTATTGTTTTCGATTGATTTGATTGGACTGTAATACCAATTTAAAATTATTTATTAATTTAACAAGAGTATTTTGTATTATTATCAAAAAATAAAAATGCAACAATAGTCGTAATTACTTTGAAGTATTACAGTAATAATACTTATACTGAATATTATTGCGATATTTATGAAGACTATACTAACTGCATGGAATGAATAAAAAGTTGCAAAAATCAATTAATAATAATTAAATTATAAAATAATTGAAATAATGTCAAAAATTATTTAATAAATGTTCAATTCTTTACTAAAAAGGAATAACCAATTTGAATTTTTTTTGTTTTTATTAACTATTACATTTAATTTTACAATATCCAGTGAAAACCCAAAAAATACTATTCCCATCTCCGCGGAACAGCGGAATTTTCATATTAAATGGTCTTTCTTTGGAAAGTGATCTCATCCCATATACGTAAATATTTTCTCTCTGCATCTCAGTCCGTAAATGATTTTTGTTTCTGTTATATTCGCATAAAATGTCGCGAGTCTTGAAAACTTCCGAAGAATTCAGAAAGACAGACAGAGAAAGAATTAGAATTTCATTTATTAAAGTCTAAGGCCGTGGTCCTTCATAGGCCAGAGAGAGAGAGAGAGAGAGAGAGAGAGAGAGGGAGGGGATGTACAGGGAAAAGGAGAGAGAGAGAGAGAGAGAGAGAGAGAGAGATAGCTATCGAGTCCGCGTTTTGATGAAACATACGTTTTAAATATTAATATTTTCATAAAAATAATAGCGTTATATAAACTTTCTCGCGTATCCCCGAAGTGTTTACCACGATTATTGCGAATCCCGAGGACACGATCAAAATAATACCCATCAGTTTTTCTCATTTGATGAAAGTTTATATTAGCGAGAAAAACTGTGCCGCTGTTCCCGTAATCACTATTTCACTCAATGTTTGTATGCAGCATGCAGCATTAAGCTTTATTGTATATATACTGTGAAGCGGTGCAAACAACTTTCGTTCACATCTATTTATAGACATTATTCTGCCCGTCTGTATATATTTAAAATCTACTGGCATAAGTTTTTCCCCACCGCGTCATTCTGGAAGATCGGCATAAAAGAACGAATACCGATGCCAATTTTATCTTAATATTATTAAAAGTTAATACGAATATGAATATTCATAGTTTTCCCGATTCTAATACTAACGATACTAAGAATCCTAGGTAGACTTGTTATTGTTATTGTTGTTGTTTTTATCGCAATAATATAAAAAAAGGAAAACTTTTGAAACGCTCCCAACTGTATATTATTATCTTTATATGTATCCCCATTTATTAGGTTTATTACTGCGTGCGTGCGTGCGTGCGCGTGTGTGTGTGTAGATCGACGCTTTCCGATGCGGTCATTTCTCGATAATACAGAAGCAGTTTCTATAGACAATTTTTCATTCCTACGAAAACCTCATTTATACATGTATATATATATATATATATATATATATATATATATATATATATATATATATATACACATGTGGAGGAAGGAGCGTATCGGCAAAATCACCAAGGCATGCATAACGCAGCTAAATTACGCGCCGCAGTCGCCCGCGCCGACGACAGCTGATTTCGCCCCTTTATGGAAATCTTGCGCTAGGGGCTTATTGGCCTGGCCACATGCATGCACACCGCTCACGTCTCTTTTCTCGCCTCGCGTCTGTCTCCCCCCCTCTTTATATATATATATATATATATATATATATATATATATATATATATATATCGTATGTATAACTGAAGAGCGGCAGTAGCAGCAGGAACAGTAGCGGGGGGCTACGGCACTGCCGACTACTGTCTCGTAGTCCCCCTGCCTGGATCGATATTACACAGGTAGACAGACGGATGGATGGAGAGGGAGAGAGAGAAAGAACGAGAGGGAGAGAGAGAGAGAGAGAGAGAGAGAGAGAGAGAGAAGAGAGAGGGAGGAAGGGATAGGAATGGCCGGAGAGGGTGGGGTGTAGACCTTGTTTACTATCAAGTACTACTTCCTAAGCCCCGTTCGCCTCTCTTCTTCACCCGCCCACGCGACCCAGTATGAGTCTCTTGTGCCTCAGCATATTATATCTATATACACACATGAGACACACATATGTGTTCCCATGCACGCACACGAATACGATCGCGCGCACGCGCACACACAAAATCTCTCTCTTTCTCACTCTTCCTCGTGCATCCCTTTTTTGGTGCCATTTGCACATATGGAGGAACGGAAGCCGGACATTGTCAGGGCTAGAGGGACATGAGAGATTTAAACCGATTTAAACGTTCTTCTAGACTATAATCTACAATTCATCAACATACATCAGATTGTTAGAAAAAAACGCATATATATATATATATATATCATAATCATTAATTAAGCATTCGCTTACTATATGTCTTTACTGATGCTCAAACTCTTTGCACTATATTTTTATATATAATAGTATAGAGGAAGCTTTGAGATATGAGGAGAACGAGGAGGGGGAGCTGTAAGAGAAGTGTCAGAAACACGTGTATTATGCACGTATACCCCCCCCCCCCCGCGGAAAATGTCCGAGCGCGTGCTTATTATATAAAACTGCTGAATGTGCACGTGAATGCTGCTGCTTCGGACGTGAACGTGCATGTATGCCGGGGGGGGGGGGTTGAAGTCTCCAAATTAGTTCGAGAGGTTCGTTATATACGCTGGATATATATATATATATATATATATATATATATATATACATATATGAACCCCATTGTTATTTCTGATTGAAGCGGCAGTATGTATAGCAGCAGTTTCGATTGTTTAGCGCTCCTCGAAATTCGCTAGGGGGTGATTTTTGTGGACTCTGCTGGTCCTCGAGCTGGTGCCCCGTACATAACGAGGTATTATCAATTTCCGCGCGCGCGCGCGCGCATGTGTGTGTGTGTGAAATTCTTGTTAAAAGTTTGTTGGAAATAGTTGTTGATGAGATTTTCGAAATGGAAAGTTTGATAATTTTCTGAGGCGTATTTACGTCCGTCCTCGCAGCGACGCGTTAAGCTTGAGTCAAGCTGCCATATTCCGAGTTACCACAAAATTTTCTCAATTCTCGGCGTGTTTTCATATTGCCCTCCCGGTTGTCACCGTAAATCTCCTCTGTACTGTACGGGACTAAGGAAAGTAAATAAAAAGAAAATTAACGACATGTGAATATCTTAAAAGTAATTGACAAAAAAACTCACAAGAACACTAATAAGAACCAGCAAGAACTGAGAAAGATGACAGTGAAAACTAGAATAAATTGTAAAAGATCGGCGAAAATAAGGAGGAATATTAGAGTGAAAGAGCGGGAACGAGAAAGTAGTCAAAAGCATGCACAAGAAGAAGCTAGCGGTAGAAAGAATCCAGACGTGCAACTAGAGTCAACTGTAAAATATCAGCGAGAACAAGCTAAAATTGAAGAGAACCGTACGCCAGATCTCTAAACATAGATCGGTGAATTTTTCATCGAATTCCTCGGTATCTCGCATTGATTGTCGCATCGATGATTTTTTGTTTTTAAGTTCCAGTAAATATTTCACTGACAATCAGTAATTCCGAAATTTCACTGATTAATCAGTGAACTTCCGCACGTGCACTGTTCATCAGCACATTCTAGGAGTATGCTTACCAACGTCGCCAGCAGAGCATTATTGAGATCTGCAATAGAACGAATCAAGCAGAATTTGTCAAACGTTTAATATATTCCATTAGAGGAAAAAAAACATTAAATTTAATGCATATTTCATTGACAATTGTCAATGAAAATTCAATATTTTTCACAGAACTCAAATTCACGTACAATATTTTGTCTGAAAAAATTAAGTATAAATTAAGAAAACTTAATTTACTAACATGCAGTGCATGAAATTCGTACAGTGCATTTCATAAAGTCTGCGCAGTTTTCGTTATCAAACGATAGAGGTGTACCTTTTTTTCCACGCAGTCCCACGAACACAACTAAAAATCACCTGAGTCGTATATAAGACCGATAAAATCATTACTCCTTCACGTGACTGTATGTGCGATGCGTTATACACATATGCATAACGCATACCTAATCGTTGAAAAGATCTGTATAATCGAAAATATATAACTCATTAATATTTAAACATAATAATTGGTATAATATCTGTGTATATATTATAACAAAACTTTCAACGGCACAGAAAATTTTCATAGCTTAAAGATAAATTTTTTTTTTATTTTATACCAAAAATAGTAGATTACATTTAATGCACATGTACTGGAAGCTGCTTTAATAAACGCAAAGGAAGCGAGATTCGTTAAGTTGCTAAGATTATACGAAGCGCTGTGACAACAACAGTAGAACATCTAGTGAGGAATATTTATCTAACTTTAAATTAGACGAGAGGGTATATAAACTTTTTAAATACTTTAAGTATACGATTTAATTTATTCTATATTATAGTCCTCGTAAACTTGGGCAAAGTTTACGAGCCCTACAGACACAAACATGAAAGAAATAATAGAATGTTTAAAAGAAGCACGGAACAACAGAAGAAAATAAATTGTAGAATATTCCATATTGTTCTATCTAATATGGAATTAGAATAAAAATAAAACTGTTAAAACGAGATATTGGTATTTTTATTATTTTACCACGTAATTAAAATATTCACAAATAAAAAAGTGAAAAAATCCAATTTTGTTTGTAAAATTTATTGTAGAACGGTGACAACATTGAGTGAAGAAACACTGGCAAGCAGTTAATTTAAGCTCTATAATTTACTTTAGAGCAGTGAAAATACACTGCTTTAATCAGTGAATTTTCCTCGGAATTTTAACTGCAGAATCAATGACCAATTCAATCAATAATTATGGCTTGACTTATTGACATTGCACCATTTCAACTAGTGATTATTCACTGATAAATGGTGCTTATACATTGATTAGTTTTCACAGTGTATGCGAATCACTGAGAATCAAAGAGATCTGAAGAACATCATTTTCAAAACCCCTGAACATCAGACTGAATTGTAAACTATTAGTGAAGTGAAAAGTGCGAATGAGAGAGAATCAGAATGAATTGCAAAACACTAGTGGGAACAATTAAAAATCAAAAAAAAAAAAAAGAAAAACTGACTAATAAAAGCGAAGAGAAGAGAGAACCAAAGAGCACCAGTGAGAACCAGCGATAATCAAAGTGCAAACCTTCCCAGTCTTTTGTACTTTAGATCTCCTTTGCACGCTTTGATTATTATTTCATTAATTCTCAGACGTGTACCGAGGTTCACGTCTGAGTTCCAGTTGGTTCCTGGCGGAATAAGCTGTAAAAAGCTGCGACTCTTCCGATTGGCTTCACGCCTTGAATCGAGCCTCGAAAAATTTACGTTTATTTATTTTTTTCTGAAATCGCTACGCTGGAACGTACGCCGGAGAAATCATTCGGCAGTCTTCTCTTAGTCCGCAGAATAAAAAGTTAATCGTGTTTCATATACAATAACGATCGATCGTTAAAAAAAAAAGCTCGAGCTGTATAATTGTTTATTAGAAATACGTATACATAAATCCATTTTAATTCAGTGCCTCTTTGTACAGAAGAGTGTATTAATAAAGTTGTTTTTTTATCGTTGTTTTCTTTTATTTCTTTCTATCGAAGTATCTTCAAAGTTGTCTTAATAAATCAATTTTTATACGAAGGCAGTAATAACGCACTGCCGGGCAATGATTCAAAGCGTTTCGCTCAGACACTGAAAAAAAAACGTATATTGTGAAGCCATCGATAGTCTATTTTTCGATGAATTATATTACACGCTAAATAATCCCGTCGCAGTCGTCTTGATCCACAGATGGCTGAAAATTATTTACGACCTTAAACTCGCACGCTTCGTTTACCCGATTCCTCTTATTTCAATAGCCTCGGTATCTCATTTACTCGCAATTAGATTGTTTCAACTGTTCACTGGCGTATAAGGGAACTGGGGTATACCGTCGACAGTCGCCTAGCCGAAATTTGGATTTTGATACGTAAAAATTTCCTTTCTTTTGAAATGACAAAATTCAACATTGACCATATATATATATATACTTATAACAATGAAATAATATAATCATTGTCGCATTATATGCTTAAAAATTTCATTTTCCAGCAGCCCAATTTAACGCCCGGTGCTCTTCTTTTTCTGTTACAGGTACGTTACCACCGCGCGAGGATGTTCCTTTGGGGGTTAATTTTGCGAGCGCGATTATGCAGAATTGTGAGTAGAACGTTCATAGTGTGACAAAAATAAATTAACAGATTTGCTTTTACACTAGGTTTTTACTGTTGATATTTTATAAAATGAAAAATTCCTCATTATTGTGTGCTGGAAGAATACAAAATATTCGATACAATAGATTTTCCTACTGCAAATATTCATAAAGTCGAATTTTGTTTTCCGATAAAACATGATAGATTATTTACACAGATACGCGCGCGCGCGCACTCACATAAAAGACAAAGAGTTTCGAAAGCTAAAAAACGATATTCTCGCATACAGTAATCAATATCTTAGTTATTGGCATCGGGTAAAAAAAAATTTTTCAACTGCGACAAAACAAGATTTTTTCCAATGTTAATACCTATATTTTTTTAGACGTAAATCTTAATTTGTTTGTCCGTGCTTAACTTTATAACGGTTGGCGGTGAATATAAGTACTGCTTTACATCGGATGCTTCTAGATAAGTTCTGAGCACGGATATAATAATTAATAACTTCGAAATACAATAGATCGTAAACATATTTAACGAGATGCTCAAGGTCGATGTAAAAAAAAAAAAAAAAAAAGACTAATAACAATCCAAACTTTTCGTAACACATCCTGTAAGAGCGTAAAAAAATTTCGCTCGCGCGATCGCAGATAATACTGTACTTGTACGATTTAGACTTTTAACGAATGATTTAGCAACTATAATACATTTGTAGAGGAAATGCAATTATATAATTTTGAAAATCTCAAGAAATAATTTGTATTCCTTTTTCATGCGCGTTCACGTTATACAAACGAAACACACAACGAGTACATAATGTGCAAACACTTTGGCTTCTCATGGCTACTTCGCGTAAGAGAGAGACGGAAGGACCAAGAGAAGAGAGGGGGGGAGGTAGGGAAGAGACAATTTTATATACAGCTTCTCCGTAAACTTAATTAACGCATCAGCCACTAGTCGGTCGGCCAAAGGAATATAAATTAAGCTCCTTAGAAAGATTGTAAATCACCGGAATATAGGGGGAATCATCCATATATATATATACTGATACTCTAATGTAACCGACTTAATTCGCGCGTCGGTGATTTCGCGATTTAAAATCACCTTTTATTTCGAGGTATAAGCTAAATTATTATACACTCAATTGTTCAATAGCCATAAAAGGATTTATGGTGATTAAAAAAAAAAATTGGTTCTCTCAATCCTCGATAAATTAATTGGAATTACTATTTATTCGCTCGTCTTGTGCTCTAAAACACAAAAGGTTTTTGCTTAATTTCCCATTTAAGTTTACAAGGGTATAAATATCGCAGTTCCATACTTTTTTCAGTTCTCCCCCTCCCCCTTCCCCGACACCTCACGTTCAGTAACTATACGTATGAAACCGGTTTTGTCAAATAACAGAGACTACAGTGCTTTTACCAACAATCTCCCCGCCCCTCCTCGATTTTTCGCGATATTATTCTCTCTTCGAGCATCTGTACAAGAAAAGCAAATAATAATTCTCAAGAAACGCGCGCGCCTTCCGCCGTTATATACTGCAAAACTTACTTTCATCTCCAATTGTAGCTATTGCGCGCGCGCGCGCGTATGTGTATATATATATATATATATATATATATATATATATATATATAAGATAGCGCCAAGAGACAGGACTATATATATACTCAAACTGGAAGTCCTTCATCGTGTACCGAGTTCATCGCCGCGGTTATATAGCAATTCTAATCTCTTCTTCGCATGCCGAACATCGCTCTCGCTCATATATATATATATCGGAGTTGTGCGAGGAGTTTGAAAACCAGTAGGAGAAGAGAGCAGATTCTCTCCCTGGTATATGTGTTTGTGTATATATATATATATATACATACATACATACTATACATACATACATACATACATACATACATACATACATACATACATACATACATGCATATATATATATATATATATATATATATATATATAGCATCGTAAGGACGTCGAGTTCTTGCGAAAACAACGAAGAAAGATAAATAGAGAAGTGGAAGATTCCTTCGCGCTCTTGCGCTTAACCGGAATTGGCAGGATTGCTCTGAATATGTATGTATGTGTGTATGTATGTATATATGTATGTATGCGCATTCGCTTGCTCAATTATGAGTCGTTGGAAGACATTCCGGGAGTTTCTTCCAATAAGGGATCGTCCTCTCTCTCTCTCTCTCTCTCTCTCTCTCTCTCTATATATATATATATATATATATATATATATATATATATATATATATATAGAGTATACGTACTCAAAAAATAAGTTATATTTTTGATAATATTTTAATCGAATTCTAATATATTAGATTTTAATTTGTCGTACATTCACTGCAGGTATTCTTATAATATGTCCATCTCTTTTCATTCATTTCATATAGTTTTTCATGACTAAATGTGAAACATATCAGAATATTATCATCACAAAAAAGGAGCAACCCAGTCTTGTTATTTTGGTTGTTTCTAGGAAATTATGGAAAACTCCAATATAAAAGGAAATTTGAAAGAATATATAAATAATAACTGTATCGGTTTAATTGAACATATTAAATTTATATGCAAAATTTATGTCAGGATAATTATATAAATGTAAGTAATCGTAAATTAAATTTTTTTCGATTGAATTCTTGAATTTGCATATAATCAGAATAGAATATATATAGCTTGAAATAACTTTGTTATAATTCGAAAATCAGAATTGTTATAATAAAATCAAAATTTGTTTAGTAATTTGTTTTTAGATAAATTTTATTTCATTACCAATAAGCTCCAATTAAGAACAATAAAAATCGTTTTGTCCACGAATTTCGGAAATTGGTAAAGAAAATATTACTCGTAGTAAAAATGTTATATATTAGTTGCTTTCTTCATTGTCTTAAAAATATTTTCGTTTATCATATATTGTTTTAACGAACATGAATTATAGACTTTCAAAGATCTTAAAACATATATATGTAGTTATCTCATAATTTATACATTTATAATATGTTCAATAATTCTTTCCAAGTTTTATTTCGATATATATATATATATATATATATATATATATATATATATATTTCTTTTTTTCACGGATGTGCACCAAGATGTCCAATTAGGCGGCGCTTCAACTTTCTTTTTTTCCCCTCCTCTGTGCTATATATATATATATATATATATATATATATATATATATATATATAGATGTATATATATGTACAGACACACACATTCGTATACACAGAAGTGCATCGTATTATTTGTGGTCGATTTGTTTCTTGGCGTGTCGTGCACTGACATTTCCGTAATTATCTACCATACGGTTTATTATAGAAATGAAAACTTTCTATCGTTACTTTGATCGAAATTTTAATTCTACGAATTCGTGTCTGGTAAAAGGAAAATTCGTTAAAAATAATATTTAACCAATATCACCAACCGGAACATCTTTTTCGTTTATTTAGAAAAAAAAATATTTCGCATGTTTAACCAATATATATATATATATATGATTGCATAGACCATAAATTTTTATTTGACGTATTCTCCTCATTCAATTCATATAAAAATTATGTATAGAATTTTCCTGTCATGTAAGTAAAATATAACGTTTTTATTGTTAGATATATTATACATTACAACCACGAGATAGGATCATAAAATCTATAAAAGTATCTGTGAAAAACTGTAACTAAAAATGTGACATTAATCTGCATATATATTATAATATTGTATATGATTTTTTCGATGAAAACTGATACGCATCCAAGACGCCCTTTTTCGGTATACAGACGATTCCATTCTTTCAGCTGTCTAAAGAAAAATGTTTAGGATTCGAAATATGAAAATATTAAATTGAACAATTTTTTGCAGTGCGAAGGGATTTCATGATCATTTTTTTTTATTTTATCTACCAAATTGTTTCGAGTTACATCACAGTGTCAAAGTTTATGCAATCAGCCTTTTTTTCATGCTTATGTTTTCATTCATTTGGAGTTCCCTAGCTACGTATTTTTCATTATAGACAGTGATGTGATTTTTTTAATAAAAATTTTTTAGAGCTCTACTAATAGAATTGCGATGCGTCGCTCGGGATAAAAATATTAACGTCCGAATGGCTAATATTACATGCGATTTTAAAAGTATATGTGTTTTTTCGAGAAACTGATGGGAGTTTCACGTACAGAAGAGTAAATATATAGTAGAAAATCTGAATACATATATATGTGCAAATAGACGAAACATGAAGAAAAAAGCAATACTAAATTCCACTGGTTCAAATCTAATTTAATAGAATTCGATGAAAAATAAATCTAGAAAGAATTCAGAAATTTTATTTAGGGCACTCTGTGGAACATTTTGTAACATTATCGTTTTTTGTTTTGTTTTGATATAATTAATAACTTTCTCCTCGATTTCAGAAGAAAAAAGTATCATGCATAATATACATATATGCAATACATATATATATATATATATATATATATATATATATATATATATATATACATACCAGAGAGCAAAGTATAGCGTGTCGCCATTTTAAGAGAAGTACCAGGGCAACCGAAGGACGAACGGATGAAAGATTGATCGATAACCTATACCTGCAACCTATATATCCGGCGCGCGTTTGCTCTCGTCTATGTCTCGATTAATCACCCCGGTGACTCTCCCTCTCCCTCTCGCCGCCCCCCTTTCTTCCTCTTTATCCTGCTTTTTCTTGTACGATCTCGACTCTGGGCCCTCTTAAGTTGACGCCTTCTTTTCTGTCCTTTCTGTGTCTCTCGACCCTCGCTCCCACTCTCCAGTCTCTTTCTTTCCCTTCGCTGTAATCTATACACTTTCGTTTCACGCGCGTTCAAAAGCCACCGCTGACGTTGAAACGAGCGCGTTTCCTGCGTCTTTTCTCCACCGTATGTATAATGACCGCGGAGAAAATCGGGAAGAATGCAAAGAGAGCTTAAACATGTAAATTTATTCCCATCCTTATCTTTTCTAAGAAACTATAAGTATAATAATTATCTTTTTGATAAAAGATGATAAGATGACAAAAGCTTTGGATGGGGAGGGGGGCGTGGGTGCGCGAGCTTTTGGTGATGCGCGATTTGAATATGATTAGATTAAAATAATGCAGGATTATATTATATTTCAGTAGGTAACCTATATATTACGTACGTTTGAGAAATATATACAATATGACTAAGTTGAGAATTCATCTTCAGAAAAGACATTTTCAAGGTTAGAAAAGTTTATTATTTTCCAACGATTTTAATCTAAAATAGAAAAAAAAAACGGTAAAAACGTTATACATTCTCTTTTATATTATAAATACGTTAACGATTATGCTCCAAAGAATAACTTAGCTAATAAATAATATTGCTATTAGCTTCAATGAATATTAATATGTTTGTATTCAGCTTAATAATTAAGAAAAGTTCATTAAAAATTGAATTATCACTTTAAAATTTTTAAGTACTTCAATTTAAATAATTCGAAACTGCTACTTCGAAACTACCATAAAATTAAAGCATTGAAATTTTCTTCTCGTTAAATACAAAAATTCTTAAGAAAATAAACAGCAACAATAATAAAATAATAAAAATTAATAACATCCAAGTGAAAATATAAATAAAAAAATTAAAAAATATCTGTATATATTATATCCTGTAGTGCAAGTCTTTTCATCTCTAACGTTTCCAGAAAAAAAATCGAGTTATCCATTAATATCGTGTCAGACAACTCATATGTATATACGCATGCCCATGTCTTAACCTCGGTCTTTAACAATCATTGCCAAAGTAAATATTCAGATTAGTGAGCGTTTGCGCAATTTGTCAATCAATCGCAATAAGCAATCGAGCTCGTCACGCGCTCGGCGGGAATTACGTAAACTCCCTCTTCAGCGCGTATGATCGTTCGTGTATATATATATATATGTATATATAAGCTGTGACGACAACGACGCGCGCACCGCTGCGCGCCACTCGGCAATTAGTCGAATTAGCGTACGTGTATACAGCCATTTTTAATTGAATCGAGACGCCTCTCTGCGCGAGACGCTAAGCATTTGTGTCAATGGGTTCGATTCTGGTGCGTCCCCTCGCCCTCCCCCGTCTCTTTCGTTCTCGCTCCCTTCCTCTCCCCTCCCAGGGTCACTGAATACGGAGTTTAATTTCGATTGCGGGCAGGCTCCATCTCCTTGAGAAAATTTTCGCTTTCAACACGTAATGGTAACATCGTCAGGCTTTGCGCAAAGTTGTAATTCGCGCTCTAATGCTTTTTTTTGGAACTGCCGTTAATTTGAAAAAAATGAACGAACGGTTTTTTTACGTTTATACGGTGCATGTGTCTTGTGTCTCTGACTATTTAGAGCTTCCATCGTCTCGGAGAGGGAGAAAACTGGATAATTTAAAACAATTTAGTAAATTGCACAGCTGTAAGGATCATCCTAAAATATGAAAATTATTATTTTAAGTTTTATATATTCTTTTTTTTTGCTTTTTTGTTTTGCAAAATTTAACTTGCTTTTTATATAGTAGGTCAGGTATATAAGAGCGTCCTATATATATGCCCTGGAGAAAGCCGCGAATTTTGAAAAGTGGTGTACATACGATTTATTGCCGGACTTTAAAGGGCCTCACACACACACACGCGCGCACACCACACACATATAAAGAGGAGAGAGGCGTAAAGTACTGGGCTGGTTATAAAAGAATAAGTTTAAGAAAAAATTTGCTACAAAAGGGCGTTCGCATTTAAGAAGGACGCGCTCTTTTTTAAATTATTTCAAAAGTTCGAGAAACACGGACTGCCCATGCATCCATATATGTATATTATATATGTCATACAAAGTCACGAGTTCCGGGAGGTGTTTTTAATATATTAGGCTGTAACAAAGAAATTTTGCTTCCCCTTTAAAATTGTTTCGAGTATACGGCGAGCCCGAGGATAAATTTTAAAGCACGTGTAATAATACATCTGTAATACGAGAGAGAATTGGGTTTTACCCAATTTTTCAGAAATGTGTCAAATGCGGAAGGAAAACCAAGTACGCTCTTCCATACATAATTCGAGAGTCGTCCAGCCATCGAAAAATAATACGGAATATTTTGCTTTTCTTAATGCCAACGTCATCTAGGGATCAAAATAATTTTTCTTTTTCGAACAATTCGAAACGAAAGGCTCGCGTCGCGCGCCTCGCCGCCAACACATGCCGCATTCGAAATTGCGTCTGACGCATCCGTCCACGGCTTCCCATATATTCTTCGCGATTAATTGAATATCAATATATATATATATATATATATATATATATATATATATATATATATATATATAAGTTTCCATTGTTTTCCATTTTTGGAGCAGAGGCAGTATAAATACAGGGACAATGCACAATGGTCTAAAAAAAAGACACTTACTAAATTCCATCGCACTCGAATTTGCAAAGAAAAAAAAGTAACAAATGCATATTATTAATGTTTGATTTATTTCTGGGAAGCCGTTTAGAATGACGCGAGCCAATGCATTATAGCGTATCGAATCGAAATTTCTCGAAATCACTACGAATCGCGCCATAAAATAGCGCAAAATGAATTAATAGCGAAAAATGAATTCCTGTGCAGATTTATTGAAAATTTTTTCGCATTGTATCTCATGAAAGAATTATAAAAATAACAGCTTATATATATATATATATATATATATATATATATATATATATATATCATACTCGTATAGTGTATACTACAATGTTATATATTATTACATTATTTTTTTCAATTAATTCTTTATTTCACGCCCAGTCTTGTTTCCTTTTTCTTTTGCATCTTGGCTCGCTGAGATCTCTAGTTTATCGGTCTTAGAAATTTTCGTTTATTCTTATTAGGTAGCGGTTTTCATTCTCTTGTTCTTCTATTTGTCTCTTCATCAAATATATAATACGATTTCTTCCTTCCTTAATCACATCGCTCATTCCCGTATCTAATACCACTTCCTCCCTCATCTTTCATATATTTAAATTCTCTATTTTCGTTTCCTCGTGTAGATTAGATATCACGATCTGGAGAAATTCAGGTTTAGTCTTCATCCAACGTAGTCTGCTGGCATTGCTTTCGAATTGTTTCCTCTGATTCTATATTTCCACATAACTCTACTCTATGTGCCATAATATTTTGTATTAAAAATGCAAAGAAAGCTTTCCAGTACGTAAGTGAAATTGACAATACACTTTTCTCCTGATCTCTAGATGTGTTAAATTAAACCATTAAATGATGTTTTTAAACCGGGGACTTTTTTTAATTATAGAATCAAAACTAGTCTCATTATGGAAAATGGCTCCTCTTATGCGACATTCGTGAATTTGTAACTTGAAGGAATAAGCGGTTGATGGGAATGAATCAGTAAAAAGCTTTCCACAGACAAATCAGGAAATGTGAGGGCTAAATTATACAAATACAATAGGAACAGACTCTTTTTGCTTGTACGTATTTTTGACTCCTAAATTGGAATCAAATCGAAGCAACTTTTATGGAGATAGTTTCAGTGCGATTATTAACTTGATAATAATTTTGATTATAGAACCTTAAGTGTATAGTTTATTAAATCTATAAATTTATAAAATATAAAGCTCCAATTCGCTTCAAACTCAATTAGCCAATGAGTA
Source organism: Sycobia sp. Sy_11 (assembly GCA_018907035.1). NCBI lineage: Eukaryota > Metazoa > Arthropoda > Insecta > Hymenoptera > Epichrysomallidae > Sycobia > Sycobia sp. Sy_11. The sequence goes on from JACCIC010000040.1 coordinate 3,493,347, forward strand.
ACAGGAACAAGAACATTTGAATACTTCTATTTGGTACTTATTACTTATATCTTACAAGTATCACTGATTGCTGGTTAGCATCTATGAAAGCCGTTAAACAAAAAAAAAAAAAACATAAAAGCTTTCTGGACCTACAAAATATAACGCATTATTTTATAAACTTGAGTAAAAAACTATACGCTTATCACCTAGATACGGGATTTTGTAATATTTTCCCTGACGATTGCTATGAAAATTTTGACAGATTCTTAAAAACACTTTAGATATATACAGTTTTTTAACCAATGGTTAAACCTGCTCTTGAGCAATTTTCACGATATACTGCAAATTATTCACGGCCATGATATTCGACGATACTATATAAAGCACATTAGCTTTGGTTATGTTACATCTGTACGTACACGTAAATATCACAGTTAAACAAATGAGCTTAATTTGTTTGACAAGACTCTTATATTCGCTATTCTTCTAGATTAATATACTTACTTGAAAAATTTATAGCGCGGATAGCTCGAACGATATAATGAAAAATACAACAAAACACACAGGTCCTTGCGCGCGAGCGTCGGAATTATTTTATTCAGGCGCGCGTTTCGGAACTTGCTATATAATACGCTGAGACATCTTTACGTATATAACATATTAAAATTAATATTATTTTTTCTTTTTATCAATGCAATCAATTCAGGTGTTTTTTTACCGCATTTATAATGCGGGAAAAATTGTCATACTGTGGGAAATTTGCTCTCTTCCTTCGAAAAACTTTCTCTTTCACACTGTATAACGATCACGATCGGATGTTTTTAGCATTTTTTACGCGTGGCCAGTGTTAATAGATGAAAGAGGGATGTAGAGGGATCGACTGAGAGAGAGACAGAGACAGAGAGACAGAGAGAGAGAGAGAGAGAGAGAGAGAGAGAGAGAGAGAGAGAGAGAGAGAGAGAGAGAGAGACACAATATGGTTTCGATTAAAAAAAGTAGATTAAAAAAAAGATAATAAATTAAAGAAATTCCGACATTTACGCTACGTGAAAATTATGATTACATATTTATTAAGAAATAAATAATAGTTAATAAATATTTATTGCACTTAAAATAATTATAAATTTGTAGGCTGGGCAAAAATAGTTTTTCAACGAAATGAAAATTTTTAAAATAATTTAAACGACTTTTCATTAAATTTATAAATCAAAATTAATTTTATTAGGTAAAAAATAACTCTTGGTTTATCATCAAGAATCTTGATGATTCTAACAATGATAATAAATAATTCGTTACGTATGAGGGCCATTGGAGTTAGGAATTCTTCTATTTGATCTTCCCTTTTCATTGAACGAAGACTATCATGAGAAGCGCATATTCAATGTATTCTTATATACCTAAGCATTAACGAAAAATTTTTCTCCTCGTATGCCCTATATGTACCTCTCACCATATATATATATATATACTTTCATCATTCTGCACGCATCGGAACCAAATGGCATACATACAGGGTGTCTCAAATACGATTGTTCACACTAGCGGATGGTGTTAATGAGCAGAGAAAGTCGAATACAAAGGTTCTACGCATTATGTAGAATCATATTTGGAATAGCTCGTATAGAGAAGAGAGAGAGAGAGAGAGAGAGAGAGAGAGAGAGCGAAGGACCATCCCCTGTCGGTGTCCTAAATATAAAAGCACCCTCTTCATCCGCCTCCCCCAGAGCCTTGTCTGTTGCGGAAAGGAAATCGAATCGGAAACACTTACACACACGTACGCATAGAGAGAGAGAGAGAGAGAGAGAGAGAGAGAGAGAGAGAGAGACAGAATACTCTTCTAACATCGGTACAGTATGCACAAGAATTAGAACAGAAGGGTCGAGGCAAGGCATTACACGAGGAGTATTGAATTCGAAGGAGTACAAACACACGCACATATTTATTCGGACATATACATTTACACATAGAGGGGTGCGTGCCGCGCTCGCCCCGGAAAAGCGCGGCGCCCCGGCACAGCGCCACCCTTCCCCCGGAACCCCTGCGTGTAGCGGCGGGGGGAGGCACGCGAAAAACACTCCCATTGGAGTATACAGCGCTTAGCCGCCGGTTCATCGACCCTCTTGGGCGCTCGCGTCAGCCGCCTGACTCTCTATCTCTCTCTCTCTCTCTCCCTCTTTCTCCCCCGCGCACTATATACTCCCGCAAGGCGCGGGCTAAGGGGGGGGGGAGATGCACGCGTGTGCGTGCGTGACGTAACGATTCCTACGAGTGAGTAAAGCGAGTGAGAGCGAGAGAGAGAGAGAGGGCTATGAGGGAGGGTAGTCCCGTATAACCGCCGGGATATTCTGGAAAAGTGTGCGCGCGGGCGCCTCCCGCGGCGTGGGGCACGAGGGGGCGTGTACGTGCGCATGTATATATGGAAATCGATGGCTGTACGGCGCGGGCGCGCGCGCGCACGCCGCTGCACGCGTCGCGCGTCGCGGGAAATGCAGCACGAGGTTTCGTGTTGGGGAAGCCAGCCGGGGGGGGCAGGGGAGGGGAGGGAGGTCTCCGCCGCGGGTTCGTTACGGTGCGTGTGTTGTGTATATTTTTAGTGCCGGCCGGGCGGGCGAGCGGTGCGGATGTGCGCTTTATATACGTGTAATATCTAACAGTGTATAGCTTATATGCATATATATATATAACGACGTAACATATTCTCCGAGGCGAGCACGCGGTTGACGCCGTCGAGGCTCCTTTCCAAATCGCGTGTATATATATATATATATATATATATATATATATATATATCTTCGAGGCGTGGGTGTGCAGAGGCTCGCGCGCGCGCACGCGCGGATACACCGTATATATGTGAAACAGCGCCGGCAACGGTGCGTGAAATATACCGATTCGGCTCTGTGCGCGCAGTTTTTAAGAGTTGGTTTTTTTAATACTCGTTGTATAAGTTATTATTATTATTATTATAGTATTGAATAGTGATAAGAATAGCCAGGATGAATCTGCTGGATATAGCGAGATTTTTCGAGGCGGAGTTTGGCGAAGGTACGTGCGACGATGTGGGTGTGAATGATATATATATATATATATATATATATATATATATATATATATTTGGCTAGGAGTTGTGATTTAAGTATCTCGTTTCCTAAAATCGAATGAGTGGATGACTGTTGTATACTTATTTATAGGTTACGCTTAAGACTTATTTGAGGCGTTCAAACTCGCGTTGAAACGCGTAAAATGAATAAAAATAGTTACTTTCATATAGAAGTGATAATGTGAGCATGATAAGTGAAGAATTTTAATTCAAACAACTTGAGCAAATTTTCTTGTTCCGACTTCAATAGTAAGTGTGACCAAAGAAAATGAAATGTTTAAAAATCATGGAAAAATAGTAGAGCCTTTGCAGACTATCAAAGTCCATGTTGGTCGTTTCAGCTTTGCGATAATATTTTTCAAAATTCAGGCTCCACCTAGTAGCTGATGATAGAACTGATCTGGAGAGTCGAAAGTACGGATATCTGAAAAACGTAAAAAACTTAAAATTTTGGAGTAATTTTCGAATGTGTTCTTACATTGAAGTTTTGAAATAACTGGAAAAATAAGTGCATATTCATTTATGGATAAGTAGAATCAATTGAACTTATACGTAATAAGTTGACATTCTATTTATTCGGTAAAGTAGATTTCAACAGCTTTTTTCTCGAAAATATTTGAATATTGTTTGAACCTCTGAAATGTTAAGAAACGAAATCATACATACGTTTATTTCAAGTGTATTACATTACATTTGAAGAAATCTTAGATGCACATTTACAATTAGGCCTGATAATTATAAATTTATATTTATAATTACGCCCGCAATTATCCAAAGTGACGTTTCAAATGTTCAAAGGCCACAGATGATCGCCATGTTTACGGAAGTGAGCAACGGTTTCGTCTATATGAGCCCGGCAATATGGGCCAGGATGGGATGAATGGGCTACAGATGACTTATGTTCACTTCTGTAACATGAATACTACAGAGGCTGGGGCGTTCGAATGCATTTGAATATTTAAGATTCAAATTTTCAAGCAGTTGGAACTTGTCATTCGAGCATGATTCGCGGGCCTAGTAAATTAATATTTTTCATCGTATGAGGATAAATTTTTGTAATATATCGCCGATGCTAGGATCCACGTTTTTAGCATTATTGTCCGTGTTTCAAACCGAAATATTTTTTATACTATACTACGTTTAAAATAGAAGCTGATGCATCATAAATATACAGAAAAAGAGTTAATTATATAAGAACACGCTCACTTGACTGGTACAAAATTAACAACAGTATGATATTATATAATATTTCGAATAATACGTAAATAGATTTTGAGTGTCTGAAATTAGTTTACTTTGTATTTTTTGCAAAACTGGTGGTTAATTTTTTTTTGACTAAACATCCAAGATCGAAACGATTCCGTCGATTTTCAATTGACTGAAAAATGATTGAACACGAAAGTCCAATCATTTTAGAGAGTTGATAGCGCAGTGCTTTAAAAATAAGAATCCTATGCCCCCGTATACACACACACACACACACACACACACACACACACACACACACACACACACACACACACACACACACACACACACACACACACACACACACATACATATATGTGTATATAAAGGTTAGGCTTTATATTGTAAGTTTACGAAAGGACGAAAGGGGTACGGCGGAGGTGTGCATAACGCGGGTTGAACAGACGCCGATAGTTCGTATTAGATTATTCTACACATGATTGATCGACGTGAAAATCGAATCAGTTTCGAGGGATCTCTTTATATATTCGGTATGCTTCATATGTATATATTGATATATATATATAAGCGTTTCCAGCAGAAGAAATTAGACTTTCAGATAGCGAGCCGATCCATACGTACAGGCGAACCGCGCTACCGCTTTTACTTTTCGTTTATTTGCCTCTAATGCGCCAGAGCGCGGAGATGATAGCGCGCAACGCCCATGTAAACGATACCCTGAAAAATATCTCACGGTGCGATTTTCATCTTCTCCCCGATGCTCTCTCCCACCCGCCGCCGCGACCCTTTACTTTCGGATTATGCTCCTGCATCAGGAAAGTCTGTTCGAGCTCGCTTACTGCAGAAGCGTATCTGCATATTATTATTTCACTCTTAATCGCAAAGACGGTGTGTGTGTGTGTGTGTGTGTGTGTAGCGAACGAGATTATACACGGGTGATGCTATTTTTTCTCCCCTCGCCCTCTCGTTTCCACCTCTGAGAGATTTCCCCTCCCATCTTCCGTTCCGGGTCGAGCGTGCCGCCGCCGCCGCAGAACGCCAGCGGATTTGAACGTTATATGGTACGCGGGGGAGGTAAGGTAGCAGCGGGCACGAGGGAGGAGGGGTAGAGCGGCGCGCTACTCTTCGTGGATAGACTGATTAATTATTTCCCTGGCAATTTCCCGGGTGCTTTGCTTCATCCACCCCCCTCCTCCCCCACTCCCTCCGCCCATCCCCTCGGCGTTCACTCGTCAGCTGTAGCTCGCCGACTAGTTCTCGTTACATCCATCCCCCTTGCCTCTCCCTCGCCACCCCCTCTTGCGCGCGACCGTTGCTCGGCTCTACCCTCTATATATCTACTGCATTTTACGCGCGCGCGCACGCGCGCTTGCCCATAATCTGTCTATCTCCCGGTCTCAACGGCTGTTCTGTCTCCACTGGCTTCCCTGTCTTATTATCTTTTCCTCGCCATTTTCCGCGCATGGCCGCTCCGGATGGACTCCGGGGTTCACTTTTGTCTACGAAAATTTGAAGCTTTCTTTTGTGCATGCATATATTCTATATGGAACACTTTTAAGCTGTAGATGATAGTCAAGCTATTTATTTACTATGCAATTAGCGCATGGAGTTTTTCTTATATACCATTCGTTATGGCCTCTTATTTATGCGCATCTAAATATAGAAAATTAGATGCTTCAGGATAAGCACTAAATTATACGTATTTCTACTTAATTTGCAATTTATTTATAATTTGTAGGTAATATACAATTTGCTGGGAATCTTTTTTACTTTTTTTCTTCTATCTTTTAAGCAAAAACAAAAATAAAAACAAAATTTCAGACATTATATACGCATTAATTTAGGCGTTGTATTTAATATACAATTTTTTTTTCAATTTAACTATATTATTGCATATAAGACACAATGATTCATGTGTTTGTTCAAGTCGTTTCAGTTCTTCGAAATTTGAGATGCTTGAAATCCAACAGTTCGAGTTTTTCGAAATATATAAGCATCACGAGCCCTATTCGACTTGTCCAGAAAAAAAAGAATTTCACGCAGTAACCCTAATTTTTTACGTATAGAGTTCGTCCGATTTGAGCATTAAGAAGTTCCCGCCACGATTTATTCTTCATTTCGATGATCGATCGTGATAAGCGTCGTTTCTAACGGTCTTTCCAAATTTCAAAACGCACCCCACACATTTGGCTTGAATTAAAAAAAAAAAAAAAAAAACAACTAACGAATCCGTTCGAAGCGCGACCTTTTTTTAGCGCTAAAAAAGCAAGTTATTGCGCCTCATTACATACTTTTGATTTTTCATCCCAGTCGAAATAAAATCGTCCTTCCACGCTTTTCATCCCCTTCCCAACGCTTCGAAACAATCCCCCTCGTACTTTTCCCAGCCTCATCGTTGAATTTTGTACCGAAACCAGAAAAAGAAGAAAAAGAAGGGAATGATATGAACTTACACGCGTAAATTAATATAAAAAAAGCGAGTAAATCGACGGTCGAAAGATCACCGTGTACTTACTTACAGGCAAGGGACGTCAAGTCTGTATATATATATATATATATATATATATATATATATATATATATATATATATACATATATATATGTTCGTTGCCGATTGGCCTCTCGATGAGGCGAGAGGGTATATAGTTATAGATTCGCTCTTGACGCGCGACGGAGAGGAAAGAGGGTGGCTGCTTCGATCTCCTTGCCACCCTTGCCACCCCCTCCTTCAACCCGCTCACCCCGTATCACAGCAACGGCGGCAGCAGCAGCATCTGTCGAGAGGATCGACGCGTCGATGGGAAAAAGGAGATTTCTCCCCCCGCCCCTCCTTTCCGCCTCGCTCACCGCCGTCGCTCCGCGCGTCGAGTGCGCGAACGTGAGCGAGAGAAAGGCGCTCTTACATAAAAAGAGAGCCGGGAGTCGACGATTTTTTTTTTTTTTTGTTTTTTTTTCAGCTTGTTTTTTTGCCGCGCTTCTACTCCTTCCTCTCTACGAGGGTTAGAGGAGGATCGAGAAGGGGGGGGGGCTCCCTTTTCTCGCCGCGCCGCGACTTCCGCGCGCCCCACGACCGACGTGCGTTGCTCGCCCCCGCGATCGAAAATTGCGCGACGACCGCGGCGGTGGCGGTGACGACGGCTGCGGCTCGGTGGCAGGGCGGGAAGAGGGGGGGGGCTCGGTCGCGCGACCGCCATACCGTCTCCTCGGCGCGCTTCGTATATACTGCTGCGTGTTCGAAGGAAAACGAGCCTTCTCCCGCTCCCCTAGCCGAGGCACCGTCGATTTGACGGCGGGGGCAGGGGGGAGAGAAAATAATTCGAACGAGAGAAAAGGCTTAGCTCATATTTTGAGCTTCATCGATTCTCTTTGCTGTTGGTTTATATATATATATAACTCCAGATTCTCTACTATTACATACATAATGTGGAAATTTGCTCTCCGTCCTTGAGCGGCTGTTCATGGTTAAATTAATTTTTTTTATTAATTATCGCTGGGTGGTACAGTAGTCGATGGCATAACAATGTTTCATCGAAAGCGCGAGTTATGCGCCACGTTATAATTTGGACGATCCGTTGCTTTAACGAGGTTTTAATCCTAAAGTGTACGTGGATAGTATCTCTATTCTCGGTAGATTTAACGAAGGGATTTTTGTTTCGCTTTTATTGCAAAACGCGATCGCACGAGGAAAGAGCGTGGCGTGAAAAACCAATCAATGATAAATAAATTTCTTAATTTTACTCCCTGCACAATTGTTTGTACAAGTATGCAGAATCAATGTATATCGAATCTACGATCGACGGATTTCATCCAAATCGAGCCAGATGCTTACTATTACTGGGTTCGCTTCCGAAATGCCCCCCTGTAAAGATTTAGAATTTTACGCATTTTCTATCGTGAACCTATGTCACTTTATGATTTGCAATTAATGGTAAATTACTAATTAATCGTTGCAATTAAATTGTCGATAAGAAAGTACCATATGTTAATTATACATGTATATCAATATAATTAAAGAAAGCATTTATGAACCCCTATTTAATCCAGCCTTTACAGCGCATTTTTCAACATCGTGCGCGAAAGCTCACACGGGACACAATTTGTCAATTTCCGTCGGGATAATATTTCGCGAAATTTCGAGCAGCTCTATAGCGGCCGCGAGCGCACGGGGCGCCCACTTGTGTGTCCCGTCGCGCTTTTGCGTACCGTCCGAGCTTAATAAATCAATTACAGCGCGCGTAACGTTTGAGAAATTAAATTCTCGCGTCGCCCCTCACCTCCCCTTGCTATTAATTGTGTTTTACGGTGCTCGCGGGACGAGCGAGAGTGAAAGGACGAGGGGGGGGGGGCTGGAAGGTAGAGGAAGAGAAATTCAATGATATACCGATAGATACCCATCGAGGTGTATTTCTCTCGCTATTGGGAACTCGAGTGGGGGGGGGGGACGTGACTTCGTACTAATCTGTCGATCCGCCTTCGTGAGCCAACGGGGTGTATCGAAATTTTTATAGAGCAACGTTCGTTCCTGTCGTGCGAGGTATATTAATTTCAACAATATCCGCGACCGCGCCGATGACAATCTTGATCAGGGTAAACTTGTAAAATGGGCGTGGGTAATATTGATAGGCAATTTCTTATTTGTCGCGGACAAGGGTTCGAACGTAATCTGGCCACGAGAAACGGTGTAAATTAAGACGAAAATTCTGAAACGTTTTGTCAAAGATCTAACGAATAAATGCACAGTAATCCTCATAACACATAAGGCAATTTACAGCGAAATCTCGGAGTTCCCTGGAAAAACAGACGCGCGCGCGCGCGCACACACACGCTGCGTACCCTCACACGCATTCACTAAAAATGAAACCTGGAAGTATTTTAAAAATTACACATTCCATCTCGATTTCCCGTGCTTCATCAGTTAATTGAATCTTTCGATTAGAAAATTATAGAAAACTAATTAAGTAGGTTTTCTTAAAGATCGCTTTATTATTATTTAATGTGTGTGCGTGTGTGTGTGTGCGCGCGCGCGTGTGCGTGTGCGTGTGCGTGTATCAATTTACAATTTTTTCCCCTCTAATGAGATTGGCATATTGTTTTAATATTTATATTCACACCATGTCTCAATACGAAGCAACACTGCAAACAACGATAACAATTAATATTTTAAACTTATAGATTTAAAATACTTCACTTCTTTTTCTTACTGTTCTTACACTGATTCATAAATTATTTTCAGGATAATTGTTGTACTAAAATCTATATGTATAAAAGTTCCTTTGATTCTGCTCAAATTTACCGGTTATGAATGACCTCTGCGACACATCAATAATTATAATTTCCAGTAACAAGAGATGGTAATAATATAGATATGTTTTATTAATAAAATAATCAAGCCCTGGATGGAACTTTAAAAAAAATTGAACTATCAAAGAAAAATATTATTTTTGAAAAAACTAATTCTTTTACAAATAAAAAATACTAAATATTTTTTAATCGAACGATAAGTAATTATAGTTTTCAAAAAATAATAAATAAATCGTTTTTTATTCAAAAAGTTATTTTCAATTTTTAAGATAACTTTTAAAATAATTTTACAGTAATTTTTGTAATCAAAAGTTGTTTCGATTTAATTCAAATTTTAAGGTTATGAAAGAATTATCGAACACACGAGTAAAAAAGCAAGATCTTATTCGTTGTATCTGTTACTTATTCATACTTTCTTATAGCATACATTTGTTGACTTGTACAGGTTTCATTTGTTTCACGTATACAAATAATTTTTGACAGAAAAATTTTATTTAAATATAAATAAATGAGCTTAGATCAATAATCATCCATTAAAATTAGTCTGATTATAATATAACAAGTTTATATATATATATATATATATATATATATATATATTATATTTAGGAACGCTGTGCGACTAGAATTTATCGATTCACAGATGGAATGTGTGGATAAAAGAAATAAAGATAGTGAGAGAGAGAGAGAGAGAGAGAGAAAGTGGGGATGGGGATATCGAAACGCCACGAGGCAAATGACCATCAGAAACATTTTTCGGAAACGCCTCGTCATCTTGGCTCTGAATTTTTTCCCCGTGATTCGAGTCATCTTTTTTCATCTCGACTCTCATTTCCATTTGCCATTCGCGATATCGTTTCTGGGCCGATCGTTTCATGGTGTCGCAATTCCGTGACCGTTAGAAAAAGGTTCTGAAAGGATAAGACGCGAAGGCAGGCGTATTCATGTAGCTCTCCATAACCTTATTTTTTGCCCACTGTAGAGGGCCGCGCGCCGGTCAGGGCCGGATTACGCCATTGCGGTAAAGCGGTCCGAGGAGCCCGAGGCTATTTTGAAAGCGGGAGGGAGGTTACGCGCGAGGGATGAGATGATTTTTTTTTATCCTTTTTTTTGAGATCACAGTGTTATTGAATAACGAACCGACGGAGATTTGTAGATTTACCTTCGATTGAAGAAAAAGTCCTTTAGTAAGCTGTCCTCCAAATCATCGTGCGTACTTTTTGATGAAACGTAAACAAAAGATAATCGCGTGTTACGTCTATCTCTTGCACATATTGTTGGAGCATACGTATTTATATCTGTATACAAAAGACAACCTATCACGTTGTATTTCCTACTGAAATTGTCACGTGCTACTTTTATAAATATTACTTATAGGCGCATTATCTAAGAAATACAATAAATAATTTATTATTATATTATAATAATGGGAGATGAATGTACTTTAATTTCAGCTAACAAATATTTTCATAAGTTTAAATTCGTAAATTAAATACGAAGTTGGCAGTATTGAGAAGTGGGCGTCTCCTGAACAACAAGCTCCAGAACTGTAGCCCCATATGCTCCTCCTTTCATCCGGGAATGAAGCCGATCTATTTGTCGAGTAATTAGCAAAGAGTCTTTTTCATAACAATTTCTTAAATTTCGAGAACCGTGACAAATTAAAAATGTATAATTATCGCTCCATACGGCATAATTATAAGTACAATTTTATAGTTAAAAATTTTATACAATTTTCTGAAATGTATTGTTCACTTGCTTGACCGGCTCACGGTTATATTTTCACTGATACTGAAAATTTTCCAATTAAAAAAAAAAAAAAAACAAGTACAAAGCGCACTATGTCATCCATTCTCGTACTTCGGGCGTTAAAATTCGTAGGCGGTTTGTTTACAAACACATCGTAGCTCCCCTTCGTCTCACTGGTTTGCTGCCCATCAGCCCATTATCGGGCAGGAATGAAAAAAGTTATGTACAAGATAAGCATATGTACCATAGATCATATTGATTTTTCAGGAGTTGATCAGTGATCGGTTGATAATTCCACTGAATTTTCCATTTCATCCTTTAATGTAATAAGTGAGAAGCTACACCGACTGAAGAAAGATGCCGAATTTATTGTTTTATAAATGGACATGTCAACGATGTGAAATTAAACCAGGCCTAATATAAGAGAAACAAACATATCCGCTCGAGCCAACGGCGCGCGTATTATTGCTTATCTTAATTGATTAACCCCCGTCAGCGTGCCGGGAAGCGCGAGATAAATCGGAACACCTCTTACAATCCCTCCGGCAATGTCTCGGCTCGTGCTTCTGCATTCGATATACCTATATAGAGGCCGTCGTGCAATTTATATAAAGCAATCTCGGGTACGCGAGGGGGCTTCTCGACGCTTCGCGTCGCTATTTTTTCTCCCCCCGCTTTTTTTTGTTTATTTTTTTTTTTTTTTGCAACCTAAAACTACCATGGAAGAGAAAGCCTAGCGGTACATATGTACATATCGCTTCGTCAGTAAGAGAAATTTATTTCTAACCGTCGTGATTTCTCTCTCTCTCTCTCTCTCTCTCTCTCTCTCTCTCTCTCTCTGTTTGTCTATCTCTCTTACATTCGATTCGCCGCGAGCGTGAGTCTCGAAAACTACTATTATTGAGCACGTTTGTGTGTGTATATATACATGCAAATACCTGTTTCCGCGCACGATTTTGCTTGTGAAATTCCCTTTCTCCATACCAGGCATTCTGATGTATACATATATGTCTACATATACAGAGTGTATGTATACGACAATATTATTACATGGAATTTTCATGTTATATATGAGAGACCAGGGGCGTTCTTGTACTCATATAGGCCCTGTAGGCCTGTGTCTTGTTCTTGATAATAATTTGTTAGCGATCTCAGAGGTTTAATATAATTATAATTGGATATTGATAAAAATAATTATAGTATGCTATCGCGTCTATTAAAAATATTATCATATTTTATCAAACGAAATGAAATTTACTGTGACAAATTTCCTATATATATATATATTATTTGGCAATATATTATTTAGCATTGTACATAAAGTATCAAAGTCTGGTGGATGTTTCCTTAAGCTATATTCTTAGTTATAGCTATATTATGTAGTTAATTTTTTTTATTTATCTTCGTTACTAAATGTTTAGCTATGGATTTACTAACGCGTCCTATAAATTTCAGCCCAATCGTTTCAGAATGTTTCAGAATTCTTTGCTAATGCTGATAGCCAATTTAAAAAATTTCAAGTCGATAAATTACGAGGATACCGAGAACATGCACGATTAAACGAAGGCTTTATCTTCATTACTATAGATATCGAAAACATCTTCAACAGACATATTTTACGGATTATTTAGAATCAATTTCATCAAAAAAAAAATCATTAAACTTTAAGTTAATTTTTAGGAGTCCCAAGCAGTCTTCGAGATATGGCCCCGTAAAACTCAAATACGCCCCTGCGAGAAACGATTACATATGCATATGTATAATGAATGTGGAAGAGGAAGTTGGTTTACCGACGACAGCTGTTCCCTAATAATACTTAGCGCGTGTTTACTTAGTATAAAGACCAAATATAGATGAGCTGAAAAGAGGACGATATTTAGATATATATGATGCGGAGATCGTACTGTTCTCCGTCAGCAAACATTAAAGAAAAGGTGATAATAGAAGCCTGCCGCGGCGCTACTTCGTTAAAACAATCGTTGAGTTCTTGTCTTCAGCTTCGAAGACCGGCGGAAAAAACTCGCGGACCATGCTTCGGTATAAATTATTATTAAATACGTGCTTTTATAACAATCACGTGTTAAAGGAATGTTATCCCCCTCCAGACATACACCCCCCCCCCACAGATTCTTGGAGTATTAGAACAAATTTCGTATAAACTTATCAAGAACAATACTCTGAACCACTGCTGTAATTTTTGCTGATGTGTTTGCGAATGTCATTACAATACATTGTGGGCAGAAGAACGCGAGAACAATATGAAATGCTATGGAATAATTTTATAGGATTTTTTGAAAACGAAATTGAAAAACAAGAACCGTTTTCGATGCCAAGAATAATGTTTATATAATATGTGTATATATATATATATATATATATATATATATATATATATATATATATCTGATCAAAACAAAAATATTCATTATTAAATGAACCATATATGAATAATAGGAAAAATATATAGGAAAAATATATTCACAGCGTGAATTTTTTAATATAATGTATTTACTAAACGAATAATTTGTAAAAATTTTTAATTCATTGTCCGGATAAGTACAAGATAGAGTTAGGATATAATGTTTTATAAATTTTCAATAATGTTTGAAATTCAGCGACAATGAAATCTGTATCATGTTTAGGTCTTGTTTATATATACTTATCGTATACTTCTCTCGATAAGTATCCGCATTAAAAGTGAACAAAATTAGAACTATATATATATATATATCTTAACATTATGAAATCACGTGGAGAATGAAAACGGACATCTGATGGCAGGATGGTGAAAAAACTCGGTATATCTATTCGCGGGGTTCGCAAACGCGCATTATCTATATATAACTGCATCAACATAACGTATACGAGTTTCAAATCCGAGGTATTAATATAACGCTGGGTAACTGAAAAATTCGAAAAAAACTGACGAAATGCGAAGTGCAGCAAAGTGAGCGAGAAAGAGCTCATATATATATATGAGCCGATGAGCGGAAGACATAGAGGGAGGGAGGGAGAGAGAGAGAGAGAGAGAATCGTTCTATTTTTTCCTCCCGTGTGCGCTCGCTCCTTCTATATATAATTTTTCATAATTGCAGAGTCACGTCACGAATGTGCTTGTACCAGTCCGTCATCAGTTCCATTTTTCTGTTATATGTATAAATTTACCCTGTAGTGCGGAGGGCGGGGTGGGAAGTCACATACACAGACACGGACACGCGCACACACTGAAAAACCGAGAGAGAGAGAGAGAGAGAGAGAGAGGGAGAAACATCGTGGCGCTCGAGGGGCTGGCACGCTATAGGGGGTTGTGGGGGAGGAGGAGAATCGACGCGACTGGCTGAGCAGCCGAGCGGCGAGGGGGTAACGAGGGGGGTCAGAATAAGCTCGCAACAGGATTAGACCTTTTGGAGACGGAGTGAAAGAGAGAGAGAGAGAGAGAGAGAGAGAGAGAGAGAGCTTGAAAAGCTCGCGCGCCTTCTTCACATCGCGCTCTGCGCCATCTGCGATAACGTGCGGGCGTCGGCGAGATTCGACCAGCTGTGCAATGGCTCTGCCGTGCCTCTAATACGTATATGTATATATATATATATATATATATATATATATATATATATATATATATACGCGTGCAAACGCACACATATACGTAGTAAGTAGCGCTGGCGTGTCTTATCTCCTGTGTACTGTGATGATGGTGCCTCCCCCTTATCACTCCTTTCAACCCCCGCGTGATCTTTGCTCCCGCAGCGAAGTTTACGCCTATATATATATATATATATATATATATATATATATATGCGTGCGCGCGCGCGCGTGTGTGTGTGTAATTTTCTTAGACGGGGGTCCCCCCTCCTCGAGTCATTGACCTCTGATGGGTTTCGGATACGATGGTATATTAAACAGATAATTTATTTTTTTTCTCCACGCTAATTTTGTCCGCTTTTATTTATTTATGATTTTTTTTTTTTAATTCGAAGTAACTTTCCATAGGAGTTAATGACGATAATAATTATCGGGGATCAATTGGGGTTTCACTTGCGGCAGAGGGTGAAGCGAACGCGGTCGGTATATTCATTTTATATTATACGAATAAAATCTCGTCCATGTCCATGTACACCGGGGAAGCCAACGTACAGCCAGTCGAAGCTTAAAAACAAGCGTATGTAAAATTGTTCCGTTCCGAAAAAGGAAGAAAAAAAAAACGCACATAGACGTAAAGCGCTTTTCTTCGTCGAACGAAGAAGTATAATGTAATCTTCAAAAAATGAGAGAGGGGCGATGATTTAACGCGTAGAAAATGCATTCGGTCGATATTGAGCGAGATCGCGACTATACACGAGTATCGCCGGAACCGCGGAGTGCTCTCGCGCGATCTAACCCTATTTGTATCATCCTGAAGATACCCGACAATTCACGGCTGGCGTGCCAACTAATTTCCCCGTTGTAATTTGCATTGATGCAGTTACTGACTTTACGATGGGATGTTGTGTTTTTATTTTCAACGAAAATCCCTTTTGTCACGCCGACTTCGATTGATCATCTCATTGAAAACGTATATAATGCAGCGACTTCGGCAATTCGATGGATTATTATTATAAGACGCCCGTGAGTTAACTTAGGCGGTATATTTTGTAAGTCGAAAAATTCGGGACTGTTTGGGAGTCGCCGAATTCGTCAGCCATTGACGCTCTTTTAATGACAATTGCGAATATAGCTAAATCCTACTATATATAGCCGTGTTGACGTCGATATTACAATATTGCCTCTAATTTAAAAACGATTTAAAAATTTAAAAATGATATATATATATATAAATAATACTTGACTAGGTTTTTATTTGTATTGATCACGGAAAATATCAACGTATATAAATTTACTTACAGTGCTTTACTTAAAATCCCTATATATATATAAGCCTTGAGCTCGTACATAAAGTGAATCTCTCATTTTCTGTCTTTCTCCCAATATATCCTCTCTAATTCTCTCTCTGTCTCCCCCTCCCTCTCGCAAATTGCGCCGGATTTATCCGCCACAATTTTCCGCCTAATCACTCTTCATCAGTGATCTCTTCTTTCATCCTTCTCTCTTCTCTCTCTATTTCGCACTAAAAATCCTCCAGGAGAACGAGAGAGAGAGAGAGAGAGAAAGAGAGAGAATATCAGGGATGGGATCGACATAAGTGTATAACGAGATTAGAAGCGCCAGACGATCATGGCGATGGCACCGACGCATTTCGTGCATTTCCCCCAAATTATACGAGAAAGCCAGGGTATAAGATTAAAGAAGATTTCAAGATCTCTCTCTCTTCTCTCTCTCTCTCTCTCTCTCTCTCTCTCTCTCTCTCTCTCTCTCTCTCTATCTCTCTCTCTCGTCCAATGAATGACGGATTATAAGCCAAGCTCAAGTGGTTTTGGGTACTGGGGAAGAAGTATGGCAATTCCATAGGAATTTTTTTTTTTTTTTTTTTTTTAAGTTATACAAAGATGATGGATGAGCCAGAGATACAAAATTAATAAAAAAGGTCTATTTGATTAATGCTATATGCTATGATCTGTATGTATGATCTACATTATCATTTACTAACAGCAGTTTATTTATTATTTTTATGAAATATTTTTAGTCAGATTTTACGAGGAGGATTATAAACAAGGATAGTTTGACCGTCATTATAATTGTAATAATACTATTTTTTAATGACTATACAATTGATATAACAACATTTAATAGTTTTGTATAGGTTTATTATGCAATACTGTATTGCGACTCTATATATTTCTAAATGTTAATGTTCTGCACACACACATATATATATATATATATATATATATATATATATACATATATATAGCTATATAATTTATAGTACCATACTTAAGTAACATATATGCATTACTTATGTTTAGAGGCGATGTTGTAGAGATCAGTTTTTTCCACGTATTTATATAGAGAATTAATTTTTATTTAATTTAATTTTGTACTATCTCGTTATAGCAATAGAGAACAAAGTATAGAACAAGAGTATTATATAAAAGTATGATGTATAAGATTTTTTTCCCTTAAAGTGTGATAATGAAAATATTATATATATATATATATATATATATATATATATATATATATATATATATATATATATATGATTAGAACAAAGATATAAATTCGTGGTCGAACTCGGGTAAAGTTCTTGAAAAAATATCAGCTAAATAAAAAAAAAGTCAGGCCGACTCATTCTTGGAAAGGCGAATGGCGAATTCGAGTAAATATAACGAATGCAATAAAAGAATCCGTATACAGGTGTATAATACAAACGAGATAGCGTTATAATTGTAGCGGAACAATATCGGTACATGTTTTTTTTTTCTTTACTAAGAAATAAAGTTTCCTCTTTTTTAAATAATACTACTATTAATATATTCCATATGTATGTAACTTTTCGGATACTTACACATACACTCATACGATTTCAATTGTAATGAATTGACGATTTAGAATCTTAGATGAAAATCATCTTATTTACAAATAATTATAGCATTTAATGTTATTATTAATTTAATTAATTTAATTTATTTAATCATAAATATGTTAATTAAGTTTTTTTTCATTATTATTTATAAAATAGTCGTTAATTCTATTAGTTGGATTGGTCTGATAGACTCACCTATACATGGTTCACGCTCCCGGAAATATGTACTATTATAACAGTGTACATGAAATGAAAAGTTTATCGACGTCGGTCCCTTTCGAACGAATTTTTTTTCAAGCCAATAATAATCAATTTTTTGCCACATTACTGTCTTACTAAGACCAAGAAAACATTAACAATTCAAGACCAAGAGAACGCTTTACTCGGCAATAATTTTTCGTTACCAAGTCTTGGTATTGATGAATCTTATACGTGCCGCACATATAAATGACTAAAAACAAGATAAGAAAACACGACCAGCGTAGTTGACCTGATCGCTATTATATTATCGTGGGGATTTAAAAAAAATATATATATATATATATATATATATATATATATATATATACAGCAACTCTCTTTTTTAAACTATTGTGTATTCGCGCGCGCGCGTACGTATAGACACGTGCAATTGCATTTTTAGCGACTAATTATTTCACTACCGAGATTCGTTCGAAATATCAGGGGACGTATATATATACTTCACATATGCTTAGCCGCATCGACAACGCTCTAGCGTGCCCCCCCCCCCCGATCCAATTTTCCAGGTAGTGGGAATTAAATTGCGCGTATTTAACGGGCGTACAGCGGGACAGTAAGACAGAAGGACCAAAGAGAATGAGACCGGTTTTTCATTCTTATTCATTATATTCCTATACAGTCTTTTCGCTATTAAGCCTGCTTTTTTTTTCATAATCTCACTCCTCCAAAGATTTGTAAAATCATAATCCAATATATATATATATATATATATATGCACCAGTATAGATAATCATAACTTTTGTTTGAATCTAAACTCCGCTGAATTACGAATTCTTCGTGCCCGCTGTGCAAATTTCCACTTTTGTAAAATTTTCATTGACAAACATGACTTTTCATATAAGCAGCGTTTCTTAAAATTGTTTTTTTCTTCTTTTTTTTTTGTTTTGAAAAAAGCGCGATCGCGAATTTTCACGAATGCGTTAATCCAAAAATTCAAAGGAAATTCACGATAGACAGAATAAAAAATGCTGTAAAACGCATATAGAAAATCATAGAAATTTTTATGCAATTTGGTTGGTAGAATTGGCTACGATACTATTCTTATATAATTTTTATCAATATCATGAAAAAGCTTCGATACATATAAATTAAGTTATAAACATATATAAATTAAATTTTGTTAGATGGAAATATTATTTATCTTGAACGTTATAGTAAATTAAAAAACGAACTCAATAAAAATCCGTGATTATCGACTTATCGTATTGAACTTCTTAGGAATAGAAATGGAACCAGGACGGTATTTTATTTAAATTTATTATTCTAATCATTCGTTATGATGGATAGTTCATCGATCCTTCCAGGTAGTTTGCTTCAACAAAAGGAAATATTTTAAAATTAAAAAATCAATACGATAGCTTCAAAGAATAATTTGTTGATCACTGTTTCAAGTTTAAGTAGATTGCAAATATATTAAATAGTAACGGCTACCATAAGAGCTTTTATTCTAATAATAATAAAAATTAATAATATTAATAAAATGATTAGATTATATAAATAGAATGATTTAATTAATATGTAATTAAGAAAAATTTCAGCAATAAAAACTCTTATTTCTTTCTCGACTATTGTTTCGATTCTTTATAATATTTTCGGGGTATAATTATACAGAAAATAAATACTGTGAGGGGAACAAGAATATGTTGAAAATGTTTCCTTTTCGTGAAATCTAAAATTCTGGCAAACATGAATGATTTATATAAAAAAAAATTAAGCACTAAGTGTTAATAAAATATAATTTTATTCTTCCAAAGTCCCGGATTAGGTAAAGGAAACCAAATTCTGAGATTTCCTTTTAAATTACTTTTTATACATTGACGAATGAAATAATTCAACGTCTGGAAATAAATTATATAAACAAAATAGATATATTTTTTACCTTTCAATATCTGTACTCGTTAAATCATTTCGAGTATATATGTATGTATATATATACACGCGCACACATTTGTACATGTAAATTTAAATGGCCACGATATTAATACACTCTCGGTAAAATCAAACAGCCGCCTCCAGTCTGTACGCGCAACATGAAATATTTCGAGAAACGACCCGCGCAAACGTAACTTCGCCCAATTTGAACTTGCAACAGTGATGCAAGGATACATATACATACATACCATACATACATATGTGTATATATATATATATATATATGTAGCAAGACGAGCCGTCCGAGTGAAAAAAAAAGAAGAAAAAAGCAGGGAGAGCGCGCCGCCTTCCTATTCGTACTATGCAAAATGCAACGCTGACACGTACGCACGCTGGAACGGCGGGGACGCGCACACGGCGGCGATACCGTCGACCCGCGTTGCGTGCGCCCATACGCCCGGATGATTTAATATACGTACACGATGCGCGCACAGTCCCGCCACGATCGGCGTCGACACCTCGCGCGAATTACGGCCAAATTGAAATTCGCCAAAGTCACCGGTGGACGGGGGCGCCCCCTCGCCGGAATTTCGCCGATCGGCCACTTCCGCATAAAAACAGTAGAAGCGCGGGGCGGCGTCGCCTCCTTTCTCGCTCTCTCCCTCCCCCTATCTCTTTATTACTTTTAACTCTCTCGCTCTTGTATGCACTCTTTATCCGTCTCACTCTCTCTCTCTCTCTCTCTCTCTCTCTCTCTCTCTCTTTCCGCCCGGCGTCCGTCTGTCTCTGTTCGACCATTAAGCAGTCGCGCGTCGTTTCGCACTTTTCCTCCAAGTTCCGATCAGCGCGCATCGCGCTCCGGATTTTCTTCGCATCTCCACCTAATTATTACCCTCCTCACCCTCGCGCGCGTGCCCGCGTTCGTCCATGTGCATCGCGCGCGTCCGTTATCATCAGTGCGGCGAGTGAGTGCGCGTCGGTTGCTCTCCGCTCCGTGTGCACCACCCCCTCCGATCGCCCTCCCCACCCACCCACCCACCCACCCCAGCCCGCCAGTCCGATAAGGGAGCCCCGGCTCCCGGGTCCCTCGTCGTCCATCGGACCGTGGTAGTCGCCGATTTTTTATTTTTTGTTTTCTCTCTTTCTTTGCGTTTTTCCCAGTCCCAGTGTTGGATGGGCGAGAGAGAAAGATAATTAGACAGACAGAGAGGCAGATAGGCAAAGGGAGAGTGAGGGAGAGAGACAGAGAAAATAAAACGAGAGATAAACAGTGCCAGGAGAGAGGAAAAAAAATGATCGTGGGCAGAGGCGAGAACATGGCAACCAACGTTAGGAGGGCCAAGTTTCCCATAAAGCGCCGATTCAGTGAGTTTGGTTCATTTCATTTGTCGTCTTCATCTTCGTTCTCCATTATTCGTTCTACTATGCTTATATATTATTTATCTATATATATATATATATATATATATATATATATATATATATATATATATACATACATACATACATACATACATACATATTAAATAGCGTAATACCCTTGTCTATTCTCTCTCTTTCTCCTCTTTTCATATTTATTATATACATACGCACTTTTCTTTAAGTTGCGTCTTTTTAACAAGTCCGCGAACTAACGAGAATTGAAGAAAAGAGGGGGTGGGGGAGGGACACCGGATTTTAATTTTCCAGCGACGCGAATGACGCAAATTCGTTTGTTTGGTTGGCGGAATATCATTGCAATTGCTATATATAAAATAATAATAATAAGAATTGGTTAAAGGCGGAAGCGTGTCGCTCGAAATACGTCGCGGCGTCTTTTTTTTTCCTCCTCATTTCGGAGCGTTCTTTCTCCCCACCCCCCTCCCCTCAGGGTCCTCTTATATAAGAATTCTCCGAGCGGCACGCTATGTCGATTTAAATATCTCCATTATAAGCTTTTTTCCCCCAACTTTCTGATTTGCCAATCTTTTTTTCATATCGAAGGATATGAGATGATCGGATGATTTTTTTTTTGTTCTTATTAAAGTATTTGCTTTTTTCCCTTTTCTAATATTTTGGATGAAAACACCATTAGAATGATATTTATCCTTATTTAAACTGTCTTTGCTTATATATATATATATATATATATATATATATATATATATATATATATATATATATATATATGCTAAGGAAACGTCCAGCAAAATAAAAAACGCAATCCTGTTGACTGATGTTAAATATTTGACAAAACGTGCTTCATTTTATCCGCTCCAGCGGACGCGCGGCGCGTTCTCTTATTTAATAAATACACACACTTACACATATATACAGATATATATATATATATATATATATATATATATATATATATATATATATATAGTGCATAACAAAACATTTTTATCGATTGCGAAATCGACGCGTGTCTCCTACCCGTACTTCTTTCTTTTTTTTCCTCCTCTCTTCCTGTTTTAATAATTCGAAAGGCGCCGCGCGCGTCAAGCTTTCCTGTATAAATGTACGGGATTAAAGCGACTCGGCTCGAGCGCTTCCGATCCCGACGATGACGACGACGACGAGGACTTGGTATATGTAAATAACAAATTACATAATGAATGTTTAAATAATAGACGTTATTATGGGACCGTTGATGAATACTGAACGATAAACTTTCAACTTTATATTGTATGCCCGATCTGATTCTTGTATTATGCGTACTTTTTTCCTTTCTTTTTTGAATGTATATTTATATAATAATAATTACTAATATAATTATGATAATTTTTAATGCATCATACGTGAAAAATTGTTTGTTATATATTTAACAATTAATTTCAATTAATGCAAATTTTTCCGGGAATAAAAAAAACGTCGAAATTTTCACCCTTAAATCAGTATATATTTCTTTTATTTGATTTGCACGAAAGGCTATATCAACAGTGGATTGTTGACTGGTTTAGTGCAGCGAATGTATTACTGATTTTTAACAGTCGATAGGTTGAATTCATTTTTGGAGAGTCTAGCAATGTTTCATAGAATACATAAAAAAAAATCTCGTAAAAAAAGTTTCTTTATACTGTCTACAAGAATAAGCAGTGGTTCATGAAAAAAAAATTTTTCCTCCCCGTACATTGAGAATTGAAATATATAAATACGGACACGCACACAATAATGAGGAAGCAAAAATATTAATACGCACAAAGATATATATATTAAAAATATCTAATGAATAATATAATATAAATAATGAAATAAATAAAATGTAATGAAAGAAAATAATAAAAAATAACGAACATCATCTTTTTCCCGAAACAGCTAAATCCCCGTTCTTCCCGAGCCTCGACGAGCAGGGCAGCAATCTCCTCGAGGACCCGAGCGCCGTCGGCCAGCTCGACGGCGTCGGCGTCGGCGTCGGCGTCGGCGTCGGGGTCGGGGTGAACGTCGTCGGCGGCGGCGGCGTGATGTCCGCGCCCCAGACGGCGCCGCTCTCGTCGCCTAGCCGCAGCAGCCCCCACAGCCAGGGCAGCGAGACGGGCGAGCGCTTCTCGAGGAAGGTCTTCGTGGGCGGACTGCCGCCCGACATCGACGAAGGTTCGTAGATATCGCGCGGGCGCGATGTGTGCGCGGGTGTGGAATTTATCTATATATATAGGTGTATCGATGGATGTATAATAGGCGATTTGTTATTGCGATTTTTTAAACTAATATTAAAGTTAAGCCCGGTTGAATTTTGTTCGAGAACTTTTTAAAAATATTGAAATACAGAATTTATATTTTCCGTTGTTTTCTTTTCATACAACAAAAATTACGCGACGTTACTTAATTTTAATATAGGTATATAAATCTGTATCTGTATATAAAATCATGTACTATAATAATATCAAAATCCAGTCATTTTTACTAATTGGAATAAAGATAGTCAATGTAATTCATTCATGAATATTTCACATAAATTTGCGAATATGTTTTCTATAATTGTTACGTCGAAGAAGACAATAGATTCACTTTGCACAATTGAAATATTATATGGTCGGTAATATAATAGTACAGGGAAGACTAAGTTCATATAATGATCCATGAAATATCCATTATGCCACTGTAGTGAATTTGTTAAAAGAAGGCGAATTTTCATTAATCTTAGGTATGATTTAAACAAATAACTATAAAATAACATACTTAAAAAAAGGTGAAATTCTCTCTCTCTCTCTCTCTCTCTCTCTCTCTCTCTCTGATATTTATAAATATATTACATAAATATTATAATTTTACATTCCATTCTGACGGGATAAAAAATTTATGAGACAGCGACTTTTACTTTTTTAAAACATACATACATACATATATATATATATATATATATATATATATATATATATATATATACACATATATATAGATCTAAATGACTTTATTATTATTTATTTGAATTATAATTCATAAAACTTTTTAATGAAGAAGTTTTTCATTTAACGTTTGGCATAGTATATAAATTGGATCGACGAAAGAGCTATCTGTGTGTATTAGTGTGCCTGCCTGCGTGTGGCAAGCGTTTTAAATGACAAAAATTCCATTTTCTTTATTCTTTCTTTTAAACATTACAACAGACGAAATCACAGCGAGTTTCCGGAGCTTTGGCCCGCTGGTTGTCGATTGGCCACACAAGGCAGAAAGCAAATCGTACTTTCCACCTAAGGGATACGCTTTCCTACTTTTCCAGGTAACATATCATATATATATATATATTCATGTATTTATCCTATGACTTCGCATATATCCCGGGAATTTTCTTCAAACTAAAAGAAAAGGAGCCGCAGATCATATATACAGACATACATATATATATATATATATATATATATATATATATATATATATATATATAGTAACTTGTAATTATCTCCTTAGAAAGCTTAAATTGTTAATTATCTCAATCTAATAACGTATATAAATTGAATAATTGAAGATGCGTAAACACGAGAGTTTCCCATTAAACTAATATATGATTCCATTAGCTTTTTATAATACTCTTTATATTTTATGCTTTCTGCGTAAGTTATTCCAAAATGATGCATTCAGTTTTTTTCTAAATTTGTGAATTGAAATCTTAAGAATTTTAACGAAAGCCCCCCAATCAAAATATTATTTATCAAAACTAAACAAAATAAAAATCCTTTTATTCTTTCGAGGTTGAATTATTTATGTATGGAAAAAAATAGTTCTATACGTAATTTTTTCGCGATGATTAGGTTTTTCTACCCGCTCGAAGTTCTATTACAAATTATAAAGTCTAAAGATAATTAACAAAATTCACAACGGTTTCGGCTGGAAAAGAATTATGGATATTTACTCTATCTGTACAATTATTTCTATATCTTAAAAACCACACGCACACCCATACACGCGCTCTCTCTCTCTCTTTCCCCCTACGCAGGACGAGGGCTCGGTCCAGCAGCTGATCGAGGCCTGCATCCAGGACGACGACAAGCTCTACCTCTGCGTCTCCTCGCCCACGATCAAGGACAAGCCCGTGCAGATACGGCCCTGGCGGCTGAGCGACGCCGACTTCGTGCTCGACGCCTCGATGCCCCTCGACCCGCGCAAGACCGTCTTCGTCGGCGGGGTGCCCCGGCCCCTCAAGGCCGTCGAGCTCGCGATGATCATGGACCGGCTCTACGGGGGCGTCTGTTACGCAGGCATCGACACCGATCCCGAGCTCAAGTATCCGAAGGGCGCGGGCCGCGTCGCGTTCAGCAATCAGCAGAGCTACATCGCGGCGATATCGGCCCGATTCGTTCAGCTGCAGCACAGCGACATCGACAAGAGGGTGAGGGAAAGGCGGCGGTTGCTTTTTTTTCGTTTTTGTTTTTTTTTTTTTTTTTTTTTGGTTGCAGCCGAACGACACAGCGCCCTCTTTTTCGAGGGAGGGGGGGGGCAAGATAAGGTTACGTAATTGGTATTCATAAATTACGAGACCGGATTATTAAAAAATAAGTATATAATTTCATGCGCAAATTAAGGAGATCTATTGATTCAAATATTAAATAAGACAGATATTTTATTAATCAAAACATTATTCATCAAAACAAACAAAACTTATTCGTCAAATACACGTCGCTCGCGCGAAGTTGTAACTGTTCTCTGAATTTTAGAAAATTATTTTTATTTACTTGAGGCTCTATTTCGAAACAATATTTACTTGAACTCGGACAATACATAAATTAAAGCCAATGCGTTCCTGGACGACGACCATTTGTATATTTTTGCAGGTTAATTAAAAATCGCATCCTCAAATCCTTGAACAACCGACGATATATAAATTATATTTCGAACGTCGCGCCACGCCGCGACGCGTCGAACCCGCGACGAAATCCACATTACATCGCATCATATGATTATTTATGTCTATCCCTGTCTCTCTCTTTCTCGCCGTCTCGCAGCTACTATATACATTATGATTTCTAGGTCGAGGTCAAGCCGTATGTTCTGGACGACCAGATGTGCGACGAGTGCCAGGGCCAGCGCTGCAACGGCAAGTTCGCGCCGTTTTTCTGCGCCAACGTCACTTGTCTACAGGTATATAGGATACACATATATATGTATAAGTAACGTACGCAATTATGGTTTTTTTTTCTCCCTTCTCCCCCCTCCCCGTTGAAGCGAAGTAATTACCTTGAACCTCCCTCCCGCACCCTCCCCTCCCCCGCGTTTCTAAAGCGCCTTGTGCAATTTCCGCGTGCGCCGCATTACCTCTATAATAGATTAATATGTCCTCTCGCTTCAATGTTGCGTTACGGTTACTTCGTTAACGGAGCGGTGCGCCAGTTAAATCATAACGTCGTCGTAAATTCATATAGTGCATTTATATATAAAGTCTCTTGTCATATACATGTATGTATTTTAAATCGTAAATTTATTATACAGTTAAAGAAAATAGGATTGGGAAGTTTTGCCGGCATGTAACTGAAAAGACAACTTTAAGCGCGTATAACTGAATATTTCTTTGAACTATTTTTTCAATGTCGATACAAATATGAAAGTTATTTAACGTTATAAATAAATATTTTATATTAAATTATTATAATAAATTATTATTCTATTTTATCGTTTTTCTTCGAGTGCACGAGGAATCAAATTTTATAATAACGTATAACTGAAACTATTGTTCATTTAAATGGACTTTTAGTTTTTTAATTTATATGTATATCCAGTCAATTTCAAACAGTAGCTTTTATTAGCATAATAGTAAATTATCCAATATGTTCGTAAAATGCGAATTTACACCTGCGTGCTGATTGATAGACGTGTCTCTGAGAATTACGCTGACCTGTATCTCGATCAAATTATACGTTCACTTTGCATATGCTATGGTTTTTAGGATAGAAAACGTATTCAGCATTTGATTTGCTAAATATACGACGTGAAAAAGTAAACATTAAATTTCACACAGATTACGTAATTCTCTCACAGCATAGTTTTACGGAATTTCATGACTTTTTCGTACAATAATTTGAAGGATAATACGTGTATTCGAAGTAAATTTTCAATATCGGAAGATTTTTTTTAACAGCCTGCGGGTGTAAAATAGCATTTTATCGAGCCACCGATAAAAAGGCAATGATAAAACTTTCAATTTTCCACGGTACATGATGATTATCTCTATAAAAACAAAAAACAATCCCGCGCTCAATTTCAGTACTACTGCGAGCACTGCTGGGCGACGATCCACTCGCGGCCAGGTCGCGAGTTCCACAAGCCCCTGGTGAAGGAGGGCGCCGACCGGCCCCGCGCGGTACCCTTTCGCTGGTGTTAACCCTAGGCCCAAGCGCTGCAGCAGCAGCAGCAGCAGCAGCAACAACAAAAGCAGCAGCAGCCGCCGCAGTCGCTGCAGCAACGGCAGCAACAGCAACAACAGCACCACCACCACCAGCACCACCATCACCACCATCACCAGCAGCAGCAGCAGCAGCATCACCACCACCACCATCATCAACAGCAGCAGCAGCAGCAGCAGCAGCGCCATCGTCGTCCCTGAGACGTACGCGCGCATGCGCATGAGCGCGTGGGGGCAGCTCGCGAATTTTCAATAACGCCGAGAGAGCGAATGAAATAATATACGATAAATATTAACGTAATGAACGAATATATGATGAACGCGAAGAATAACCAGAGAGGGGAAAATGTACAGGGGATTTAGGTGATAGAGGGAGAGAGAACCGGCTCTCTTTTGTTGCGAGATATATAAATACACAGAGGCGCGCTTATATTTATATAATACGTCAATCGACCGACAGCCCCAGTGATCCTCTTCATATATATATATATATATATATATATATATATATATATATATCTAGGCTAGTTGAAAAAAAGTGCGAGGACCCGCGGTGCGGATGAAACTAGGGGAAAAATATAGGCGTCGTCGTTTTTTTTTTATATCTCATATATGTAGGTCGCGTTTTCTCCCGATCACAGCCCCGCCTCGTTATATAATTATACAGAGTCGAGAGGGATAACGATATATATAGACGGAAACCTGTTCCCCCTCCCTCCCCCTGGAAAGCAACGCCAGGAGGCAAGGGGTTGGTGGGCCGCGAAAAATGAAAAAGGTAGACGCGCGCAGCACGTCGTCTTTTTGGATGGAATGTGAGGAAGCGAGATCGGAAGTAGGTACGGAGATAACGAAAGGAGAAACAAAAAACCCCATCACACAATTACTACTATTCTAATGCCACTCCGCTGAAGAAAAAAAAAACACTTTCAACCACCACTACTACTATTACTACTGCACTTTATTACTACTACTACTACCTACTACTACTACTATTACTACTAAAAAAAAGCTATACGTTATTGCGATAAAAAGAAATAATAAAACTCTATTCCTATCCTAATTACTCCATACTAATTACTCTCGCAGCCATCTTTCACGGTGTGTTCTTTTCGCGACGAGCGAAAATGGAAGAAGGGCGAAGAATACAGGTGGAGGAGAGGAGGAGGAGGAGGAGGAAGAAAGAACGGAAAGAAGCGTAATTATAATAGATGAATTGAGGCGGGCATACGGCGCTTCTTCGGCCTCGGCATTAATTACCGAGACGCGAAAGTCTCGGATTAATATTGACGGGCAACGTTCCGCGTTTATCGTACGATGTCGCCCGTGTAGAAAAGAGTATATAAAACGTGGAGAAAGAGAAAAGAGACAGACGCAGGTGACGCGTGCATATAAACATGTATAGAATATGTGCACGCTCGCGTCGTGGTTTATTTTGTTCTACCGTATAGGAAAATGAAGAGTTGAACAAGTGGGTATTAATAATAGGATCGCTACGCGAAGAGACTGTATGTATTTAAAATAGTTGATGGCCCGACGCTCGGTTCTCTTCGTATTCTTTTAACTTTTCACGAATGTTATGGAAATAATCGATAAATGGAAAAATAAGCCGCGCTTTACTTCCCGCTCTGTGTTTTTGTTTTTGTTTGTTTTATTTTTTATTTTTATTTTTTTAAGTATCGTTATTAAAAGAAGAATGTCCAATTTTCTCTGTATCACACAGTTTCTCTAGCACCTAAGGATCTTCATAAAACCGTGTTTAATCAATAAATAGAAAGAGAAAGAAACGAGTAATAAGAAATAATTCACAATGCTAAAAAGAAAAAGACAGAAAACACAAAGCATGAGAAGCAGCACACATACTTGAAAAAAAAAAACAAAGTTATAGGTAATCGCTATTAATTGTGGAAAAGAAACGTACAGATACACATAGACACAAACATACACAGCAACAAATAGGCAATGCGTAACGCGTATATATGTCCTTTTTGCCGCGAGGCGACACGAAAGCGTCGTTACGAACGTTCATTATTATTAAGTGTAATAGGAAAAAAAAAGAGCGAGGATGCGCAACGCGTTGAATAAAGAGAGCCGCATAGGGTTCTGTAATATTATTATATCCGTCTCTCGATTGTTTCTACTACTACTATACCACTACTACTACTACTACTACTACCTCTACTACTACTATTAAAACTGCTACCACACTGTGTGACTGCAGAAAGCAGGCAGCAACGGAAAAAAAGGGGAAAATATCCGTACTTTTTTTACCTTTAGGATCGGTGCAATTGTGCAAGTGATCTTTATATTTGTTTTTTTTGTTTTTCTATGACCGCTCAACTCTGTACCCTTCGCGGTACATGTCGAGCGGGTAACGAAGTGTTGTATATGTAATAAGCTATATGTAAGTTATATATAATTTCAACAAAAAAGAAAAAGAAAAAGGTTATTATATATAATTTGCCCAACGATCATTTTTTTTTCGTTCGACAGGGAATTTTGAAAACTCTTCTTACGTTATTTTTTTCAATTTTTTTTTCTCGCCTTTTGCTGATTCGTTAGTTCAGGAACGTCACATCGTTAAGTATATTTGTATATTACTTAATTGAGTTTCTCGCCAACGGAAATTAACGGAAATGACGTTGTTCGTTCGAAAATAATTATTTGTACCTAGGTTTATACTTATTTAATAAGTTTTCTTTTTATTTAATTGTTGTTGAAAGCGCGATTTTTACGTATTTTGATGTCAAGTTTAAAAACTGAAATAGGAAAAATTTTGGAAAGTTTATATACTATATATTTTTTCATCGGTTGTATATCGAGTGTTTTCGGCGGCGAGTTGCGCGCTTGTGATGTACCTGAGCGTAAATTTAGAATTATTCTAAAAAAACAACAAAGAAAAACAAAAAAAAAAAAAACAAAAACAAGACGATCGTGTATCGAATCGTTTGACTCGTCGAAGCTTCCTTTGCACGAATTTTTACCAAAAAGTATAACGAATAATAAGGCGTTTACTATATATTAAAATTAAGCAACGCTTCTGATTGCACTTTTCGACGTCGAGCACACATTGAGAAGACAATAAGAAATAATCTTCGAAGACAGAAGTTTGTGCCTCACATTGAAAAGACTTTGAATTGTCAAAGGGAAATTAAATAAATTGACTTTGCTTGTTTTGTAATCTTCTGATCTATATTGTAGTTTTTATATATTTCATAAAGTTGTACGTACGATATTTATTTATAATTCAATGTTGTTTCTACTGTACATTATTATTCATAAAGAGATTAAATAAATGATTTAAAGTTTTATATTGAAATGATGATGTAGTTTACAGTGCTTCTTTTATTTCTTAGATTTAGGTAATGCAAAATTTCAATATATATATATATATATATATATATATATATATATATATATATATGCATATGTGGATGGGTGTACATATAACACACACATATGCATGTATATATTACAAATACAAGTCTGGTTAGTTATTTAATAAATATATAAAATATATTAACTTATTTTATCATATAAAGAATTTTATTCGTAAAAAGCAGTATTATTTTTATATATTTTTGCACTAAACTTTTGATATAAAGAAATATCTATTTAAAAAACTTTTTATTTCAAACTTATCTCAATTTTATACTTAAAATAAATTGTTTAATTGTATTAGTAAGTTTTTTTTATAAATGTAAAATTAGAAATCAAGCCTATTCATTCGATAATTGAATATTGATAATTGATAATTTTGAGTATATAAGATTATTATTCTTAATATTACTCAATAATATATTAGTAATTTAGTATGTATGAATAAATATAATTTATATAAATTATGTAACGAAGCAAAAAAAAAAATTAAAATCTTCTGTTAACTAGAAAATCATAAATGTTTTACAATATAGCAAGCAAAAATCAATTGTTTGATATTTCTTTTACGTTTTAAGGCTAGAAAATAGCCAATATGAATATAGGCCGTTCTGAATTAAGAATTTGAAGCCTCGAGAAGTCAAGCGATTGTCAGCAATCGAATCAGCAAAATATTTGTAACATGCAAAGTGAAAGAAACGTAAGCGAGCTTGAGCGACGAGAGAAAGAAAAGGGGAAAGCTAGACGGTTGTAGAACGAGAGAGAAAGAGCGAAAACGAAATGACATTCGTATAAAAGCAAAATGATAGGAAACTCACCTCTTCTCATGTAAATAAAAAAATAATATAAATTAGGAAAATCTCATTGCTATAAATGTCCGCGCGCCGACAGCGCTCGATATTTTTTCTTTCTCTTTCAGAGAAAAGGTCAATCTTTTTTCTAAAAAAAAAAACAAACAAAAAAAAAACAAAAAAAACGACTTAAGTACACAGCTACACACACACATACTTGATCACGATTTCTTATCTCGGTGTATATAATCAAACAAAAATGCAGTTAAAATAAGAATATAATTAATAATGCAGTCATGTAGTTCAAATTGAGAGAGGTTTTCGAGATATTGTGTGTGAAAAAAAAACAAAGCAAATGAAAGAGCGAGGGAAAGTTTGCAATGAAAAATTGCAAGAATATTTTCCAAGGCGCATACTTACTTATAGCTCAATGTGAATTTGTATGCGGATGGCCGTAGAGCAGCGATGGTTATTCCTTTATGTTTTTTCACGAACGTAATTAAATGTATACCGTAGTCGCCAAATGCATAAACTGCATAAAGTGTTTAGTAATATATATTAATTAGATCTAACAATATTACCATTGCACGGATGGGGCAAAGATCATTTATATATTACTAGTATTGTGCATAATACTATTTTCGAATATTATAATTACAGTGCTAATAATATATATATCAGTATTGATTGTTGATAACGTAATGTGAATATATATTACTAAATGCATCCATTATAATAAAAGACAAAACCAAAACGAGAATGATTGTTTCGCGCATCTTCCCGCAACTTATTGACGTTTTTAATCTAAATGCACACACACCGAACACGTAATTTAAAAAAAAATGATACCGACATTTGCAAAACTCACTTAAATATGTAAACGTATATTATAAAGTACCTACACCATAACACGCAGAATAATAATAAATAATAATATTAATAATTATTAATATAATAATAAACAAAAGTAACGAGTGTTTAAAGAATTTTTCTCGACGAGACAGAATAAATAACCGTACATATAATTGTAATCCGAATATTTTTTAAGAATAGACAGTCTCGACGGTGAGACAGTTTTTTTATTTTTATATCGATTTTTCGAATTTATTATGATACTTTATTTTTTTTTAATAAAACAAGCAAAACGAAAGAAACAAAACACATAAAGCGTAGATGATAAAAAAAATAGAGGTAGAGAAGTTATCGCATTAAGGGTTGAGAAATGTTGGGCGAGAATACGATGCGAGATAAGGATTACGTAGTCGAGAAATCGCGATTAAAAGTCTAAAAGCTGGTTTTACCGTCGAAAATGCGCCACCACGCGAAGATGATGGAAATAATTATGTAAAAAAAATAATAATAATACAATACATTAAAGGATATAGTAATTGGGCATGAAACAAAAATTAGCTTCATTGGCAGATGAATGG
Organism: Sycobia sp. Sy_11; assembly: GCA_018907035.1. NCBI lineage: Eukaryota > Metazoa > Arthropoda > Insecta > Hymenoptera > Epichrysomallidae > Sycobia > Sycobia sp. Sy_11. The sequence goes on from JACCIC010000040.1 coordinate 3,526,694, forward strand.
AGAAGACGAAGCAAAAAGGAACGGATAAGGATCGAAGGAAATAACAAAGAAGTAACCTCCACACACACACACATATATATATAAATATACATATATATATTTATTTTTTTGGTCTCCTTTTTGTATATATATATAGCTTGCCGCCGTAGGATTTAGGTGGCATTTAGATGAATCACGCGAAAGTCGGCCGATCGATCGATCTCTTTGATGAGTCAAAACGATAAAGAATAATTATTAAACAAAATAAAAATAAATAAAAATAAATCTTAGCTGAATTGAAAAAAAAGTAAATAATTAAGTAAAAAATAAGAAGAAATAAGAGAGGCGAAGAACGAGAGTCGAGAATATTGAAAAATTATGGCAAAAATAAAGATGATTTTCTCCCCGCGTTCATCGGACGAGGGTACATCAAAAGAAAGAGAAACAAAAGAAAGAATTTTTTTAAAAAAATGACCAATAAGTAATCGTATTTATTTTACGAATATTTCGTTGTGCTCGTACGAAAGTTCGTGAACGCCTGCAAAGAAAAGAAACAAGGGGATTAAAAAAATTTGTACATGCATGAAGCAAATATCGGGACATGATAAAAACCAAACGAGCATTAGTTAGTGCAATTTAAAAAAAAAAAGGCGAAAAAGCGCAATCGTTGAAAGCGCCGTGATGGCCTTATTAACAGAGAAAATTTTAATAAGAATAAATAATTAGAAGAGTTGCGTGATTGAACATTGAAGATAAAAGAAATAAAGTATAATAAATTTCCGAGATTCTCGATCTCTTCGCGACTGCAGGGAGAGGATAAAAGAAAAAGGGACGAACGCACGTGACGCTCGCAGTCAAATTTATAAATAAAAAAAATATATAAATATATATATTGTATTATGTAATATATAATTAAAAAAAAAAATACAACACAATTCATACGAGTAGGCTTCATTCTGTGCGCATCTTTTTTCTTTGATTGATTTCGACCTCTCTTAAATTCAATCATGAAAGAACGCACGGAAGTAAACACGTAATTATTAACACGATTTTTCAAAGTATAGGGAAAGTTAAGGGCGAAGAACAGCTGGATTATTCGATGAGAAGAGCTATATATAGATATTATATACATATAGAAAAATGCGCAATGCGCGCCGATAATCGATATAGTAGTAAAAAAAAAATTTACTTAGGTACCAATTCTCCTAAATCAATCCATAATTAATATACAAATAAATAAATAAATAGAGATATATATGTGTATATATATATATATATATATATATATATATATATATATATAGAGAGAGAGAGAGAGAGAGAGAGAGAGAGAGAGAGAAGTAGCATTATTTCAATACCTGAAGAATCATCGATAGATCGGCGATTTGAGGAAAAAAAAAACTTTTTCTACACGATTAATTAAGGAGAAATCCCTCTAATTTTTTATGCGTACGCTGCGCGACCGATGGTTACCGATAACGTTATAACTAATATGACTAATCTTTACTACTCTCAACACGTATTTATCCGTACGTAAAAGCACTTAAATTTTTCAAATTATATCATAGCAGCATGCACGTCGTTCAGAAAAGCTTGAATGAATGCTTTCAGTTTCTTAAAATTCCCGTTTATATAAATATATATAAAGAACAATTTTTCATATGCTTTTTAATGTTGGAAATTTTTCAAAATTTCAAACTTTTTAACATATACGTTTAATGCATATTTTTAGTAATAATTTATAACGATCTTGCATTTTATTTGCACACACATTGAAGAGCTTTTGGAAGGTTAAAAATTGTTCACTATTTTCTGAGACAAATATGCGCATTAAACAATGAATAAAATGTTAAATAAAGCTTCATGTTTTTAGGCACATTTAAGTTATTATATATACATATATATTTCAAAAGTAGTCGGAAAATTTTCAAATAAAATTCGCTGTGGCGCGGAAACATAATAATATTAATACTGATAACAATAATAATAATTATAACAAAAACGCTTTATGAAAAAGTTCGCGGGCTGTAAAATCGTTTTTCCGTTTTTCGACATCTGAAAAATAAAATCATCGTTCCAATCGCGAGCAGGTATTGGATTGACTTCTCGTTCATCGAATGGTCTTTGCCGTTACGATTGCGAGAGGTGGAGGAAGGGGAGGGGGGGGTGAATCCTCGGGCGCGCATGCATCAGACTCGTTTACTTTGAGACTGAATGGGTATTCGAAATTCCATTAATAGAGAAAAGAAAATCAAACTTTGAATCGTTATATAAAGCTTTTCCTTCGTATTACAGCAGAAATAAGAAATAAAAAATCAGACCGAATGATTTTCTTGCGTGTTTTCGTCCTTTCCTATCAGCTGTTCGATATACATCTATACTCTCGAAAATCTTTCGCTATCTTTAGAGGAACTTTATAAAACAGAGGAAAATAAAGGAAAAATAGAGGAAAATAATGAGCGACAGAATTTTGAACATATCATACCGAGATCGGAAAGAACTTAGAAGGAATAGTCAATGAAAAGAGAGAGAAAAAAGGAAGATTAGTTAAGAACCGTCAAAACGTAAAAAGGCTTAAGTAAAAAAAAAACATCCGAAAATTCGAATTTAAAATTCTCGAGCTTTCAATTTGAAGACACATCGAAAGAAGCGAAGATTTTTCGAGGATACGTTGATGTTGACGAGATCAATGAAATTGGCAAGAGAAAAAAATCAAAGCAAATCGATGTATTTAGACAAAGAAGAAGAAAAAACAAATCAGAAACACAGACACACACACGCCCTCTTTCGCGCGTGTAGAGACGAGAAGGATATGGTAATCGTTATAAAAAAAAAACATAATAATAAAGTAATGTGTTAGGTGTGCGATTCTTTACCTCTTTTGTAATACGTGTGATAAAGCATAATATATTTAATATTGTAATTGCGACGATAATAAATACGTGTGCATAACATATGACCCGAAGAAGAAAATACCATACTCGATAAATATACGTACGATTATATATGATTTGAGTGCATATATGTATATGTATATGTATATATATATATATATATATATATATATATATATATATATATATATAGAATCGTTCTTATATAACTGTACGTAAAAACCGGGAAAATTTTATACACAATTTGTACGTTGTAATATATAATTAAATAATATCAATATATTGTGTGCTTTTTGTTTGTTTGGTTATTTAACGTCGCTTCATTTATGCTTCCAAATAGTGGTGCTAATTGTGACATAAATAGCGACGGAGGTCTACTACGGTATTTGCCAACGACGTACATGTAAATTTTTTACAGGGGCGCTTGTGCGTCAATCGTCCGAGACCGGGACTTGTAACTCGGATCACCGATTTACTAGTCCTTAGCTCTAGCGATCGAGCCAGCCTAGACCTCATCTATATATTACGATTACATTTTACAATTAACATTAGCTTTACGTAATTATTTTGTATAATTATTTTCCTGGAAACGTTGATCTTTTTTTCTCCGGGGAGTCTGTACGATTATATATAAATATACGCTCGATATATTTGTATATATTTTTATATACGCGTATTTTATCCATTGCTCCAGATAAACTAATATAATAATTGATAATAAACAATCGAGGCATCTTAAATATTGCGAATTCATTTTAGGTTGACGTTTTCTGTATAATAAATAGGAAATAAAAACAGGTGCGTGGACTTTGGGTAAAGGATATAAAATGAAATATCATTTTAATGGATGTCGCAAAGATCGACGAAAAAGAAAAACTAATTTAGCAAAACCGTACACGGATAAATGAAAATCGACGGAAGGACGATTAAAAGCGCGAGAAAAAATCGATGGCAATCGGATAATGCGATTTCACGAATATGTAAACGACAATGAGAGGGAGAAAATAACAAGAAAGAGAAACGGGCAAGTTGCGTAAGAAAAACTGCCGCGAACATGATAAACACAATGGAGGGATAAATAACGTTGTTGAACGAAGAAACAATAAGTAAAATAGGACGAGGCGTAAGAGGGAGAGGATAGGACAAGGATAAATAACATAATGGTAGTCATTTAAACAATAGATTTGTATTTTTCAGTGTTGAAAAGTTTTTTATACTGCTGTTATATTCTTGTCTAAAATATCTTAGGTTTCGAACTCTCGGAGTGAGTGACTGCGGTTGCGCGTGTGCGAGTATATTAGATATGATGCGCAGGTGCGTTAGATTGATAAAACTATATAATTATTGATTTGAAATGAGCGAACGGCAAATATTTTTGACGGGATCTCGTCGAGGTTTGTTTTCCTACGTGGCTGTAGAATTATTCTTTTATTCCCGTAATTATCATCACTCGTCGGTAGACCGAGCTTACACAGGACCCGGAAAAAACACGCACGCACGCGCGCGCGTATACCCGGATACCCACTTGCCCACCCACCCACTCACACATGCAAACACACGCGCACACACACACACACACACACCGTCCAATAATAAGACCTCATGTTTTTTTCTACTAATGCATGCTTTTTATACGTATGCTTTCTTCTGACTTTTTCGTTATTTATATATGAAAACGAAAACGGAAATTTCGTTATATATATGAAAACTGTTTTTTTTTCAGGCTCTATTGAGCGATTTTTTTACTGTAAGGACGACTAAAAAATTAGTATTAAATATAGACAGATTTATTATTGGTCGTAAGATATGCGCAATTTGTTGCTCCATTATATATTTTAAAACGTAAAATTATAATATTAATTAGAAATAATTGTAATTATAAAATTATAATATTCACTAATGCTAGTTGCCCTACGTTTTAATGAATCAAAGATTTTATAATTTATTTAAGTGCATCCAAGATGTCTCGTGTATTTTTATGAGTATCTAAAGTGTTAACTTGGTTGTATAAATTATGGGCAATTTTCTAGAAAATAATTGTAATAATTAAGCTTTTATATTTTAAATAACCAAATATAATTTTAAGTCTTTAGTCGTCTCTCAGTAATAAACTTGTTCAGTGCAGTGAGAAAAATAAATCGTCATGAAAAAAAAAAAAAAAAATTCAATAAAAAACAAAATAAAAAGAACATGGCGAAAGAAGAAATCGAGGGCAAACATTTGAATTTTTTATAATAGAGAGTATCAGCGCGTGGCTGATTATAGCTTTGCTCGAACAGTCAAAGAATTTCGAAGTGATACGTACGAGTCGTGCGTACTTCCTACATAAAGATTTTTTATCCTGAATATCTTTTTATTACGTTATTTTATACGCATATACATATATACATATATATATATATATATATATATATATATATATATATATATATATACAAATATAATGTTTTAATTTCTTTATATTTTTTTGCTACCTTATAATAATTATTGGATTTTTAACTAGATCGAATTATTTAGTAAGCGATTGTTCTTATCGCAAATTGATATATATTATTATTATTATATTAATATTATTAATGTAAAGCCGTCTCTTTTTTTTCTCGCGACAGATTGAAATGATTTTTATTTTTTTATATAAAGTTATTATTTTACGAATATATTATTAGTTGTAATAATTATAATAATTGATAATATTGATCATTAATTATTATCGATTGCATGAATTATAATATTTAATTCATTGCTATATATATTGTTGCGCAATCCCTCGATAATATGCAAGTTCGTTTTTACACATCTATATAATGGCTTAATAATAAAACCGTTAAGTCCATAACGATTTGTATAGAGTATATATTATTTGCCTTTAATTTTACGCGAAAATAAACTCCTAGTGACTAAATAGAGCAGATGAAACTTTCATATATATATTTTTTCCTACGTCTTCTTATACATATTTTTTGTGTCTTTGTTTTATTATATTTTACTTTTTTATTTAGGAAACATTAAATATACTGTATGACGTTTATATAAATTTCTAAACGAGAAATCGATTTAGGTCCGGAAAAAAGTAGTTATACTTTCCGACTGTTCATTTGTATTGATTCTTTTTTTTCTCGTCTATTCATCCTTTAGTGATACTGGCACTTGGGAAAAAAAAAATTAACAAAATTACCTACTTAACGAATTAGACACGATCTAAAATCAATTTTGTCGAGATATATATTTAACAGGCAGCAGCCGTGATTGCCGTGGCGCAGAATTTTTCTCTGAATGCAATCATAAAAAAGAAAAGAAAAGAAAACACAGCTTCGGTTAGTAAAATTGTATAATTTATAAGAAAAAGAAATCAAGGTGTATGGTAATTTTTTTAATGAAATAATTTTTTTCTCGTGTTTTGCAAGTCTTTCTTAGGTCTTTACCGGTCGCGTCGCTATTTTGTAGAGATCTCCACGTACCAAAGAACACAAACACACCTACACGTACACGTATTTTATTATCACTATACGCAAATTTCTGCTTACCATTTATCAACACTTACACAAACGTGACAAAAAAATAAAATAAAATAAATGAAATTAAAGTAAGGGTAACTTTTGACGTCGACACTCTCATAGAAATAAAATTACATGATAAATATTATATATACATACACACATAGAGTCTTGCAGAATTTATGCAATATTGTGCTATTCTAAACCGAAAATTCTACCTTCGGTTTTTTTTTAAATCTTTGAATATACATATATAAATGTATATATATATATATATATATATATATATATATATATATATATATACACAATAATTTTCCTGCGTTAACCATAATGAAAATGCTATAATAATAAGAATAATATTAATAATAATAATATTAATAATAATCAGAGCTAATATTTTTCCAATAATCAATTGCAAAGTTTTCAAATAGTTTACAGAAGATTTAGCTTACATCTAAAACTAGCATAAATTCTGTTTAAATAATAATTAAAGTTTATACAAGCTTGATTATCAACGACAACAAAATATAGTTCTTTCGTCGATGTTACACCGAAGAATTCTCTGCTCTCGACTTTTTAGGCCACACAAGGTATACCATGAATAATGCGTCTAATTTTTAATTTGATTATAGATGGAAAAAGAGGAAGGCATGGGACAAACGTTGCAAAGCTAATTAAAACACAGAGGAAATCTGTATCTAGGAAAATAAAAAAATATTTGAAAAAAAAAGAAAAATGGGACACCTTGCGCATAGTCGAATGCATATAATATCGTATAAAATTCGTCGATCTATTCTGTTTTTTATTTTAATTTATAGATATATTTGTAACTCTTAATATTTTATAATATGTAAATCCTTCAGTTGTTTCTCTTAATAATCTCTTATAAATGTTTTTTCGCTCTTCTCTTTATTGTGCAAAGTATATAATATGATGATATATTATAAAGAACGCAAAAATGAGAATAGAAAAAAATTATTAACGCGATTAATGTGGATTCGCCACCGCGTTATCCTTCGTTGTATAGGTCAAATGATGCTGGGCGCAGTGCAATGTGTTTTTATTAAGTGCGAAGTTTTCTTTCATTCAAATGCCGTCGCGCTATAACATTCGGCAAAAAAAAAATGAAATAGTGCAAGACCGGCAATTTTGTGTGTGTGTGTGTGTGTGTGTGTGTGTGTGTGTGTGTGTGTGTGTGTGTGTGTGTGTGTGTGTGTGTGTGTGTGTGTGTGTGTGTGTGTGTGTGTGTGTGTGTGTGTGTGTGTGTGTGTTATGCATGTTTGTTATGCGTGTGCGAGAGCGCAAGAGGGATTGGGACGAGGGGAGATAGAGTGAGGGAGAGAGGGCGAAAGAGAAAAGCGCGAGGGGCTCAAAGAAAACAAGTTTGAAAATTGTGTGATTCGTCTTTTATATATATATATATATGAGACGAAATGATTATTGAAAATGATTATTATGCGATGTGAATGAAATTATTCTGTAATACAAGGCGTCGTCGCACCGATTGGACACTTAGACTTTTCTTGTTTGTCTTTCGTACTTTTGTAAAAGAAAATTATTGTAATTATGTAAGGAAAAACAAAAATAAAAAAAATGAAAATGAATCTGCGATTTTCACGCTGCGAAAATCTTCTTGCTCAGTGTGCCCGCGCAATATGTGACGTGGGTCATTATAGGGATTATTCGTCCTGCAATTGCGCATAGGACATACGCGCATGTTCACATATATATTATTATGCCGCGTGTACTGTTTATATAATAGGATAAATTGAAGAGTGGAAGAAGTTTCGCAGCTGTTGAAAATTACGCGGTGTCGTGAATTATGTAGAAGCGATTTATGATTGCAAGTATGGTTGAGTTGATGGCCGCATTCACGATTGTTCATGCAACAGCGTCGATTTATATATTAATTATTATTATTGTATTTGCGTATACAAAAAGAATGAAACTGCGGAAGCTAAAAAAAAGAAAAAGAACCTATACGAATGGAAATTTGTTATGAATTTTGAGGAAAAGCGTTTCCCCGTCAAATTAAACTAATTGGAAACCTTTTCTGCATATTAGCTTAAGAGTTTTTTCTATATTTTATTGGACCTTGATTGTTTTTTTTTTCTTTTTTATTAATCGTCTATGTGACCTTTTTTATATAGCGTGAATTTTTTCTATATGAAGGTATATTATATAGCTTCTCTTTGATGAATTTGTGATCCTTCTTTATAAATATAAATATTGAGAAAGGCGAAACAAAATTGTCGAGACGGAAGATATATATTGTAAAACGAATAAACGACAGACTGTTAGGCCGAGCACTCTAGCGCGACGTGAGAGGATATTCAATTCGTAAATTAATGGAAATTGTAGCGAAGTAATAGCATCTCGCAGGGAGCAAAACTAGTCAAACTCTGGGTGTTAAGTGCAAGAAAGAATATAACAAACAAGCAACAAAAAAAAAACCAAGCTCCCCAAAATGTAAAAGATGATTTTCTTACTGCTGTAGAAAATATAGATGTGGTTGCACTCGGTGAGGTCGAAATTTTGTAGAAGAAATTTGTTGTAATCAATCGATAGCATGTTGATTAATATATATAAATACGTTTTCACGTTGAGAGTAATTTTAAGAAGCGAGATATTTTCGGAAAAAAAAAGTTTTTATAATCATTTGCGACGAAAATTGGAAAATGATCATTTTAAGATTCGATAAAAATATTTTATCATTACGATGAAAAAGATTTTTTTATATATACAATTATAATATTAATAATAATAATAATAATAATAATAATAATAATACTAATAATAATCAATGAATGATTTCAGATGAATTATTTCGTATGAATTATAATCGATAACTAGTGTATAAAAAAGTCTTTTTATAGAAAATTTATATAGATTTTTCAACGAGTGCGACTGATTTTTTAAAAATTCTGCAGCGTGCGCGAAGTGGAACAGGTGCAAGACAAGTCAGCCCCGATGTCGCACGTGAACATGTAATTTTGCGGCCTCATAATATACCTGTAACGTCTGCTTTAGGGAAAATATAAAAAAAAAAAAATAAATAAAATAAAAGAAAACGGATGCGAACTAATGGCATTGAAAACTTGTATGGAAAATTGCGAGAAAAGTTAAAGCAAAAAAAGTGTGCAAAAATTATTATGATTGTGCGTATAATAATAATCGATATCGACTAAAAGCAGTACGAATAATAGTTATTTAATCCGCAAGAGAGAGAAAAGAAAAAACAGAAAAAATATCGCTGTGTGAGTTTTGTCGTACAATGTTTGTAAAAGCGAACGAGAGTGTTTTTCCAATGTCCGTGTCCCGATTCGTCTGTTTTTTCTTAATATACTTCACAAGAATCTTGTTTATTTTTTTCTTCTGTTTTATTTGTATAACCGAGAGAAGAGAGTAGCACATGTGTTCTCCTTTATATATATATATATATATATATATATATATATATATATATATATATATATATATATTATACATATATTATATTTTTTGTCCTTAGATTTTAGACAAAGGAAACATTTTTTTGAAACCGACTTTTTTTTTAATCACCTAGAATAATTTTTATTATAATCTACTTAAGTAAAAAGAACTATGATGAAAATTTTTTATTTTTTTCTATTAAATAAAAACAAACAATTTAAAAAAAATATACATGACACACAGGGTGGCGTTCTTTTTTTTTCATTTTTCATGGTCCTCACACTAATCATTTTGCGCTCATAAGAGAGTAGCGTATATAATCGATCGTTCCGAGATCCTTCTTGTACCAAAGAGAAATCGCCAAATTTTAAATAATAACAGAACGAGAGCGCTATTATCACTGAATTTAAGCCATGCAGTATTGTCTGTATTTTGTAATATTGATAAAGCGTTTCTTTGTCCTCAATCCTTTTTCGGTCGCATATAAAGTAATATTTTTGAATCGCGAGATTTCAAAGTACGCTTCTGTATTGTGATTGAAAGTTTGAATGCAAACGATCAGGAAGAAGCCCAAAACGAAAAATAACACGATGGTCGAGAGAAATATTGTTGCATATTTGTCGGGACTTAAATTTTTCGAATATTCTTATAATAGACAGTAATCGTAGTTATTATTACTCGATTGACGATATTAATTAAATATTAGAGTATATATTATATAAATAAACGTTAGACGTGTATCGTCGTTAGCCAATTTAACATTACACTTTTTTACGATTCATTTTTTATCTAAACTAAAAAAATAAGGAAATAAAAAATGTGCAAATTAGTCAAATGAAACACTGTTAGTATTATACATTATATATATATATATATATATATATATATATATATATATATATATATATATGTCACGTGTTATTCTGTATATACGCTTATTAGTAGTGAATGAACAATTTCAATAATCCAGTTTTCGACTTAAGTCTATCTATATATTGATGAGTAATGATCACAGTCTGAACGAAGGCAGCCCCCCAAGACGATGAGCATTATTTACACACTTGTCAAGAAAAGGGGTAAAGCTTTCTGATCGGCTGATTATATATAGATAATAAAATATCTTTTTTACATACAATATTTCAATAATAAAAAAAAACCTTATTTGATCGGAAAAATTATCTAATCTAAATTTTTTTTATAATTTCATTAATAAGCCAATTAATTCAAGTATCACTTTAATCTTACTACTAATATAGAATATCTAACGGCTAGGAAATCGACGTAAATGATCAGATAATCGGAGAACGAGTATGCGTTCTTAATACGAAAGTGAGAAAATGGAAAGCACCTGTTTATTCATACATTATAAGTACATTTATTATCTCATGTATGTTGGATGTAAACAGAACAAAGAAGTTTCCATGGTAAAAATGATTAATTTCGAGATACGTTATACGAGAACTAAATTAAGGAAAGGGATGAGAAAAATCGAGAATGCAATTAAATTGACTTATAATGCGTATATATTACAATACTTATTATTGGAACGAAAGAAGAAATAATTAAGGCGAGGAATTTTTTAAAACTTTTTCTACGTACTAGCGAGAAAAACATGTAATAGTGAAAATTTTGCAAAAAAAAAAATTAATTATACGGTGTACTTGGCATACAGTGAAATAATACTATTATTTTGGACGAATTTCCACCAATGACACTTCGACAATTTGAACGGAGCTTTTTCTTCAACTTTTCGTTTGTTATCCCATTATAACAAACAATATAAATATAATTATAAATATACATTATAGCAGCAATAATTTAGATTTAAAGTATCTTTACCACGAAGACATTAAGTTACAAATTTATAATTTTAGCTTTATGGAATAGAAAAAAGGTTTAGTTTTGAAACTCAGTTGAAAGATAATGAATATTATAATTCACTATTAAGCAGTTGCAAATTTTTATTAATTTCAAACTTTAGCCAATCATGACATTTATTTAAAACTATTTTTCACTGCTGCGAGGAATTGAGAACTTTCCGAACATTTCATAATGAAGAATTCTAAATAAAATTTTCAACGCGTTCTAATTTCTCAGCTGTACATAAATAAAGGGCATGATTAACTCAAATTTTATAAAAATATAATATTTAGTTTGATATTATTTAAAATAGATTATATTTTTTGTTCGACCGGTAATTTTTTGAGGTTAGGATAATTTAATACTAAATTATCGCAGTGTTCCATTATAGCAGGAATTCCAATCAAAAGAAAGCTCTTTTAAAATCTCGGAACGAACACCTACGCTATCTGTCTTTATTTGGTTAATAGTTTCCATATGGATATGCTTACTCCTGTATGTGTATGTTAGAAAGTTCTAATTTACAAATTTCTGTGTCATCGGTATAGGATTTGGTCCAAAAAAATTGTTATTTATTTGCGCCTAAAATTATATCAGCTGATACTACGCAATTTTATTCAATATTACGTGTTCGATATATATACATATGTATATGATGCGCTATATATTACGACGGTTTGATACGGAGTTTCATAAAAGGATAGCCGAGGGCTTGTCAGGGATAATATAATCCAAAACGTCATTTACGCGAAAGAAAAGTGCTTTTAATCACGTTCGATACGCCCTGAAATCGAGAATAAAATATTAATATTCCTTAATAATTCTACAGGCGAATCTTTAATGATTTCACTTTGTGGGTCGATATACTGGAGTTACGTGCTACATCGAAGCCTGTCGTTGAAGAATAAAAAAAACGGTATAGAATTTAAATTGAACAACTTTTTCTTCCTAAAATATATATAATATCTATCCAAGTTTTATTCGAAATATGATAGTCCATATATTACAGTAGAGTAAAATATTTTTCCAGATTTTCTATCGCTTATGAAAAATAATAAAAACACGTGACTCTCTTAGGTTTTTCATCGTCCCGTCCATTATTTGCAAGCGTTCTATGTGTGTATTCGCGATACCTTTACTCGATTGAAGTTTCTGAATACGTATTATATATATATATCTCATCGGCCCATCCATCGATCGCGCCGCCGCGACGCGCATCAGAATTCCTGGTGCACAATATATTCATTATTATATCTATAAATATAATAAGTGTGTATGGCGCAGTATATAGATATAATGAAGGAGAAGAGAAAAACGGCAAATTAAACAATGTGTTCTTGTAAAAAAAAAAAAAAAAAAAATTATGCATAGATACGTCACTAGTATTAAAATCTGTATACTGATATATAGACAATTATGTAGGTTCTAAGATATGATTTTGAACTCGCAGTAAAGGAAAAAAAAACTTTCTAAAACTACGGTACCCGCGCGATGAGAAAGTAAAAAGGGTGCAATAATTTTTCTATAAACTAAAAAGCACGCTCGAAAATTACGTATACATAGAGTAAATTGCAATTATTTATGGGAACTTTTTTACCGTTTTCTTTTTCGTCGAATTGTCCCTCTTTGCACAAAAATGGCGCCTCATATTTTTGAATTAATATATATATATATATATATATATATATATATATATATATATATATATATGTATATGTATATGCAGAGCTTTGTATTATCAATATCGCGCTGATTTCTCGTTGCTTTTTCCATACAGTTTAATCTATTAAACATAAACGGGTATAAAATTAAAAAAAAATAATTTTAATAAAAAAAAATCTATTTTTAATGGCGATAATCTGTAACAATATATATCTATACTTTAACGAATTTTTATCGAATACAGATAGATAAGTGATCAATTGGCATAATCAATAATATCGATATTAAAATATATATACATACAATTCTTATACACCGTTCAACATCATAAATTGCTCTATGCGTAAAAGCCTAAAAATAAATTTGAATGGGCGATTTCACTAAACAATGAGAGCTTTTCTTTTTCATTGTTACCGCGTCGATTTGATGCATTTGATACAAACTCTTTGTACATTAGAAAAAATTCGTTGTTAATGAGAAAAAAAACTTGCTAAAAATACTAAAAAAAAAATTCATTAAGACTCCTCGTCGATTGATAAAGAGAAAAAAAAAAGAAATTTTCCGACTGTCGAGTAAAGAATAAAGCAGAAGGTATCGTTCTTATGAAGAAACAGATAAGAGAGACAGAGAGAGGAAGGGAGATAGAGAGAGTGAGCGAGAGAGAGAGAGAGAGAGAGAGAGAGAGAGAGAGAGAGAGAAGGAGAGACAGTTAAAAGAATGAAAAGACTTTAGAATCGCTAAAAAATTATAGACTTCCGTGATATTTCAACTAAGCCGCGAGTAAAATAACTGTACGAAATAAGATTTGCAAAGAAATTAATAATAACCTTTAAATATCACTCCTTGTCGTATAAACAAAAAGTTAACAAATTAAAAAAAAATAAACTTGTTCCACGTGAGCGGAGGAAACATTTTGGTGCTAATTAACTTTTTCAATGTAGGATCGTGTTTTTTTCATCTTTAAAACTACACTTGTATACAGGTATAAGAATTGAACATGAATAATTAAAAAAAGGCCGTAATTAAAAAGCGGCGTAGAGCAAGAGACATAAAATATATAAAAGAAATCGTGTAGGATGTCATAGGATAACGTGTTTCAATCGGTGTGCAACTATAATTCTTCTATATATGTTACACTGCGCTCCGCTTGTGGATGGCAACACTGGTCTTTGGACTGAAAATACATCTCAATTAAAAAAACAAAAAAAGAAAAGTAAATAACTAACTAAAATTTTTAAGATGTTAGCATTTGTCGACGCTCCTATAACTCTATAACATGAAATTGAAAAGAGAATAAAAACACATTAATAAGGATTGATATAACAAATATTACAAGGTATGTGCAATTAAATGAAAGGTTTAGAGAGAGAGAGAGTGAGAGAGAGTGAGAGAGAGAGAGAGAGAGAGAGAGAGAGAGAGAGAGAGAGAGCGAAAGAGAGGAGACATTACTGATATGAAAAACACCGCGGTGGAGAGGATATCGGATTTTGTATGAGAATCATAAAATTGAAAATTCATATGTAGAAGGAAAAATTGAAAAATTGGAATAAATACATATTATAAATATATAGTTCTTTTTTAGAGTTCAATAATCGTTCGTTAAGTATAACGGATTTTTTGAAATTCATGACTTTTTGTACAATCTATCGTTAGCGAGAAACTATTTGCATATATAATTTATATACATATATATATATATCTATTATATACATAAATATAAATTTTTTATTATCGAAGAATAAGAAGACAAAAAACAATAGACAAAAGTAGAAGTAGAGACGGATTTCGGGCGTAATTTTTCACGTTTTTTTATAATAGAAAAATTAGATACTTATTGAATATGGTCGTTCGTTTTTTTCATTATAATTATACGTACATATAATATCCTATATAATAGACGTGTATTAGCATAAGTATATCTATATTTGTACAAGCAGACACGGAAGAAACTTATAAGGAAGCATTCGTTGCTTATTTGATTCCATATTAAAGATACAATCTATGTATTATCTGTATTATCGATTGGAATTATTATTGAATTTTTCTTTTCCTGTATTTTTACGAAGATCGTGCGCAAACAGCTAAGCGACGGGTGGATGAAAATTATTTCGCATGCCTGAGAAAAAATTGCATTTCCAACCAGCCCTTGGTAAAAATAAAAAAATATTTTACGTCTTTTAATATTTTATATATATACCTAAATATGTACCTAATATATATACCTAAAACTCTGATTTCACCGTAATATTTAACTGTGATACTTTTGCAGTTGCTTATAGAATTAATAAGTATAAATATTCATTATTATTATTGTATTATTAATAAGTATCAATATCACTTGGACTTCTACATATATTTATATAATTACATACGTACCACACGTTTTTCTAAATCGTGTAGTTATTTATGTTTTTTTTTGTATTTTTCATATTTATACAACGCACGTACATTCTTTTTGATCTTGGTACCGGTATACGAAAAGTTTTTCCTCCTGTTGGTGGAAATAAATGGTGTATCGAACTAAGACTTACAATAACTTAATATTTCAATGTAATATTATTTAAAACAGATTACATTTTACTCGATCGGTAAAACTTTATAATAGATTTAAAACAGTACTTTTGGCACGATCGGTAAAAATTAACCTCAACGAACCATTGTACTAATCGATATACCGATTACCAACGATCCAATCAAGACAAATTAATATATACAGAAAAAAGGAAAAATGGGAGAACAAGCTATTTATATATTAGACTTCTATGGACAATTAATATATTGAATTGAATCTCAGTAATTATGAAGATTATCTATCAGTTTGCCACAAGGGAAAGCCTCATTTCTTCTCGTTTTCTTTATATTATGTAAATACATATATCATAAACACGAGGAATACAGAAATTAACAGAAACCACCGCGACGAATTCCCACACGGTATTTTCCATCTTCGACGGGGGAGGGGTGTTCTTTTTCTATCTGTACTGCACCAAAGTAGTTAGCATAAATTGAAGGGAATAAAGTAGGCAAAGAACGCGAGTGGAATCGACGAATCTTCTTCGTTTTTACGGAGAGATTCCGGATACTGTACACTCGACGGTAGCCATATATGCCGGAACTTGATGGTACCCGATAAACGAAACTAAATTCACTAAAAAAAGCTATAGATATTTGAATAAATAAATGAACGAATAGAATTTATTTTTACTCGTATAACGATGTTATACATTGTAAGATAATAATAAATGTCGTAGCCAAAAAATTCGGTAAAATATTTATGTAGAGAAATGTATAAATAAATCAATAGATATATAAAAAGCAACCATGAAATAATATAAATGGAATAGATGTAATGTATAACGCTTATTAATCTTGAGCGATATTGTTGTTAAAATTAGCACCTCAGATCAACAAACAAAATTAGAATTAATATATATATATATATATATATATATATATATATATATATATATATATAATATAGACAAAATATTTAGAAGTGGTGGACATAAAGAGTCAGATAGATATTTTAGTGTGGGGTAATCGCGTGGTCGCTAATGTATAATCGCTGGACATTCTAATTGATATTTTATATTGGTATTTATGTTCTAATATACGCGCTGAAAAGGCTGGCGTATTTAATATATACAGCGAATAAAGGAAGAATAGCGATGCCCTTGAACAACTGTCCAGGATCACATTATTCGAAAAGATGGTTCGTACGCTAGCTGTAATCGACTGTTACTATTGACTTAGACCCTAAGGTTGTTTTTTAATCTTACTTGTAGTTTAGCTTTCCTTTTCTTTTTTTTCTTACTTTTGAATCGTAACCGATAGTTTTGACCCTGAATTAAGAAAGCGCAAGCAATTGGATGTTTAGGTAGTGTTTCAAATGTCCGTTCCGGTAGATTTTTTAAGGTTATGATTAGGTCAATACAACATTTTTGATCGATGGCATTGAAAAGATGACACAGATGTCATGTTTTATTAAAACTGATTGAGATAAGAATTGTCCGGGTTCATCGAACATATGGTTCTCAAGAATCTTTCGTTTTGCCATAGACTTAATTTTTATGTTCCTTTAAGTTCACAATTGAAGAAAAAAAATTAATAAAAAAGTAAGATGGCATTCTCATGATCTTACGAAACCATAAGGGTTCCATCGATATGTCGTACTATATTAGAATCTTATATATAAAACTAAAATATCACATTTGGGCGCAACGTTTGATTTCTTAAAGTCGTCAGAAGATTAATCTTATTTTCTTATTCATTTTTTTCTTCAGCGATTCTTCAGATGTACTTAAAAATTGTACGAAGGGTTCCGCAAACATGCTTTCAAGAAAGTCTAATACCTTTTTTACTAAACGTTACAGGTTATAAGATTTTTTCGGTGCCATCGACTAAAATACTAAGAATGACCTTATATCGAGCTTCTAATCTGCGCGCAATAACTGACGACGCAGTTGATACACTATGTAAAAGCAGAATCTTTCGGCCTTATCTAATCCGGAGTCCAAAATAAGAGTTTCTTTCATCTAAGGATCATCACGAATGACCTTCAAAAATAATCTTCGGCTGAAAATCAAGTTCGACCAGTCAATTTTTTGAAATCTACAAAATTTTTGTTTCGCTGTTCTCGAAAGTCGTGAAAGCGTAGTGTTACTTTTGTTGCATAAATTATCCGACACGATTTATTTTTCGAAGGTTCGATACATGCGCACCACATTATTCACATACAATAACTAAATGTTGTACCTATACTATTTTTAACGAAGGACAAATCTTTTTCTATATATATGTAGGTAGATAGTGAAATTGCTTATTATATATTGTGAATTGGAGTAAAGAGACGAACCGCAAATATTAGGAAAAAAAAATCGTCTTATAGTTTAGTACGTATAATAGTCGTGTGCTGTAGAAGTATAATAATACGAGCGATATAATACTTTCGTATAACATTTTATACACGCATAATACTTTATTTCCTAAACGAATTCGTTGTTTTTCATGGGCGTATGTTCGACGAGTTAAACAATTTTTTTAGCATTAATCAAAACTGAACATGAGTGACTTTTAGACTTGTAATATACTTAAAATTTAATATATGTACTTGAATCGCTTTCGTAAAATTTTAGCGCCAGAATCTTCTGCTGTAATAATAATAACAATTTTCTAAACGAATTTTTGTACGTTTCACTTTATATAGTTCACAATTCTTATAAATTACGCGTTTTTTCTTATAATTAAATGATCATATTCTTCAAATAGACAAGGTTTAAAGTTTAATATTATAACCTAACAATGGTCGATTTAAATTCTATTATAGATTCTAGTAGAAACGAGTCCCTACCAAAAATTTTCAAGACCTTGCCAAGAATTGTCAAACGTTGTCAACATAATGATTCAACAAGATCTGATCATAAAGTCTGTTAAAGTTCAAAGTAATTTTTTCCTCTAGAGGACTTATAAATTTTGCAATAATTTATGTATTATAGATTATATGACGACTAAATATTTAATTGTGTTATAGCTTAGATTAGGTCTATAAAACATTGCATAAACTTTTGTACGGTTTCGAACTATATAGTCGATATAAATACTTTTTAAACAGTAAACAAATTAGTCAATTTATAAATAATAAATGATCGGGAGGCCTACGATAGAACGATCGCTAGAGCGAACTAGTAACTCGGTGATCCGAGTTCAAATCCCGGTCTCGGCCGATTGATACAGGCACCGCTGTAATTATTTACATGTGCTTTGTTTACAAACACATCGTAGACCTCCGTTGCTGATTAGCACCGATAATTGGAAGCATAAATAGGGCGACGGTTAACTAACATAAAAAAAAAAAATAAATGATCGGAAACTATATATAAAACAAAATGAAACAGGACATATACACACAGGTATTACACTTGAATATATATATATATATATATATATATATATATATATATATATATATATATATAATACAATGTATATATCCGAATCGTCGGCCTTCGAAAAAAATACCTAAAAAAATTTTTTGGACTAGAATGCTCGAGTAGCGGAGTCTATTTATTGATATATACAGCTTGTTCTCCAAATTCTCCTTTGATTCTTAGTTGTTTATTTTTAAAACCTAGCTTCGTATACGTATATATACGAAAGATGCATACTTTTCCGGGCTCGCGAGTTTTTCCTTAATTATAACGCTCAGAAAATGCGAGAGAATGAATGAGTATTAAACTTGTTATGAAAATTCGCTTCGATTTAATTTTCTTGCATCTTCTTTTATATATTTATAATATTTACAAGCGAATTCCCGGCGTGTGCCAATGTTCTTGATATTGTGCGCGGGCATGATGAACTTTATAAGTCCAAGAATCAATGCAATTTTTTTTGTCTAGTTCCTTTTGCTCATATGTAAAAATATAAACAAGACAAGTAAATTCAGAATGTATGAACTCTCGTCGCTTGCATTGAGAGAATTTTTCGATAAAAATTACCGTATAAAAATTAGTGTACTATAATATTTGTATTTAAAAGGATTTTTCTATTGTTATATGCGTTCACAATTTAAAATTTCTCTATTCTATAATATAAGAGATGTTATGCTTACCTATATGAAAAAAATCGTGCGATTAAATAAAGAAGCAATAAAAACACTATTGTCTTTATGAATTATGAGCACTTTTTCATCAGTCCCTGCAGTTTTACTGGAAAATAGGTTTCATTCCATACGTAATCAGGTTCGCCGTTGCTGCATTCTCGAAGCAGTAAATACGTTAAATCGAGAAAGAGATAGAGATAAATGGAGGGGGAGAGGTAATTGAACGAGAGAGAGTGAGAGGCAATGAGACATAGTTCTCAAAACACCCACGCAGAGTGGAATGATTAGTATGAAAAATTCTATTTCTATACTCAAAAAAAAAATGTATAATTGAGCACGATGAAAAAGACAATTAGCAAATTGAAATGCCACCGACTATATAACCACAAGGTGTAAAAAACAATATGCAGCCTCTGTATTGACTTGCTCTTGTGGTAAAAATAATCGGAAATTTTCAAGCGCATCGAAATTATGCAAAGATCCGATGATATATTAAAATTAACATACAGCATGACGAATAAGTAATGAGCGGTTTTTCAGAATTTACATACTTTGGAAGATAAAGAAAACCGGTGTAACACTAACGAAGTAAATTTTGGCGAGATATGTATTTCAGAAAGTCGACCGTAAATTTAGAAGGTTTCCGTGCATAGAAAGATGGAGAGTGTATTTATTTTTCTCTCTCTTTCTCTGTCTCTCTCTCTCTCTCTCTCTCTCTCTCTCTCTCTCTGGATGGTCCCTTATTATTTTTATATTATTATGTTCGACTTCTAAAAACTAAGAACTAAGAAATCTGGACTTTTAAGAAAATCATGCATTCGATGAAATGTCACGTGCATCGTACACCAATACGTATGCATGTTTTCACGGATACGGACACAAGGGTGTGCGTATGTAGATCAGATACAGTATAATATATATATACATATATATATATTATATATATATATATATATATATATATATATATATATATATATAATAGTATAATTGTAACGTTATTATAATATAGACTTATATACGTATATAAAGAAAAGTAATTTATATATATATATATGTAACTATATTACTATTTTTATGAATTTTTGTACGTTTTTCTAATTATTTTGTACAATAATCCTAAAAGTGGGAAAAGCATGGCTTAAAATGTCCGATATCCACATCTACAATTCTTAGTCCCTTTTACCTGTTTACATATATATCTCTTAAATAATAATGATATATATATATATATATATATATATATATATATATATATATATATTATTACTACTAATAATAACTATAATAACATTAATGTAATTGATACGATAGCGAAAAACAATATTATGCTAACGATTTAACAATGCATAAAGAGGAAATTAAATTCACTCCTCTTTCCCCACAATTTTCATCGGACACACAGACTGTGAATTTTTCTTACCACGAATATAATGATATGACTAGAATATTTTTTATTTCGCCCAGCGTAACAACCGATCAATTATCTTGTAAACTATTTTAACTTATATAGTTGGTTCTCGTAAAAGACGCCGCGGAGCTATTTGCCTCTTTTATTTTGCAGAAAGGTCTACCCTCACTCTTCAGACTTTCGGACAAGAGATACTCGTGTAGTTGTATTACTTGATTATTTTTTGTTTTTTTTTTTTTGTTTTTTGCTGAAATTCTACGAAAAGGCATTCATAGAAATATAAGCAAAAAAAACGAAGAAACAAACACCCCAGTATGAGCACAGCATATAATAATATTAATAATATAATAAAGAAATAAAAAATGTACTAACACCCAATTTAAAATACGCTCGCAATTTTTCTCGAGTTTTTTGTAGTTTTTGAAAAAGAAAACAAAAAGCAAAACGATGAAACAGTTTATATATTAATAATACGTATGCGCCCATATATATATATATATATATATATATATATATATATATATATATATATATAATATGGGAATTAATACACATATGCGTGTATACAGTTTTTTCTGTAAAAAGTACGAATCGATAATCAATCAAGATGAAAAGACGTGAAAATGCGGGTTGTTATATTCATATACACGCATGCACGCACGAGCGCGCACACACACACAAATGCACACGCGGATACACACACGCGCGCGCGTGCACGTCTAGATAACGAGAAACAGAAAGACCAATATGAAGAGAGAGAGAGAGAGAGAGAGAGAGAGAGAGAGAGAGAGAGATGGAGTGAGTAAGAAATTTAAAAGCATAAATTATCAAGCGTAGTCGAATGGGTGTGACGTAAATCAGGATTGCGACTATGAAAAGAATGGGTATATGAGAAACAAAAAACAGCAAAAATCTTCTTCGTAATTTGACATGTGTTCATTACTATATTATAAGTCACTTTTTTCCTTTTTCTTCGACAACAAAATGGTATATATATATATACATATTAAATGGATCGTTTCGATCGAGAGTTGTCTAACCTTTTTTCCCTTTTTACCGAAACTGCATAAGATTATACAACCAATTTCTCTTCCCTTCAGGCACTGAAAAATCATTATAACTGACATTAATTTTTTTCCAGTGCCTATTTCCTGTTAACCTTCATTTGATAACCTTTTACGTTTTCTTTGCTTTTTTAATTTTATATTCTAACTCTTTTTTGTTGTTCTTAATGCTATAGTTTTATTAGACAATATCTAGATTTTCATAGTCAGTGATTTAATTGAATTCTTACCCAGTACAGGAAGAGCTTCGAAGGCAGAACAATCGTCTTATGGTATTATTTTATTATGTTAGATCTAATTATGATTAGATCGAGATGTTTCATATTTATTATTTTTAATTTAGAATTTTTTTATTTATCTCTAGTTTCTTTCAGCGTTTTAATAAAAAAGAGTTTGTTACGATAAATTAATACGTGAATTACATGTTTTTTAGTTCGTTAAATAATCTTGGAACTTTTTTTTATCTCTTTTAATAATTTGATCTCTTTTCGAGGATAAAATGGCAGTAATATCAGATGCGAAGAAAAATTCTATTTACAAAATTATGTATTTATTGATATGATGCTGTTCATTCGAAATCCAGTAAGTATATCTTTGGCACTTCGTAGATTTGTTCATAACCTCGCTACCCTTTCAGTGCTCCTAAATTCATAGAATTTTTATTCCATTTAAAAAGGGCCTAAATATTATAAAATAAAATAAAATATTTCTTAATTAAGAGTATTATAAATTAATTTCGTTTAAAATTTTAATGTAATTTATTGTATCTGAAATTTGAATAATAATGACTTGTTACCGATTTTTAACGATTCAATTTAATATGTCAATGTAGGTCTTTTACACCACTTGTAAAGCTATTCGAAATTTAAACATAATAGAATAGTAGAAATTTCAAATTGCTTTGAGAATAAATTAAAAACAGAAACGTCTGTCACTATAATATAATCTTATAACTAATAATTAATTTATCAGTAATGAAATAGCTTATATAACATTTGTATTTATACAATAATTATTTATATCATAAATCGTTGAAATCGCCAATTATATTTGCATTAATATTGCTTACTTACATTTCTAATTGCTACTTCAGTAGTATCAGCATTGTTGTAAATCGGATAACAAAAGAAATCTCGTTGTATGATTTCAATGATAATAGCCTTTTATTTAACACAAATATTTGTTAATAGATTACTATAATATCGTGTATTTTTTGTGCGCCACGCTAATTAGCTTGGTTTTTTCTTTGTAATTTATTTATACTAGATCTTTGGTGATAATTAGGAGACTGTTCTATTTTTGCAAGGATAGAAATTTCTAGAGAGTATAAACATTGCAAGATAATATTAATTTTTAAATTTTAGAGAAATTAGGATATATTACTTATTTAATTTTGTATTACATATTCTGGGAGATATTTTCCTCAAATTATTTTTTATTACGAAATAAAATACTTCGAACTCAATTTTGTAATACTTTTATGCTACTTTATATACTTATGTTATAATTATTGATTTAGATATATATAATGTCAATTCACAAAGGCGAGTTTCAAAATACTAAATGAAATGATTCAAATAAGCTTTCAGCCCTCTGTATAAAATTGGTAAATTTATAAAAAATACGCCAAGTAAATGCGCCATCATAATATTGTGCGCCGCCTGCATTCGAAACACTAGCAACAGCATAGGGTATGAGGAAACATGTGTGGCGCCCATTAGTTTAAACAGTTACAACATGGACCGTAGTAATACATCCGTAGTATACATAGGCGTATATTACAATAAGTGCATAAAGTTATTAATTATTAATCAAACAACCGATTTGGAAAAACCAGAAAATTTTCAGAAAAAAAAGTTCAAATATATTTATGCGCGAAATGTAGCTGATTATTAAATAACCAGACAGTTTTGAATTTCGGTCTAGATTAATTATGAAACTTCTTATATTATCCGCTTTCTCAATCCAGGATTAAAAATAAAGGGTTACTTTTTAAAAAAGTCAGTTTAAATTGTGAATAAACTGGACTATCAGAGTTGAGGTGAAATCCAAGTTAACATGGTGATGAAAAGAATTATAAGAAGAATGTATTACAATTTTTATGTTAAACGTTTTTTCATTCGATTTTTCTTTTCGGGTAGGAACACCGCATAAAATAAATAACATTAAAATTTGTGTGATTATTGCTTTTTCATATTTAAAATATTCAATGTAAAATATTTATTTCTTGTTTAGTATAATCTGTTTTATGTTGAATATCATTTATTGTACAAATCAAGAATTTTTTTTATTTTCTGATCAGCAGGTACAAAGGAATTTAATTTTTCTAGAAAACCAATCGGGTGAAATGACGGTGGATTGGAGGCTAGATATCTCTAACTTTTATTTCTCATTGGTATTTCTGTTTCTTGAAGCGTCAACAAAGTGTATCCTATTAAGATATGTAACTGTGCCTTCTATTGGATTTCCATGTGTTATTCCCTTAATAAAGTCTCGATAATACGATACATTGATAAATAATTGTGCGACAACGGTATTGTCGCAATCTTTGCGGTGTTTTTGTGCGATTCCTATAACAACGTTGTCAATAACCAGAGGAGAACCCTCGTCATACTGTAAAAGGACGACGTATTAATTTGTTTTGAAATAAAAATAATTCATTCATAAAATATATTTTATATAATATTATATTTTAAGAGGATCCAGAAGTAATGACATTTGAGATTATATCATAAATTTCATTTACTATGATTATATCAACGAAACTAGTCTTGACTAGTTACCTTGTGTATCGCTACCATTCGAAATTCCACGCACGGAGTACTGCTATTACCATCTTTAAAGAAATATTGAGAATTTGTGCAAGGTCCTAAGAAACACTTGATAGTAGCATGTCATGTAATTTCGTCTTATATCAAGAAGATTTTTAGGTAAACGTCAGAAAATTTAGTACTTCCAAAGACTCTGTTCAACACTCACAAAAAAACGGTTTTATACAAGTAATAAACGAAAGTGTTTCAATTTGATTATCTTAAGTCTTTTGAGCAATTTGAACGGTAATTACGAACTTTGATGATATCACTATCATGAGATTTAAGTTTCGTAAATATCAGCATGTTAAAAACAATATCATGTAAGGTAGGTTTCATGTCAAATATAATGTCAATAACTCTCTTTTTATTAATAAGAAAATGATGAGTCTATATGCTTTCGATGTACATTTAAGTTTGTTGTAAAAACTTTTGAAAAATCATCAAGAGCATTTTTGACGGAAAAAATGTTTTTATTGAAAGCTTTGAAAATAATTTAAAGCTGTTAAGAAGATATATAATTTTCCTACACTGTGGGCAATTGGGCATACTGGCAGAAGAAGTTATTTCTGTGTTTACGTTTCTTAACTTATCAACAATAGTTTCCCGAAAATTACTGTTATTATTTACAGATGGAGAATTATTAGACGTCATTAAATTAGCACTGTGTTTAGGTTTGTACTTATACATCGAACAGGGATAATAAGTTGAAGTGAATTTGCGAACAAAAAGTTTTAATTCACAACTTACAGCGAACGAAATTTTAGTTGCAATGATGACAGAAAACCGTAAGGGAATATTAATATAAATTCTAGAGTAAGCGATTTTTAAACAAGACATGACAAAAAATACAATATATAGAACATTAAAAATAAGAAAAAAGTTAAATTACATGTAAAATTATGTAATAATCATTCACTTTTCTGGAATTTTCAAATATACAGTTAAAAGTCTGATAACTATTCCTCAAAAGACAGATTATAATTTAGAATTAATTTCGATTCTCGTAGTCACTAAACGCAACTTTAATTGCATTATTATAACTGCCAATTGTTCCCTTATTTCTGCGCACGCTTTAGAAGAAAGCTCAAATCCCGCTATAAATGGAAAGCGTAATCAATAAATCGGTCAAAGAAGTTTGGCTCAGCAAACAGATCTTGCATTTCGTATATATGAAATATTTGGGTATTTATATATTTTCTAAGATTTATCTGTAATGTATTATATAACGAACTTACTGAACATAAACCACGGTGTTCCAGTCCCGACCATTGAGGTATTCTACCACAAATATCTTTTTCAGGATCAAAATATGCGTACATCTCTCTACAACCGTCATTACTAATACGGTCAACATAAGCATACATTAAATAATGGTTGGTATTTTCAGATATTTTAGGCCTTCCTGCCCCACTATTTTTTGATTTGTCACTCATTGATGTATACCCGTATCCAGATACTATTACTCGTACGTCATATCGTGCATTTTTTTGTGGCAAATCCAACGCCTCCAAATAATAATCATGAAGCTTTAAATTTAAATGATCGGCTACCTGAAAATCAGTAATATTATATGCTAATCTATTTCTCTTATAAACAATGAAAGCTGATAAATCGAAATAGGACATTATATGGTTTTAGTTTCTAATATTAGAAAAAAATTAATTTCACCTGTATCACTGCCACATTGTTTCCATTATATATGCTATCATCTGTTAATGTGTATACGTATACAACATCTATAGCATCCTTAAAATTGTTTTTCAGATTTACTGATCCGACGACTACATAAAATCGCAGTTTTAACAATTCGCCGAATCTATGGTCTATAAAACATTCAGCTACACCCAATATAAAAAAATCCGAAATGATAGTGCCGGAACAAACTAAGTAATTCGTGTTGGACTTATTATGTTTACCGATTATTGCAGCTTGATATTTAAAATTTTGTTGTTCTGCAAGAATACCGCCCACAATTGGTTCCGCTGTTAATTCTGAAGCTTAATAAAAAATAGAATATTATTTGTTATAAATCTCATAAATTTTAATAATAAATTCTCATTAATAATAAAAATCTCATAAAATTAAAAATAAAATTTAATAAACTATTCAATATTATTTACACTTTTTTAGGAACATTATCTACTCCTTTAACCGTCTTAGTATGATGAAATTTGAGATCCTTACTAAGAGTGCGCTTTTTTAATCAATTACTGGAATTTTTTGTCATTCTATTCTTGTATTAATATTGATTATGCATTTAGTTATATGATACAAGATGAAATTTATAACTTTTTTTTAATATTGAACGGTAGATTTACACATCTTCTTTTTCATTCGTTAAAACATGGGTAATAGGAAGTATAATTTTTTTAAATATCAATAATAGTTGCATTTATAGAATACATTTTAGCTTGATGTCAGATGTCATTTTGTGGATTAACTGTCATTACAAACTTAGTTTTTGCTATCCCTTGTATTGGAAAGTCAATAGATTTTTTTTATTTAAGCTTCTTGAATCTCTTGATGAGATTGTTTAACTATATAAGTTTTTAAGTTTTAATTATTTTAAGTCCATTAAAATCACGGCTCTGATTCTCTTAGTGAACAGTTTTATTATAGGATTTATTATTATACTAAGAATTATAATAGTTGTTATTATTCTTATTATTTTTCATTTAAATAAATAAATCCTAGCTCTTCGTACCCAACGACAAAATAAAAATTGAAATATTCTTTCACACGTTCTAAATTTTTTACTCCCTGACATATTTACCATGGAGTGGCGAATTTATGTTACTCGTACTATAGAATAGTATACGACATGCGGCTTAAAATGCTTGATCGGATGGTATGACTGGATTATTAATCATCGAATTTGATATTAATATATAATATATTGTATTCTTTTTTACATTGCCATTTTCACGTCTTAAGAAAAAAGAATATTTAGTCGTGGCAAACGTCGTTTTATTAATATTAAAACTGTTTACGAAATTAGTATTTGTTATCCAAATAAATTAATAAGTTAATTACAAGGTTTCCTACGGTCCTTTAATTCTTTATGGAATTTGTATATTATCATGTAAAATTATGAAATTTTAAATTATTCAGATCCACGTAAAATTATAATGTACTTCTTTGATAAATTACAATAACACTTCTTTGATATTCAATCTATTATTTTCATTTTTTGCTCGAATCTGAATACTAATTTTTTATAAATAACCCAAGACTAATACATTACTTGAGAGGTTTTATATCTGTCATTATTTAATAAAAATTTTAAAAATTCATTGCATGAACATAAAATAAAGTCAACTAATCACAATATAGAAATTCATTGGCTAAAACTAGATCGACATGAATTTTCTGTCAATATTGACTACTAGCATTTAATCTATAAATATATGGTTCCATAATGCAGGATGAAAGTATTTTCCAGTTTTCTAATTCCTTTCAATAAACCTATAGCGTCTTATCGAACTTCCGATTTTTGTTCATTGACTTGAGATACTTTGCTCAAATATATAAAAATCTTTTCAAAATTGTTAACATAATCTGTAGCAGCGTCAGATTCTATACGACGATCTAGTCCGTCATTAAATTAAAAAATAAATTCTAATTCTAGGTTGACGATCTAGATTTTGATGTAGTAACAACGTAATACAGAACTTGAATATTCGAAAAATGAAACTACATCAGTACACTTTTTCAGGCTACACTCTACTAATAAATTTATGGACTACTTGTAGTATAGGATATAAAAAAGCAATTGTTAAACTCTTTCAAGCATGTTTTCAATGCTTTGTGCTGCCCAGACATATTTTGAGCATTATCACTTGTTCGAGGATGATACTTCGTTCTAATAATATCGTATTCTTTTAGTAATTTTATAAATCTTTTTTATTAATTTTATTCTTTGATACCTATCTATTTGCAAAAAGTAGAAAAATGAGACATCAACTCTAGGATTCCGAGAAAGTTGTCATTGAACGGAGAATCGAATACTTCGTTCGTACCATGGAATAGTGATCTTCATTCTATGAAGAACCGATCAATGCAACGATCTATTCTAAGGTTCTAAATTAGTCATTTTCTTCAGTTCCTACTGTAACAACGAATATTGTTTTGACCCAAGAGCTGACTAACTGATAATAAAGACACAACATCACTGTGCGATGTTGTATCAAAAAAAAGTATCCTTTAGTATTTTCATCACAGCAAATCAGTTCATCGATTTTTATTCTATTTGGAGAATATATTTTTTTTACAATAGCATTGTCTTTATTATTTGAATATATATTAATAATCCCTTTTTAAATAGATTTTTTGAATTTATGCCAGACTATTTCTGTCGAGCTTGTTTTACAGTACACTTTTTAAGAGTACGGGGCATTAGATGCTTTAGCATCGCCAACTCGGGCACTAACAATGGACATAGAAGTTTAGAAAATTACACATACTTAAAAAGCTTAGCTTAGGAGTGTACAATGTATTATCGATTAATTTTTTATTAGGCTTCTCTGTCGCTTTTTGTACATCTATAAAGGAAGGACATACCCATCAGAAAACCAATTTCAACTAGTGAGTTAAAAATTCATTAATTGCACAGAAAAATGAAGTACTTTAATTTAGTACGTTAGACACTTGTTTTTTTAATTTTATATTCAGCTGCAGTAATAGATTCTAGTTCTTAGTTCACAATGCTATTTCATTTATTAAAGTTAGTTAATGTAATCTACAACTGCTTTTAATTCTTAGAAAATAAATACATTTTTCCTGCCTCCATTCTCCTGAATAATAATGACTATACTCCTCTAAATATTTTAAAATATAATTCCTCAATAAAATTACCTTGAGAGGCTCCCCAACGTTTAATTGTCATGTAAATGTAAAAGTTAAAATAGGCGTGAAATATTTGTCCTCGTTTTCAGAAGAAATATTTATAAAAACGAATAAATTTATAGAACTTACCACAATGACCTGGCAGGGCACTTGACATTAGGATAATTGCGAAACTTATCATATAATAAGCCATTTTGCAATACATATGTATATCAAATACTGCTGCAAATAAAAAAATAATTAGAAAAAATAACTATATATATTAAAAAAGTATTCATTATTAGCATAAAGATTAGATAAATGTTTTTAAAAGCATTAATAATGTATTCTTAAACATAATTGTAAATTATGGTATTGCGATTTGAAGTTGATATTTTATCGATTTTGATTAGAAAAGTAAGAAGCATTAGAAAATAAAATGTTGTGTAAAAGCTACATATTATTAAAGATGCTATAAGTAGTCTGTTATTAAATTAGGTATTTTTTTAATAAAAAAATATTTAGAATAACAAAAAATATAAGTTACATCAGATCAAAGACGATTTTTATTACTGCATGATTTATTATTAATAATTTATTCGAATCAAAAAATTCCCTTTTTAGTATAAAATTTTTTATAAATATATTTACTATATATCCTACAAAAACAGTTGTTATAAATATCTCTCGATGATTTTGATGATACTATGATACGTTATGGTGATCTAAAAAAAACAATAAGATATAGATATCGATTCGCTAAGTTTTTATAGACAACAAACTAAGAAATGTTCTGAAATTAGTTTTTATACTTATGCATTCACAGATAAGTTTGAGTCTTTATTAACAAATATTGTAAGAAAAATTGTTTTGAATAAGAATTTACGTAGAAATCAGTAGTTTTACGTCAATGATGGTAAATACTGAAAATATTTTTATAATTTTTATAATGATAATTTAATAACATAAGCATATACTATACGAATTGAAAAATTATAAAATATAAATTATAATTATAATAAATATAAATTATAAATTAAATTGATAATATAAATTATAAATAATAAATTATAAAATAATATAAATTGTTTTAATGTGCATAATTATATAGTCAACTATAGCATAAGATAATACATTTCAATAAGTACCTGCAAGTCAAGTGATACGCTGGTCGTACGTCAAGTATGAATACGTACAAGGAAAAAACTGATTATATAATATAACGAATGATCATATAATATTGAAGATAGATATATAACTATATAAATTTAAATAATTATATAAAATTAGATCATGTCATTTAATGAAATCAAATTAAATAAAACGAGATGGAAAAGAATACTATTGAATACGTTGTACTAACATATAATTACAAGATAAATTTCTTTTAATATTATTCAATAACTGTCTACAATCAAAACTTAATTGTTCTGTGTCTTCTTTTAAATTAACATAAATACTATGTAATTTTTTTCTTAATTATTCCAGGTATCAATCTTGTTTTTCAATTTGTATCCGTTTTTTTTTTTGGTATTTCGATTAATCAGAAATTTATCGTTATAATTTTTAAAAGTGTTATGAATATGTTCTTTTAAACGAGTATTTAACTTATACTTAACTTGACCCACATATAACAAGTACCACCGTATTTACAATTAATTGCAAAAGCGAAATTTTTATGTTTATAATTTGCTAATTTGTTA
Source organism: Sycobia sp. Sy_11 (assembly GCA_018907035.1). Classification (NCBI taxonomy): domain Eukaryota; kingdom Metazoa; phylum Arthropoda; class Insecta; order Hymenoptera; family Epichrysomallidae; genus Sycobia; species Sycobia sp. Sy_11. The sequence goes on from JACCIC010000040.1 coordinate 3,558,431, forward strand.
TAGTTATATATATTCTGACTGGATGTTTTTCTGTATTTTGTTATTATTGTCGAAATCAGGATGTTAAAATACGCACAAAATTAAAGTTCTAAAATATATCATGGCAAAATCTATGAATATGCCTCTTTTTAATCTCAGTTTTAATGAAAAATATTCATCAAAGATTAAAATTATCTTGGATGCGATCTGTAACTTTTGTTCGAAACATTTTTTGGTATTTTTCAATATGAACGCATTGTATAGCATTTTCGTAACTTTCACCATTAAAATCTTCTTGTGATCTTGGAAGCAACGAATATTTTGAGGCTCTTGTGCATACTTAAAAATTAATTTTATCAAATGAGATCGCTAGAGCTGCGTCTGTGACTTGTATTTGCATTTCTGAGATTCAGGGCTTTTTATTACCAAAACCCAGTTATTAATAAATTATTGTCATTAGGCTATGTGAGTTAAAAATAATCTTACTTTAATCAATCAACAAACCATGGACTACAACAAGCGTTGCGTTGTAATAACTTGATAGTGAATAATGTAAGTTTAGCTATCGATTCATACAATATTAAATCAATATCACAATAGCTACTCTAAGCAGCCGGTACCAGGTCGTGACGCCACTAGGTCGTGACGCGTATTTTTGTGAGTATCAAATCAGCGAAACCAGTCTGAACTGTTAAATATAATGTAACTTATTTCAATAGATATGTAACCTTGATATATTAATATCCTATACAGCTGATGAGTTTTTCCTTGGTGGACTTCTTTTTTATTTTACAGGTGAAATCGACAGTGGTTGCCTCACATTAATTTATTTTTGTAATTCTTACCTTTCTGTAATATAGAACAAAATGCATTTCTCATTGGAGTAATCCATTGAGCAGTGTAGTTCCTCATATTTCATAATTCGTACAACCTTACAGAGTAGTTCATAATTATGAAGAATATGGCAGAATGTCTTTTTCCTTCAAAATTCATTCGTGGATAAAGAGTTTAGGTTTGGATCAATACATTGTTAATATTATTTGTAGAATGCATTTGTATATAAAATAGCTAAAATGTATTTGAATTCAAAAGTGTGTGCATATTTTTGAAAATGCATTAATTTTAATATTAAAATTGAAATTTCTATAGATAGAAAAGGTAGATAAATTTATTTATTATCTTGAGAAGACGTCATTAATAAAACGCCAGAAACTTCAACAAAAAAATAAAAATTCTTTGGTTTGTGTTTTTATTATTTTCAATATCAAATCGATAGCTAAATAATTCTCCTGCAAACAAGTTACGTTTTTTTTTATTGTTGTTATTGGTTTCATCTCCAATACTCTGGACAGCGATGAAAATCTAATAAGCAATGATTATAAAATCCGGTAAGCAATGATTCTGTAGCTATTCCGATGCTAAAGTTTTTAAGATTCCTTTAATTTTCGTGAACGCATAAATACCCGAGAAACTTTTAAATTCAAGTATATATAATTTTAATTGTTTTCCGATATGTTACTGTATTCTTCGCAATTCTGCAAGTATTATTAACGTCGAAATTTTATTTCGCGTCATTAAGATGTTTACAAATTCTATTGATGCTATTTCTGAACTCATTATTGACTATTCCGTAATATTCGCTATAAAAAAGTCAGGAACGATACCATCTGAACAAACTAAATAATGCGTTTCCAACTTGTTATTTATCGATTATTACAACTTTAAATATATAATTTGTTTTTTAACGTTAATGCTGAAACTTTCGGATTTCAATAACCGTGTGGTTAGGCTTCGTTTGCTGATAATATTGCGTAGCTAATAAGATAACTTCATTTATGTATGATGAAAATTCCTAATGTTTCTCAAATAATATGAAAATCGAATAAAAGCCCTTAGACAGAAAAACACTTTGACAAGATTCGAAGATTTTTTTTATCTTACTTTTTGTATATATATATATATATATATATATATATATATATTTTTTATTTATTTAGTAATTCCATGTATCCGTATATTACTATGCAATTACGTATATCCTCTCGGCATGTTTTCGGTGCCTGTTCCCTCATCTCAGAAATAACTTATTATAAATCCTAATTATCCCAACCAATCTGAATCTATCCAAGGTTCTACCTCTGGAGCGTGGAAAACTTATAGACAAATCTAGTGAGATACGATAAATGTCGATTGAGAAAAACCGCTCCGGAGTGATCAGTGCATTGAAACTGCTCGAATTCGATGTCAGCGTTATTATTGTAGGCTTCCTACCAAATTTTTCAATCTCACTGCTTCACGTTGTTGTGTCTGAAAAAACATCGAAGCGATAAAATAAAGTGTCAGCGTGCGCCCGGACACCCATCCAAGTGGTGACCGCGGCAATACTGTTTAACAGTTTTGAATGCTCATTTTTTTTGTAAGGATAGAAATTTCATTGTAGTCACAAAATTGTGAAGCACAAATTTTGAATTTTCACGTAGATTATGTTTCAAAATATTTTATTCTGATACATTATTTATAAATTTTTAATTTATGAAATGAGTGTATTTATGATTACATAAAATATTTGTTCGAAAACTTAGACTACTTCTATAGTATTATTCATATAATTACATTGTTATCATATACAAGGTAATCAAAATGTGTTATTACAGAGAAATAATTCGAAAGTACGAATAAATTAGATTTAATTTTTAAATAGTAATTGCAGTTATGGTTCCACATTGACATTGTCTCGTGAGCTATTTTCATCAACTTGATTTTTTTAAACAGGAATCCATACTTTTGACTCTGAATTAAAAAAAAAATCTGCAATTCACTAAAAAAGTTCTTATATACTTATGGCTTATAAATGACCTGAAACATCGTGTCCAGGTCAAATTGAAAATCTTCACATGGCGGTGAACTACAATTTGGGTATTCCTAGTGTATTTCGTGGTTAACACTGCTACTTCCAACATCAACATAGTGTATCCTATTACGGTACACAAATGTGTCTTGTATTAATTTTCCCCACATTACACCATTGATAAAATCGCGATAATATGATACATTAGTGTACAAATTGCCCACAACGGTATTGTCGCAATCTTTGCGGTGTTTCTGTGCGATTCCTACGACAACGTTGTTAATAACCAGAGGAGCGCCCTCGTCATACTGTAAAAGGACGATGTATTAAAAAACTATAAAACTAAACTAACAAATATATTCATCGGTCTTACAGTGGTATGAAATAAAATATTTATAATCAAATAGTGACGGTCAAACTGTCTATGTTTCTAATCTCCCCCCTCCCCTCCTAGAATCTGAAATCAAAATAAAATTAGCAAATAATACTGTTGTGAATAAAGGACTATCTAACTGTCCCAATGACCATTGTAGTTTAGATGTATCTACTGCTATATAACATTTCGAAAAAATTCGATTTATCTGCACAGAGAGAATGAAAATTCTAGTAATGAAAATTATGAACCCTGCCTGCGCCCCTTTATTTATATTATGTACCCGATAAAAATATTTCTGTTAAAATAAATTATCCATAATTCCCGAAAAATATTTCAACCCTCCCGTTCTGAACAATTATCACTAACAAGCCTTCCTAAAATATAACCTTTTATTACACCCTATATAGAGACCGTTATTTAGATTTTAAAATTCTACTTATTTCGTCTGTTGTAAATTAAGCTAACAAATACTTTTGTCGCTCTTACTGTTATATAAAATAAAATGTTTTTCAATAAATAATGATAGTCTCACTGTTCTTGTTTATAATCTAAAAAAAATAAAAATTAATTAATATACTATTGTTAGTAAAATTATTATTTTATACGAGTGTAAGAGTGATAAAAATATTTGCTTGTTTAGATTACAATAGTCGTCATGAGTAAAATTTTCAAATTTTCTATACAATAGTCCGATCCGATGTCTGCCTATGTATAAGCTATACAATGAACTTGTTAATATCGACTATAGATTATTTGGTATTTATGTAATCTAATATGTAGCTTTACAGTATTATATAACAGACTTACTGCACACAAGCCTCGAACCTCTTCTCCTGGTATTCGATATATTATACCGCAAATTTCTTTATTAGGATCAATGTACGAGTACATTTTTGTACAATCCTCGCCATTGACAAGTTCAACTTCCGCGAACATTAATATATGGTCAATATTTTCAGATATTGTAAGTCTGCCAAAATTTTTTTTTTGATTTGGTTGTCTGTAACCATATCCAGCTACTCTTGCATGCGCGTCAAATATTTCACCATTTTGTGGTAAATCAAGGGCATCCAAATGATCATAAAGTTTTAAATTTAAATTATCGGCTATCTGAAAATCAGTAATGTTATATGATAATATACTTTTGATATAACATATGATAGTTTAAAGAAAAACCAAATATGATCCTATATGAAACTTAAATGCATGCATTTTTAGTGATTGATATGAGAAAGAACCAGATTTTACCTGTAGCACTGCCAAATTATGTGCATTAAACAAACTGTCGTCTGTTAACGTGTATATGTATACAACGTCTATAGGATCTAATAAATTATAATCATTTCTCAGATTTACTGATCCTATAATTACATAAAACCGTAATTTCATTAAGCGACCGATACTGTCCACAACACATTCAGCGGCAGTCAATATAAATAAGTCCGAAATTATACCACCAGAACAAACCAAAAAATATGTGTTGGTATTATTATGTTTACCGACTACTGCAACTTGATATTTAAAATTCGTTTGATCAGCAGTTGCTCCACCAGTAAGTTTTTCAGCTGTTGATTCTGCGGTTTAAAAAAAATTTAATTTTATTAATAATAGATCTCACAAATTTTTAATAATTAATCCTCTATGTTAATAGACGTTTTCTCGCTTTTGACAACGTGTGCTTGCACGTTTTCAATCTAATTTAGAATTATTATTATGTAACGTTGAGCGACCTTCCGCTCGTTACGTCATTTCCTTACCCCCTTTTTCTTCTCCGGACTGCTTCCAGGGCGGGAACTCGAGCTGGATATATATTTAGATTTATATGTTGCGATTTTATGTTTAGATTTATATATATATAGGTTTTATATTTTGGAAGAAAACAATCTAACTACATCGATGACTCCAAAGAATTCATTTATTACGAAACAAATACAGATTGACGTAAAATTGTACGTCCCGCTCGGTTACATGCGAAACGTCGCTACATCCGCCGACTCCCGCGCTCTTAAAACTACTCTCAAAAAAAAACCCTTACTTCCGTCCCTTCTTGGTGGCCGCCGCTGCTTAAATTCCCCCGCGTACCCCTTTCCTCGCTCGCATACGATACATTATATAAAATATTTCAAGTTAAGGGCGCGCAGGCCCACTCACCCGTTACCGCTAATTATAGGCGAGGGCGTCCCCTCGTGCGCTCGCTGCTGCTCTCGGCTCCTCTTCCGCGGTGATCTCCCTTGGAGAGAGAGAGAAAAGAGATAACGTATCTGCTGTCCCGGGTCCGCACACCGGCTTACACCACTGGCACAAATATTGTCTCCGCACCACTCCACTTCCCGAACTGTCTATCGTCCCCGACCTTCTACACTCTTCCCTTCCGTACACAAACTCCGTCACTTAACTACCTCGCGGCTCTCCCTTTTTCACTTCAAACTTCCTTTCTTTCTCAACAATGGCTGCGACACGTGTCGATTCTACCGGCTTTTTTCCAATCTTCTGAAGTTCTTCTTGATCTTCACCTCCGATTCTCCAATCGCAGCTCCTCTTTTCGCCATCATCCAATTATTAACCTTCTTCCCCGATTTGCACCAATTATCGTGCGTCTTCTCTGATCTGCGCCAATCTCGGGCTCTTCCGTCATCTTCATACCGTTTCGACCGACATTATCGGTCTGCAATGTCTGGTTTTCTGACTTATTTCGCGCGCCAATTTCAAATTTACTCGGGAGATATATCTATATATACGTCTCCATGTTGGTAGTTCGGTGCGGCGCCGCTAAGAGCGGTGGCGCTGTTGGCCGCTCTTTCTCCGCGGTGACTTCCGTCTTCACGTTGGCTGCTACTTCCAGTGCGGTCGTCTGCAGTGCGGACGTCGCACACTGTGTATCTCCGACTCTCACTAATCTTGTTGTGTTTTTTCAGCGTCTCCACGCGCCCTTCCTGCTAGTTGAGCTGACATCGTTGAGCTCGATTGCTGTTGCTGCTTCCTGGTTTTTTTGTGTATGTGGCTTCTTTGCGTTCGTTCAGTATGTTGCACATAACCTGATGCGGCCACGTGTCTTCAAATCTTCCACTTCCTGCTTGCAGCGTCTACATGGCTTTTGGACCTTTGCCACGTATGCTTGTTTCTTTATTTTCTTTTATTTTATCTCTTTAATTTAGTATTTTCACTCGCGTCTACTTTACAATTTCATCATCTCATTTCCCCGTTTCGGGGTTATGTTCTCTCTCTCTCTCTCTCTCTCTCTCTCTCTCTCTCTCTCTTCTTCTGCATGCGTCTAACTATCTGTGTTCATCTGTATCTCTTTGTTTTTTTCTTTCTCTCTATCTGACTTCCTTCCTTTTTTTTCTATACTTTTCTTGCTGTCACTTCTATACATGTCTTTCCTTTTTATTACATACACTCATGTCTTGCTTCAATCTTCTCCTTCTATCTTCCTTTTCTTCTCTGCGAACACTGTCATTAATAATTTTTTTTTCTATTTGCATATATCTTTATTCATCTGCACGTATCATTTGCTTTATTTTCCTCCTTCTATGCGAATACCTTTTATTTGTTACATGCATCCATATAACTTTCCTCGTTAATTTTACTTTTATCTTTATTTATTCTTATTTTCATTTTCAGGTTGTAGTTACTGCAATTCCCATTGCAAACTCCCCCCTCCTAAACCGGAACGCTCGGTGAGTGGACCGCGTTTACATTGACTACGCGTTACAGTTTTCGCTTGTTTCGCTCGCTGTTACCTCTCGCATCCCCCCCTTTTCTCCACGAATCGTCCTTTACCTAGTTTTGCCTTAGGTCTCCACCCTCTTAGTTCCCCGACTGTCCGTATCCTGCTAATTTCCCCCCCTCCATTTCCTACTTCCCCCCTGGCTTTTCCTATCTCTCCGCCCATCCCTCCTGCCACTACCTACTCCTACTATCTTCCGTAACCTACCTCTTTCACTTCCGTCACCTCGTCCTTTCTACTTCCGTCACATCCTCCTTTCTACTTCCGTCACCTCCTCCTTTCTACTTCCGTCAACTCCCCTCTTCCCCCTAACCGCTGTTCCTTTCTACGGGCCATTCTTCCTCATCCCCGAAGGCCTGTCGTAATATTCTCTGCCGTAATCCTTCTGGCAGGCCCTGAGTCTCACGGAGCAGTTCGAGGGTACGTCTCTGCCGATCCTCGATCTGCTCCGTGGACAGCCTTCGGGTTGGTGCTCTTCTATCCGTGGTGTTGGTTGGATCTTCGGCTGCTCTTCTTGGTCTCGTCGGGAGGTCGTCGGGCGGACCCTCTTGCCTCCATCGGGCCAGCCTGGCTGATGGGGATGGGCTCGGCGTGGGGCTCGGCGACGGGTTCGGTCACAACTCCCCCGGGGGCCCTATTAGAACTGTCGGCGCTGACGATTGCGGCTTCGAGTTCGGGCCTTGTGGCCGGTATGCTCTCGCGCAGTGTGGGCAGTCCTCCAGGTCCACCCCGCGTCGACCACAGTTGTGGCAGACGCGATGCCGCACCGGTTCAGGGCAGTGGGGGCGGCGGTGGCCCGGTCTCCGGCAATTGAAGCATTGCCCGAGCTCCGGGTCCACCGCCGGGTCGAAGGGGATTGTAGCCACGCCTCCGAATATAACGCCCCTTCGGATAACCAATTTCCGGAGGGGTATGCGGGCCCCGCTCTCGGGGTGGACCCAGCTACGCTCCTCTCCCTCTTCGCCTCGCCGGTCGCGTTTAGGGGCTTCGGCCGCGGGGGCCTGTTTTTGTTGGCCCCACCTCCCTTCTGTATGGGTGGGAATCTCCCTCGATACTGCCTAGGGGTGGTATCGGGCCGGGTTGGCGGTAGCGGCCTTTCCTGGCCGAGAACCCCCGCTGCGGCCTGGATCACTGCGCCGGCCCCTTCCTCCCGCCGGAAAAGGATCGACTCAAAGTCCTCCCGTTCGAATTGCCGGCGGGGGTTGTATCGCCTGGGCCGGCGACCTTCACGGCGTTCTAACTCCTCTGCCCTGCGCTCTTCGGCGGCGAATATTCGTCCGACCACCTCCTCGTCCCACTCCTGCGGGCCCCTGGGTGTTGGCGGGGAGAGTGGGAGGCCTAGGTGTATTGGTCCTGCGTTGGGGGGGCGCTGTCCATCGTCCGCTGCTGGTGCCTTCTCAGGCTCGTGCCGCAGCGGCGGCACCCGACCTACTTCCCTCCGGCGGTTTGCCGGGGAGCGCTCCCTCTTCTTCGGGATGGCCCCTTACTCCCTCTCTCTCCCGTAGCCTCTGTTCCCTTGGGAGTGGCCTCCTCTCCCTCCTTCGGGGTGCCTCCTTTCTTTTGTCTCTCGTCCTCTCCTCCGACCTCTTCTTCTGTGGGTCCCTGCGCGTTCATTCCCGAGGCTTGCCCACTCCAAGTTTCCTCCTCCTCCTCCTCGTCGACTGGGATGTCAGCCCAGTTCCGACCACCCAACCCGAGAGGGTATTGTTTTGGGATTATAGTTTCCTCCGGTTCCCTCCCCTGTGGGGTGTCATACTCCCCGCTACTTTCGCTGCTCACGCTTAACTTACGCATTGCTTCCCCTTCCTTGTTCTCCATACTTCTTGCTTCCGTCACTATTACACCTAACTTTCCCCCTATCTCTTCCGTCGCTACTCCCGTTTTTTTTCTTCCTTCACTGCTTCTTCCGTCCCTGCTTCCGTCTCTGAAACAATTAACATATAGATTAGTTTCCCCCTGTGGTAATGGGCCCTGCCTGGTTATTTCCCTGGGTACCCCGGGGTGGTAGATATCGCTTGAGCTCGGATATGTGGGCCTTCGCGACGCGCTTTGCCGTATTGGTCTCGAGTACGTAAACCGTTGGGGAGAGGGCGTTTAGGATCTTATAAGGGCCTTCATATTTGGGCGCCAGTTTCGCATTGAAACGATTAATCGCGCTTGACAGTACGCGAGTTCTTCTCCACACCAGGTCTCCTACCTGAAACCGCACTTCCCGTCTCCCTTTGTCGTAGAACTTCCGTTGCTTCTCCCGGGCTTGGTCTATGTATCGGCGTATGAGGTCCCGCATGGCCCCTAGTCTCTTCATTTTATCCTCCCATTCTTCTGGTTTCATTCTCACCACCTCTATTCTTCCTTCTACTTCCCTTCGGAGGCTGTGCACTGGGTTGGGATTCCGTCCAAAGTTTAGGAATGCCGGTGACGTTTTCAGGCTAGACTGACAGGCCGTATTAATCGCGTTCCTGAATTCGTGTAAGTGTTGGTCCCATCCCCGATGACCTTCTCTGACAAAGGTCGAGATCATCGTCTTCAGCGTCCTGTTGACCCTCTCGACAGGGTTGGCCTGCGGGTGATATGGCGGTATGGTCACATGCCTTATCCCGTATTCCTCCATCGCCCTTTTAAGGTATTTATTATCGAATTCTTTTCCGTTGTCGGTGAGTAGGTACTCCGGCGTTCCCCACCGAAAAATAACTAACTCTTCCAAGGCTTTCACTACTCCCTTCCCATCGGCCGTCCTCATAGGCTTGACTTTAATCCAGCGTGTAAAGACGTCTTGCAGGACTAGGAGGTATTTATTCTGGGTTTTGCTGGACGGAAATTCCATGAAGTCTGCCGCTACTACACACCAAGGCTCTTCTACGATTCGATCTCCCATCAGCCCTTTGGGCCCTGTTGCGAAACCTTATATTTCTGGCACTCTGGGCAACGCCGCACGTATTCACTTACGTCCGCCCAGATACCCTCCAGTAGTAATCCAGGACTATGCGCGCGTATGTTTTTTCTATGCCTAAATGTCCGGCGGATACGTCATCGTCTGCGTCATGGAGCACCCTCCGTCGCTGTTCGAAGGGGATCACTAACTTCCAGTTACTACTCCCTTCCGTGAATGGTGCCATAATTGTCTCTCCCCCTCGGCGGTATAGCATCCCGTCCACTACACACCAATCTTTGTATTTCTTCGGGAGCTCCTCTACTTGTTGGATCATCCTTAGGTACCACTCGTCTTCCACTCCCGCGAATCCCGCCACTTCCTCCTCCTCTTCTATTCCCCTCGATAATGCGTCGGGTACGTAATTCAGCGCCCCCTTCCGGTACTCCAAATCGAAATCCCATTCTTGTAATTCTAGGGCCCACCTAGCGTGTCGTGCGGTCAGTTCTTTCGACTTCTTCATCCACTTCAGGGCACTATGATCGGTGATCGCCTTAAAGTGGTAGCCCTCGAGGTAAGGTCGCAGTTTCTTTATTGCCCATATCAGGGCTAGTCCTTCTTTTTCGGAGACCGTATAGTTCTTTTCGGCGTCCCGTAACACCCTACTTATGTAGACAATGGGGTGTTCCCCGTCTTCCAACTCCTGGGTCAGGACCGCTCCGATAGCGTAATCGCTAGCGTCCGTCTGTACCGTGAACGGTTTGGTGAAATCGGGGCGTGCCAGAACAGGCGCTTCCGACAGTGCTTCCTTTAACTTCTCAAATGCTTCTTGTTGTTCTTCCCCCCACTTCCATGCGTGCTTCTTACTGAGTAGGCGGGCGAGTGGCACCTTCATCTCCGACTCGTTGGGTATAAACTTCGAGTACCAAGCTACCATCCCCAGGAACGAACGTAACTGCTTCAGGTTCCGGGGAACCGGAAATTTTACCACCGGGGCGACTTTCTCTGGATCGGGCCGTAGCCCCTCCTTGTCCAGAAGGACTCCCAAGTACGCCACCTGCGCGCAGCAGAATTCGCATTTCTCCCGGTTGATGGTCAGCCCCGCTGCCAACAATCTCCGCAACACCGCTTCCAACCATTTCAGGTGTTCGTCGTATTCTTCCGTCACAACGATAATGTCGTCCAGGTATGCGAACACTCGCGGTTCGAACTCTGGACCGAACAGACGGTCGACCAAACGCTGGAACGTCATTGGGGCGTTGGTTAATCCGAAAGGCATTCGGGTGAACTGATATAGGCCCGATCCCGGGACCGCGAAGGCCGTATACTGTTTGCTCCTCTCCGCCATGGGTACCTGGAAATAGGCGCTTTTTAAGTCAATCTTCGAGAAGTATCGGGCCTTTGGCAGCTTATCCAAGATGGAGTCCATGCGCGGTAGAGGGTACGCGTCCTTCCGGGTCACTGCGTTCAGATCTCGGTAGTCGATGCAGAATCGATACGACCCGTTCGCCTTCTTCACGATTACAGGCGCACTACTCCACTCGCTTCCAGAACGCTCTATTACTCCTGACTCCAACATCTTCCTGATTTCCCCTACAGATATTTCCGCCATTTTGGGAGACATAGGCCTCAATCGGTGTTTAATCGGTGCCGCTCCTTGTACGTCTATATGGTGTTCGGTCAAGTGGGTTACCCCCGGGTTTTCCGAGGGTGGCGGCACGATGGCTTCTACCAAGCGTTCTATTTCTCCCCTTTGTTCGGCGGTCAACTCCGAGATGCCCGCACATTCCGCATATAGCACTCCTTCGTTTTCGTTGTTACCCCCGACGAATTCTCTCCATGGGATGTCCGGCGTTCTCCACTGTCCATGTCCGAATTTCACTTCGATTTCGAATGACTGGCAAAAGTCCATTCCTAGGATCAAGTCCTAGGATCAAGATCCAGAACTTCCATTACTCGCAAGTCCACTTCTCCCAACCGTCGTCCCACTTCCATCGTTACGGTAAGGATCCCCAATATTTGGGTAATTCCCCCGGTAACGGTTTTTATGTGCAGATGGGCGGGTGCCAGCCGATCTCGGAATGCTTCGGCCACCCGAGGTCCGGCCAACGAAATCGACGCTCCTGGATCAAATAATGCTAGGTAGCTTTTACCGGCTAATTCTACCCGCAGATAGTACCGGTTCTCCACCCACGTTCCCGCTATTTCGTCCTTTATGCCGGGCCTTGTTTTCGCGTTCCGTCTCTCCGTCTTGTCGGGTGCGGCTTTCTCGTCCGGGTGGACAGCTGGTTTTCGGGCCCCCCACCACGGCCACTCCTCTGCCTCCGCGCGTAGCGGGGTGGTGATTGCGGGGAGGTCCAGTTCAGACCCTGCACCCGCGCTTCTCAGGCTGATCTCCTCTACCGAATCTCCTCCAACCTTCTTTTCTCGTGTCTCGCTGCCTCGTCTAATTTTCTCTTCACTCCCTTCTTCTTTCACTCTACCCTCCTCTTCGGTCTGTTCGTTGCTTCTTCTCCTAATCTCTTCTACCCTTCCATTATTCCTTCTGCTCTTCTCTTCTCTTCTTTCATTACCTCTTCTAGCCTTTTCTTCTTTCTTTTCGTTGTCTCCCCAATACTTCTCTCCTTTTTCCTCGTCGACTCTTCTATTCTTCTCTTCGGGATTTCGGTTTTCCGACGCTTCGCTTGGTCCCGCCCAGGTAATGGATTTACGCAGGCGTACCCGATAGGCTTGTTCCGTCAGCCCTTTTTGATCTTCTTTCAACCTCAGTTCTTCTTCTTGCAGCCTTTTCTTCTCTTCTTCTATGGTGGTCCGCTCTCGTCTTAAACTCTCCCACTTTTCTGAAATCTGCGCGCTCTCCTCGGTTATCTCTCGCTTCGCCTCTTCTAATTGGTCCCGTTCCTCTTCTAAATTCCGCCTCCTTAAAGTCGTCTCTCGGGTCCCTGTCGCTGTGGGCCGGGAAGCATAGGCCCTACTTGCTTCCCCGCCAATCCATTTCCCCAGCTTTCTCCTCTGGGTGGGGGGCTAGGGGCAGGTGGACTGGGCGGCCCCCTTGTCGGATAAGGTGGGTTTCGGACAGGAGGCGTCTGGCGTTCAGGGCACTCCCTGGACCGGTGTCCTCTGCGTCTACATGCGTAGCACTCCACATGGGGGCATTCGTAGGCACGATGGCCCACCACGTTACAGTGGTAGCACGTGCCCCAAAAGGCACCATCCTCCCTCGGTGGTACCCCCTCCCCCGGGTAATTCCCCTCCCCCGTTCGCTCGGAGAACACCCGCGCCCCTCAGTGGTAAGTACTTCCTGTGGCTCCGAGGCCTCGGCGGGGCCAGGTCGACCTCGCGGCCTGGGCCCTATCTCGGTAGTCCTCCGGTGACGTGCGTGGTGCAGCCTGTCGAGGGGCTGGACGGGGTCCGTCGGGCACGTGTGGTCGGGGACTTGGCATCGACCGTGGTTTGGGTGGCGGCGCGTCTACTCCCGCCACTAAGCCGTGCTCCCCTCGGGGTCGTGAGCTCCCCTCTCGATGCTTCCCTCTCCGTTCTGGGCTAATCCTTTCTCTTCCTTTCTTCTTCTTCTTCCCTTTTTCTGGCCGCCGCTCACTTCCGCTGGAGTCCGTCTCTTCTACAGCTGCTACCTTCTTGACCGTCTGACTGCTCGCAGCGGCTAGCGGCAGCCGCATCTTATCCTTTGGAGGTGGGGGCGTGTATCTACTATCCAGTTCCTTCATCCTCTCCCACACTCTACACCATTTCTCCAACTCCTCCATACTGCGGATTCGTTTGTGGGCGATGAAGTGCCTGTATTCCGGGATTAGAGTCCGATAAGCGGTTATGAGTAGGCTTTTCGCGGAAGGGGGGTTTCGGAATCTGCCCACTATGTGGCGGAGAGCTGCCAAGTAGTGGACGAATTTTTCCCCTTTTGCCTGGGTGCGCCGCTTCAGCTTATCTTCAGATCTGCGGCGTCCCACTCGCCTAAGTACCTGGTGACGGAAGGCGGCTGCAAATTCCTTCCATGTGGTGATTCCTGGCTTTGCTTCTCTGAACCACTGTCCCGCCGGATCCTCCAGTATACTTGGCAGAGCTCGCAAAACTTGCTTGTCCGTCATACGAGTGTTGTGTTTTGCAGTCCTTCAGCTTTGCCAGGAAGCCCGCGGGGTTATCCTTTCTGATCCAGAGAACCGCAACCGCCAGTTCTGGAGTGTTTTCTCACAGTTCATCGGACCGGTACCTTCGGGTCGGTCGCGCGGCGGAGGCTTGTGGTAGTTCCTCTTCGGATTCCTCTTCGCTCTCTTCGTCTTCTGATTCTTCCGACAAAAAGAATAACTCTGCTTCGGATGACTCGCTGTCACTCTCCGACACTCGCCGTGGCTTCCTCTTCCCTTCCCGATGGGTGACGTCGGGGGAACTCTGCGTCGGGCCCGGTCCCGCCTTCTCATTCTTCCTCTGAACTACCCCGGATCCCAGTACAGGACTCGCTGGGGGCGGGCTGTGAACTACCCTACGTGTTGCAGACAGCTTGTGGTCCGCCTTCCTTTTCAGCTCTGGCCATTACCGCTTCCAGATCGTTCGCTTCATCGTCATCCGTGTCTATGATAGGTGTCTTGGACTTAGTCTGGTCCGGGGGGTGGGACTTCTAGGTTGGAGTCGTCTCTCAGCCTTCCCTCGTCTAATAACTTCCGTCCCAACTCCGTCCGCGCCAACGCTGAACTTAACAACGACCCTAGCATATTTAGAAGGTCGTCCTGGGTCAAGGCGACCGGTGACGACCGCGGCGGCGACTCCAAATTGTTGCCGATCGGTTCTCCGCTGCTTTGGGGAGCAACCGGCCTTGATTGTGTGGGTGGTGGAGGGGTTGGGCTAGATATCGGCACCCCCACTACCCTTTCGTTGCCTCGTGGGATACTGTACCCCGCCAGTTCAAAATTACCGGTGTCTGTCCTCGCCGACCCCTTTCGTGGCCTCCCTCGACCGCTCTTCTTGCCTGCGGTCGGCGCAGCCGTACCGTCTTCCTCTCCTAGGCTGCCTCGACGTCGAGCATCGCTCACATTAATTTCTACTGGGGGGACCGTTCGGACGTCTTCCACTTCATCCACTGTAGGGTCCCATGGGAACTCCTCATCCGCCAAGCTCTCTTTCACTTCGTAACGGAGCAATCTTTCTCTACGGTCGGCATCCGTTCCCGTCAGGCTAACCCACTTT